>JAIFZK010000016.1:1707500-2187500 GCA_027481765.1 Tenualosa thibaudeaui
ACATACATACAAGCACACATACACATACACATACACATACACATACACATACACATACATACAAGCATACATACACATACACATACATACGAGCACACATACACATACACATACATACAAACACACATACACATACATACAAGCACACATGCACAGACACATACATACAAGTACACACACACATACACACAAGCAGACATACATGTTGTGCACCAGCCTCAGGCCAGCTGATAAAGGACCTTGTAGCCACCTAATGTACATCCCCTTCTCTTCCCTTTGTCTTCTTCTCTGCTCACTGCAGTCATCTTTCAGCAAATGGCTCATCCTCCTCGGCCTTGAGAAGTGGTGAATAAATGAATTAGAAAAGATAGTGTCCACCCTTCAACCACTTGCCGCACCCCCACCCCACCCCCCTTCCACTTCTTCCTCCTCTTCATTCCGTTCCAGGGAAATGTTCTCGCGGCTCAGAGGTTTAGATAGGGAATGTACTGGAACAAACAAGCAGCTTACGTGTGAGGCAGGGGGAGGCAGGCAAGCGAGCGGTTCATTACTGCGGCGGGGTAGAGACAGACGTATGCAAACGGCCCAGGCAGCGGTACGCCCCGATTGGGCTACGACACCTCCTAATCCTGCCTGTGTTCATCGCGGAGTTGGCATGCGGGCTGTGGTGCTCCTGAAAGCATGGCTTTTCAGGAGCCTGTCTTTATCTACATAATAACCCCCACCCCACCCCCCCAAAAAAAGCCTGCTGCTGATTTTAATGCATGCGTGAAAGAGGAAGGTGGAAGAAAACATGCTGGTTGAATTGGCAATTTAAAAACCAATTGCCTCCTGAATGGGAGATGGGTGGGCAAAATTTAGAAACTTTTTTTCATCTGTGAGCATTTTAAGTAGGATCTATGGAAACGTTGAGGATACAAAGGTATATTGAGAGAGCCAGTACCATTTTTCAGGTACCGTCCAGGGCTGATGTTTTCCTGCTCCAAAGTTTTCTGTCTGGTTCACGTGTACAATATTCAGTGGTCTACCTCACGGCAGGACCACACCACTTTCATCTCAGATCTGCATACAGTGTTGTGTTGTAACAGGGTAGGTGGAGATTTTTAGCCATGGGCCTTCACAGACATCAGGCTTTGCTTTACATAATCACAGGCTATTTTTGTGCTGCTTGTGAGAAATACAATGTTGGAGGAATTTTAATTAGTTCTGTAGCTTTAGTACTATCTGGATTAAGGTGAGGTTACATACTGTATGAGTTGACTAGGCAGCATTTGCACTGTTAGACAACATGCAGTGGTGAACCACCAAGTTGTAAGATTTACAAACACAGAAACAAAGCCTGTGCCTGTCAGTCTTTGCACTGCAACACTTTTTGTTCCTCCCCTCACACACACACACACACACACACACACTGATTCTCTTTACATACTATTTATTTCTTTATTGAGAAGCAAAACCACAAGCATTTTACTGTCTTATACTAGTATAATGACATGTAATAAAGGCAATCTTTAATCTTGAGTCTTGAACTACAGAGAACTGTAAGACAGCAGTGCTTACATGATATTGATATACTATAATAGGATATAGTGTAAAGTGTCAGAATATAGTACTTTTAATAACATTATGCACTTTTTTTTACAATACGATTCTCTGGATTTTTTTTCTGAGTATGTTTAGCAAGTTGCTTTGGTCGCAAGCGAAAGCATGACAAATACCATAACCATAACCCTACTATAATAGACTATAAGATGGGATGCAAAGCTAGCTTATTAAGATCACAGTTGGAGGCTCCTCACGCATCGTAACCCTTAACCATGTTGTTCATTCATGCACCATTACAGCAGATCAAATTGTGCTACCCGCTGTCCAAAGTAATAGACATACAGGCTGTACCCTGCAGAGGAGCGCATATTTATGTATGGCAGCATTAAGAAACGAGAGCGATAGAGAGATGGGGGAAGATAGCGGGTGTTTGGGTGGATGTAGGGGTGGCGGTAGAGAGAGGTAGAGAGAGGCAGAGAGAGATGTCAGCAGCTGTGTTGCCTCCTCTTGGCACCCATGACTTGATCAATAGTGAAGGGAGAGCAGGATGCGCAGAGAGAGAAAACAACAACAGAGAAAATGCTCTGTCCAACCCCCCCCCCCCACACACACACCATTTTCTGATGGAGGGAAAAAATGAAAAATGGGGTGGAGGTGGGAAGGTGGACAGGAGTGTACAAGAAAAATAGACAAGCAGCAACAACAACTACAAAAAAAAGCAAAATTGCAAAACAGTGAGCCGAACAAGGTTGTTAGTGTCTGAAGGCTGTGGGGCTGGCGGCTGTGACCTCACAGAGCAACACTCTTGGTTGGTGCACTAATCCTCTCTGACATCCCAACCCGCTCTATTTTTACTCCCTCTGAAGTCCCGTTTAGACACCCCCACCACTACAGCCTCCCCACCTCCCCACCTCTCCTCTTCTCTCCTCTCTTTTTCAATGTTCTCCTCTCCTCATCCCTGCTCTCCCCTTCATTGCCCTCCTCATCTCCTCTCTTCTGCTCCCTACTCTTTTTCTTCTCTTCTCTTCTCTTTCCCTCTCATCTCTTATCTCTTCATTTCTTCTTTTCTCTTTGCCTCTCCGCACCCTCTCTTCTCCCCCTGCATTCTGCATCAGCGCATCCTGAGGTTCTTGCTCCTCTTCCACACTTCTCGCTCTCTTCCTTTAGAGCAGTGAACCCAGAGCAGGTGGATCCTCTAGCCAGCAGTGAGCAGCACATCTCATGTCCCTCAGTCCCCTGTATGGTGCTGATGTTGGGGAGACAGGAACATGGAGGACAACAGAGAGGAGTCCAGGACATGGCCAGTCCTGTCCTAACCCCACTAAGACAACACACACACCTGCAGAAAACTCTCATTTCTGAACAATGTAATGGCATACCCCTGTTCTGCAAAAAAAGAGTTCCAGGAATGTTTTCATTAGCAAAATTAACCTAAGCAATTGTTGTTCCAGTGGTGTTAGAGGACAGAAAAGAAAGAGCTGTTGCAGGGCATGATTCATGTGGTGGATACAAGGGATGATGGGGTTGATGACTATGGATACACAAAATCCCAGCAGAAAGAAGCTTAGGGTCTTTTGGAAATTAAGTGGTTTTGAGTGTGCATTCACTGGGAAGACTACACTTAGCTTCAAAGAAAGGTGAAGTGAAGTGGAAGTGTTGTGACCAGTGTGTTTTGTTGTCATTAGAGCTTGATTGTGTTTGTGTTCTTGTTACTGGCTGCTCACGTGCTGCTGTAGAGCTGGTCGGCTCCCTGGAGGAGAGCGGCAGTGATGGAGTGGGGTGATAGTACAGTAAAGTGACAGGCGGAAGGAGACTAGGGCAAGTGACAACAGTCTGAGCGTCAAGGCAGCTGTGCGCCTCTCTTGCTGGTGGTCCTACGGGGAACAGTGGTTAATGTATCAGGCAGCAAATGCCATGTTGATGCATTTTGTGTTTGTATTACGCCAAAATATAAATGAATCATTTCTCATAGACTGGTTAGAATGTCTGGTCATGCTGATAATCAAGGCCAGCCTGCTTGTTGTTTGTTGCATTTTTCAATCTGTAATGTGAGGTAAAAGCTGTAAATTACACTAAAATGGCCTCTCTGTCTACGTGTGCTCGCAGGGCGGCATATGTCTTCATGATGAAAAGTTCAAAACATGGCCAAGGACGGCACGCCTCTTTTTTTTTTCTAAATGACAACCACACCTAGACGTAAGGGACTTTGGATATGGTTGAAGGGATTACAGCAGCATGGCAGATATTTTAGACCCTCACCCTAGCCATGAACAAAACAAATTCAACATTTTTTTTGCCATGGAAAGAATGAAATATGTTTTATTGCTGTAAATATTATGGTAAGACTGACTTTGTAAGCTAGCAAGCCAATTTAAACTATGAGGACTGTGGCTGTTGCTTAACCATTAGAGCAACTGGCAGAGCAAGATGCTATGAAGCATAAGATCACAGTTCTGATGACTGGGGCAAAAATTGGCTTCTATTGAGAAATATGTATCTGTACTGGATCTGTATGTGTAAGTTGCTAACAGTGTCTATTAATATGAGAACCCATAATTAATATAAATAGATTCATCAAACATCTGCACTGCTATTTAATGTGTGACTGTATAACACTGTAGGTATAAGGTACCACAGCACAGATTGTCACATTCAATTTTCTCACCCGTTGTGCTTTGGTGTCCCACTGTCTGCAGACACGGTGCCACGGGAATACTACAAGAGCTACCCCATGATGGACTACAACCCGCGGCAGACGTCCAGCCCACCCACCTTCCAGCCCATCCCTTTCCACCCTAAGGACAAGCCCTTCTTGCCGCCGCCAGACATCCATGCACCGCTGGCCATCACCGCCACGATCGCCCCGCTGGCCAAGCCCAAGATCTCCAAGACCAACACGCACCCGCTCACATCCACGTCCGCCTTCAAGGTGTGGGACCCCAGCAAGAGCCACGTGCAGCACCCACAGGTGGCCCATGTGGGCCCGGTGTCATTGCAGCCAACGCTGCAGACGCTGCAGTCTCTGCAGACACAGGCACAGGGTCAACCCAACAGCCGACGGCAGGCCTTCACGAACAAGCGGCAGTTCAGCATCGAGACGCTGCCCGAGCTCTTCTCCCAGCCGCTGGGCTACGGACAGTCACCCCACCTGCACCCCAAGCACAAGGGGCTGCCCACTAACAGCAAGACGGAGGTCACGGTCTGAGGGACGACAAATGGGATGGAGAGAGAGGAGAGAGAGGAAAAGAGAGAGAAAAAAAGAGGAAGAAAAAAATAGGCCTTTCCATGTGCAAATTGAGAAGCACATGGAAATGGTGGATGGTGCCGATGAATACATGCATTGCCTCTTTCGACTGCTCTGATAGCTAGAGTTTATGAGCCATGCCCAGCCATTGTTGTTGCCATCTTTACCCCCAACACCACCTCCAAATCCAAACCCTCCCAGCCCCAGGCTCTATGGAGCCATCACACCTCCGTTTCCGCTCCCCAACCTCCCACAATGAAGACAACGCAGCCCCAGACACAGACTGTTCTCTGCGCTAGGGAGCTGTCAGTGTAGTACAGGCATGCACACACACACACACACACACGTACAGTACACAAGCACACACACAAACTTAAATATACACATTCTCATACAGTATAGACATGCATACACTCTCTGGCAGATATAGAGGAGGTGGTACTCCAGGGGGATGGCTGTCAGCTTGGACAATGCCGCTGAATCGTCAGTTCTCATTAGGCTCCACCCAGAGTTGAGTGAGAGATCATTCTGACAAATCTAGACCAGACAAGAAAAAAAAGAGAGGGAGAACAGGGGAGGAGAGGAGAAAAATACACCTTGATTTGTGTGTGTGTGTGTGTGCGTGTGTTTATTGCTCTGACCTGCGGCAAGAATATGCAAGGAGAACTCGTGTGCGTCAGAGCACCAACACATCACTGCTGCTCCCAGGGGCCTGGGGCCCTCAAGCATGAAGGGGGGCAAGTGTGTGTGTGTTTGTGTGTGTGTGTGTGTGTGTGTGTGTGTGTGTGTGTGTGTGTTGGGTTGGGGGGGTAGGAGGGGGGTAAACTCACCAGGTGTGGCAGCCAGTCCCCCAGAGGAGAAAGGGCCAATAACCAAAACTCACTGAGTTATTTTGGGGGGCTCACTTGTAGCTAGTGACTCATAACACACCCACTCCCTGCAATCTCTCGAGACAGCAGCAGACTAGCGTGTGCATGGGTGTGGGCCAGATCAGAGCCAGATCAGGGCCAGCACAGGGCTGGACTGCCTGTGTTGCTGGAGGTCTCCAGAAGGTCACCGTGTTCTTGTTACACTGGTATGCCTGTGCCAGGTAGACAGCAGCAGATCAGCATGGCAGTGATGAGCTGCCAGGAGGGATGTGACAAAGCCATTGGGCCAACTTTCTCAAATCAATTCTGGGCTGATATCTCTTTCCAAAAAGCTATATGGTGAAATATTTGCAGGTGTTCAGCCTTGAAGTAAATTATCTTTGAAACTACATAAATAAAAATCACTGGGGACTGAATGAGAACACCCTAACCCCAAGAATGTTAATTCAATGGGATTAACATGCGGCAACTATTTTGTATGATGCATGCAAGCATTGCTATTCTGCTGATATCTATTGTGTTTGTTAAGTAAATATTTTATTGAATGCTGATATATAGCGACTTGATTTATTATCTTATTATAGCATTTGATAAGGAAAGATTCTTGGCGGATGACTACCCAGCTCGTTTTCACAAATTAAAGTGATTGGCTGTCTTCGCATGCCCAACAGTTGATGAAAACAAATAATTTTTTGCATGGGAAAAAACAAAGCCTCGCTTTCAAGTGACCATCCCCACATTGTACCATTGTGCATTCAAACCAGACCACACACACACACACACACACACACACAAGCCTTATTTAGGATTCACTTATTACACCCTAATGCTCACCCAGCTGCACTCGTGAGGGCAACCATTCTTTTTTGTTCTGTAAACCAGAGTTGTGTGAAGTGATTGCTAAGCGATGCCAATCCCTGCAGGCTCACAAGGCCATCTTCACTATTGCCTGCCTGCTACTCTCCTGTGTGATGTGTGTGTATGTATGTATGTATGTGTGTGTGTGTGTATGTGTATGTGTGTGTGTGTGTGGGGGGGACTGATGGCGTTCGCTTTGCTCCATGGATCCCCTGCATAGGGCTGTTCTCACCCTGTGCGCCTAAGCTGCTGCTCCCTAGTCCTCACCTTGGGGTGTGTGTGTGTGCGTGTTTGTGTGTGTGTGTGTGTGTGTGTGTGTGTGTGGGAGTGGGAGGCTTTTAATTAATGACACCCCCATTCTCAGCCGTGGCACATTCAGAACCCAATTCTATTCTATCCTCACCCCCCCCCCCCCCCCCCAAACCACAATTTCCCTCAGCTCTGCATAATCCTAAAAATCCCACAACCAGCAGTGTACAGTTCCAGGCTGCTGAGGAATGCTCGCACCTACATGGATTGACCCTGAACTGGATATGGCTCAATAGCTAATTGATGCTGAAAAGCTTTTGAAATTCTTCCCAAAAAAAGGAAAGAAAGGAAAAAATGTGTGTTTGCGTGTAGATGCTTAAGAATTAACAATTCTGATTGATCAGAGATAAGGGGGAATAAAAAGGATGTTCTCACCCCCTATTTTTATATATTTGACAACACAGGCCAATGCATATTCATGTCCCAGGGGCCTGAGGATGTAGGCTACAGTTGTTTGTGTTTGTTTTTGCCCAGGCTCCATTATGGAGACTGTACATGTTTCTTTGATGAGAAATGGAGCAGTGGCTGTTGTATGAACACGGACGCATCAAGGGGAAAAACATGTTTATGCACGCGCTCTCCATGCAAGCGGTGCTCTGATGGGATGATGCACATCCATGATGCACTACCGCCCTCATTTATGGCAGATGAAAGCCACAGGCTTACAGCAACAGTCCCCTGCAAACAATCAGCCCATTCCTCCTCACTGGAACCAGTCCTTCTCCCTCCTCCTCTCTGTCTCCCTCTCTGTCTATGTCTCTTTTTTTCACCTGGCTATGTGCTCAAGGACACCAAGGGTCATAAAGGTTTCCATAGCAATAAGGCACCCATCGATCTGGCGCTCCTCAGGATTGCCTGAGTGGTCCTTCAAATTAGTCTGCAGGTCAGCAGAGAGGGTTGATGTGGAAGCACGTGGGCGGACGCTTCCCAGGAGTCAGACCGAGACCCCGAGACATGGAACCTGATCTCAGAACAGTTAAGCTATCAGACTCATCTGATTCGTTGCCCACTGGCTGATTTACAGATTGCTCTGGCGGATCACTGTAAATACTCCTGTGTCCATCAAGAAGAAGTCAAGGACAGTTTTTTTTTCCCTACAGAGACAATGGGATAGTGAATTCTAAAGCATAAATCCTCTTCATCTACAATGATCATTTCAGGCTCAAGAAAGCAAAGGCTGACTCTCTCTCATTCTCTCTCCATCTGTCTCTCTCTCTCCCTTTGCAACTGTGCTTTTGAATAAGATACTCTTGAAAAGCAGGACCGCATTAAAGAGCTTGGAGAGAAATAAATCAGTGAGTGGGGTAATCCAAGCTGGGGTAAGCGGCCAGAGGGGAGCCGCACTTCTCCTCTCGCTCTAGCTCTGACTCTCCCAAAAGGGCGGTTGGGTGTGGGGTGGTTTTACTGCAGAGAAAGGACATTATAATAACAACTCTGTCTAGACTGACCTGGTGGGAGGTCACCCAAGATGGACCAACTTCATGGATGACTCCATTGGTCCATCTGTCTATCCGCCTCTTTGGGGTGAGGTATTGTCCTGAAGAGGTCCTGTCCCTGAAGAGACCCACCCCTAACAATATCACAGAGAGCTAGGATTGCCTAGGATGCCCATTTCTTACCTTTTGCTATCACTTTAAAAGGGATGGTCACTGCAGACTACCTGAAACAGTGTGGCATTATTGTGGTGGTGACCTTCTGAGGTGAGTTGGCCCAAGGGGAGTCCCTGGCCTGACACGACAAATGGTAAAACATTTGGAGTGGACATTTCCTATTCAAGACTATTTGTGACATTCACAGCACTCTCGCAGCTGCTAGCAATGACCTTTACGGAAGAACTTTTACTTTATTTCCGAGGCTCTGTAAAGGAGCTAACTTTTATGAACCTTATCCATTTATAGGATAGGTACAGGACCAAAAAACGAAAACAAAACACACAGGAATCATGAGAGATTGAGTACACGCAAACCTCTGTGAATGTTAGACTTCTGGCACCCCTGTACATACAACTACCACTCCTCTTCTGCTAAAGGCTTGTGGGACATCAGAGACGCGTGCTTACTTAATCTCTAGTGATTACACCTGTCTGTGGCACTCCGACAAGAGCTAAATGACTGTTCTTTGTAAGACTTTTTTTCTTGAGCACATGTATTCTACCTGCGTTTTCCTGAATGCAACCAGGTAGACATACTTGTGGTCCATCTTCAGCAATATATTGTGTATGAATTTCTTGTTTGTTTTTTTTGTTTTCTTTTTTGTACTGTATTCATATTTCAGGTCGCGTCAAAAACGTGTAGCATTTGACGGAGACCGACAGTGATGTGCTTCCAACTTTCGATGCACTCTCACTCTCCCCAATTTCCCTGTCCTTTATGATGTCTTGCTGTGTGAGGCTTGCGCTCTGTCATGGGTTGACCATTGATCTGTATGGTAGACACGCTCATATAGTCACATTTAAAACAAACAAACAAAAAAAAACTTGCATTGTAATCAAACGCTTGGGCAACTTGTTAGTTAGATTTGTAAGTCGTGTACAGTGTAAATCTGCAGATCACGTCGTTCCATTCGTTTTGATGGTACCTTTGATCGCTATGTACTCATGTACCATAATAGACTGTACCACTTTGTCAGTGCTAAACTTTGTTGAATATCTGGTTTATATAAGGGCTTTTTATATAAAGGCAAACAAACAGACTACAGAAACCACAATTCCATTTGGGCTCCAGAAAGAGGCTCCCATCTTTGCGCTGTTGCGAGCTGTCAGGATCATCCAGATCGCTGCGTCCAAATTAATTCCCTCCGACGTGGGCTCCACTTTCAGCCCAAGATGCTTCTATGGGTTGTTATCTGGCACAAGCTTTACTGCTTGGGAGAATGTGAGACGTCCTGACAGCCTATGAGGCAAAAAGGGCAGCTGCTTCTCCCTCTGTCCTCTTCTCTTCCCCTCCCCCACCCCCCTTTTGGAGAAGAAACTTTGGACTCAAAGTGCATGTTTGGAGGATCGACTAAATGCGTCATAAAAATCAAAATCCCTCAAAGGGATTTGTTTTGTTTTGTTTGTTTGTTTGTTTTATTTTAAATGCACTTCACCCCCTGTGAATTTCAACCTGGCAAAAACAATTTGGAGACCAAGTTAATAGTTTTGCCTTTTGCAGATGTTCATATACAGGCAGCATCTTTTAGGGACCAACTTTAAGAAAATAAAATAAATGAAACATTGCAACATTAAAATGAAGCGAGATCTCTGAACTGACATCTGACGCTTAAGGCAGATATTGTGAAAGATAATCATGCCCAGTGATTTCAATGCAACTTAAATGTGGATAACACTCTAAGGTATTACATATAGATTGGCGTAGTGTGCTAAAATCATATGTGATATTGGTGCAGACACACCTACTTCTGCATGTTTCAGACCTCAAATATTTGATATTGCTACAGTTGAGAAGAGTCTGTCTTGCACAACTCTAAAGATATATCCTGTAACAGGTGTTTTTTCTGTTTTGATTTTTGTTTACATGTGCATTTGAATAAGATGTTCTTTATGCATAGATCAGGGTAAAGAGATTGAGCAAAAAATGTTGATATATGATGTGTGAAAAAGTGTCTATGTATATGATTATATGAATATAAAAGACTATGTTTACGCACTACTCACAATTGGCATACAGCTGACACAGGCTGACCTGTGCCCCCCCCACCACCACCACCACCAACACCCACACACAACACACACACAGTGTAAACTGTCATGCTGACAAAAATGAAGTCTATGCTTTTTGCATCTTAAAGGAGTAAAAGTCTTACAATGGCTATCTGTGTGCAACTTTGAACTGGAACCAGAACTTAAACAAATGGAATGTTTAGTTCCTCAGTGTTACTGTGTGCTCCACTTTGTTCCCATGCATGGTCCAGATGTTTGTCAGTTCCAACTCAATCAGGGACCTCTGCTTAGTTCATCATTCCACAGAGCAGAGTCCTTACTTATGTACTCCTACAGCAGTCTTGCACCTTGTAGCATATATGCTAATGCTACATTAATCTACTCTCCCATCATTTACTGCGATGAAACGACAGTCACGTCTCAGATTCACCTTTTCCATGTCTTGATTGGTGGATTGATCGATTGATCCATGGAGGGCACAGTAACTGTGTTCCAACATGCTGTATTTAATCAACTCCTTTAATTGTTCTGTACTCTGGCCCATGGCTAAAGCATTGTCTTGTCAGGGACATCATACAAAATGGCTGCACATAGCATCCATGTACCAAGCACTGTGTGATCAGCAGACTTATGCTGACATGAGTGGATTGTACATTATGGGAATCTGGAACTGCAAAGTGGTGAGTTGGATTGAAAGAGACACCATCACAGTCATTTTCAGTCACAATTAGTTTCAAGTCAGTGGGAGAAGTAGAGCAACAATGCCAGCATCAGCCTACGCTGCCAGTGAGCAAGAGTGCTCTCTCTCTCTTTCCCTCTCTCCCTCTCCCTCCATACCTCCCTCTCTTCTATATATCTCCGCTGCGCGTGTCTTGACACAGGGTTCTCTGTGCGCTGGTGGGCACGGGAGCCCCAGCTGTCCCTGATGTCTGAGTTCATTTGTAAGTCTCCAGGGCCTGGGCCACAGCCATCAGGGAGAGCACAGAGTAAACCATCACACCAGGAAGCATGTCCCCAAGAGCTAATCTCACATTCCTTCATTCCTCTTTCTCTCTCTCATTCCTTCTTTCTCTCCCCCCTTCTCCCTCTATCTACTTTTCTCTCAGTGGACTACATCTACAACAAGGAAGCATGCCCCCAAGAGCTCTCTCATCCCCACATTCCTTTCTCTCTCTCTCTCTGTCTGTCTCTCTCAGTCTCTCTCTCTCATCCATGCCCCACACTTTCCCTTAATCTTCCTCTCTGCTCCTTTACTTTGCATCATACTCACTGCACCATTTTGTCTTGTTGTTTTGTTGTTGTTGTCTTGCTCTATTTCAATAACTTGTTGCACAGTCAGTCAAAACATGCTGCACACAACTAACTTTCCAAAAGCTGTTCAGAGACTTTGAGATTCTCTGTGTAAAGTGAAACATTCACATTCATGATGCAAATAATCTTCTCATGTCATTCTTTGGCCTTTTGTGTGTCAGCTGTAATACTATCTGATGTCAGCACAGTTCATTAGGCAATATACATGTTGGATGGATGAAGTGTCTTTGACATAGCGGTGAAAACTGCTCAAGACCTTGAAAGTGTGTGATATTTATTGTGTAGGAGACTGCTGCCCGCAGCCATGCGCAACTGACTATGACGAAACCCATGTGCAAAAAGACTATTCTGCTGACACAAGCTGAATCACAAAACACTCCTCCAGCGACAGACACACACACGCACATACACACACACACACATACACATGTGCTCACACGCAATTCATTGCCCTTCTCTCCACAGGGAATCAAATTCACTCAAACATGTGCAACACAGCAAAGTGATCACTGAGAGAAATAATGATGATGATGAAGATGAATATGGCGATGAGGATGAAGATGCTGGTGATGCTGATGGTAATGATTGTTTTCAATTTTTAACAGCACTAATCACAATTTTTAAGGCGAAGAGTCAAGGTCAAACTTGTATGGCTTTTTAGGCATCTCTTTATAAAAGAAACTTAACTAAGTGTTCTTTGTATAAACTTGATAAAAAATTAAAATGGTAATAGCAACATGGTTTTGTTGTATGTGTGTTTTAATGTTGACCACTATGCATTTTATGAAGACTGACATATCAAGGTGGATTGAGCTCTTCACTATAATCACTGCTTTTTCCAAAGTAAGATTGATGCCAATCCAGCAAGGTGGTTTTATCACTTAAGTTGGAGTGAAACCTCAAGTCTCAAATCAAATGTTTTCATATCAGACAGAGACAATCTCAATCATATCAAGCGAGACAATCACAGTCTATCTGAAAGGAAGCTGAAAGGCTGCTGTAAATGAGTCAAATGGCTTTTTAACTGCTTCTGGGGTCCTGCTTCTTCACCCCCCAGTCATGGGGCGGTGGATCAGGAATACACATACACAAGCTGAAACATATCTCCACACACACACACACACACACACACACACACACACACACACACACACAATCTTTCTCCCTCTCTCTCCCTCTCCCCTCCCCCTCTTTCTCTCTCTGTGCCCTACACACATACACACACACACATGCACACACACTCGTTCACACACACACACACGCGCGCGCACACACACACACACACACACACACACACACACACACACACCTGCATACCATATATCTCAGACCCTCATTCCCCAAGGCCCATCTCAGTCCGAGCGCCTCAGATGTGTCTGAATGGCACCTGACGCAGGGAGATAAGGAGTGGGCGGCCACACAATGGCTCCTGCTCTCAATAGACACACAAGGACAAAGGCAGAGCAAAAAGTGGCCGAACAAAGCCTGCAAACAAAAGGCTGGAGAGAGAAGGCAAGCGAGGGCCAAAGAGTGGACACCTAGGTGAAAATAGAAAAAATTAAGAATAGGAGCAGGAAGAGCTCAGGACGGACAGAGAGAGAGAGAGAGAGGGAGGGAGAGAGAGAAAGAGAGAGTGAAAAAGTACAGTATACGAACATGATGGTAGAAGGAAATCTCTTTACACAGGAAATGTGCGGTGAGCATAGAGAAGGAAGAGAGAGACAGAGAGAGGGGGAGAGAGAAAAGATGAGACAGAACAAGAGCTTTCAACTTGTAAAAGGACTAATCAAGGCAAAGAGAAAAAAATGAGGGGTGTAGAAAGATTGAAAGAAAGACAGAAAGAGAGAAAGAAAGAACTGGAGTGAAACGGTAAGACGGTGTGAGGCAAACGAGCAGCGGAGATAAGACCACCTCCAGCAGTCCTGGCAGCGGGATGCTAATACAGCTAATGTTGTGATTGATTGGGAACGGTGCAGCAGAACGAGTAGAGGTGGAGAGAGATAGAGAGGGAGAGAGGGAGGGAGGGAAGGAAGGAGGGATGTGGGTGAAGGACGTAAGGCAGGCTGGCTGAGGAAGGGAGAAGGGAGGGAGGGAGGGGGATAAGAGGGGCAGGCAGCAGCCCTGCACAGGAGGAGAAGAAAGAAGAGGATGAGAGGAGGGAGGGGGAGTTAGCCTGTAGCATCTCAGGGGAGATCAATCAACTAAAACCTCCCTATAGCACAACACACAAACACACACACACACACACACATTTCAATTTTCTTGTCCCAACATACAGTACACGCACACCACATGTATTGTGTCCACATACACAATCACATTCTCATGCACAAATAGAAGTTGAATACACACACACACACACACACACACACACACACACTGGAGCTGCAGAGGCCAGCTCCATCTCCATCAATCACCCTGGCATGCTCCTTGCACATGGAGGCAGTCAGGTCAGCCATTCCCCTCTCAGGTTCAGCTCCCAGACAAGGGAACCAGGACAAGCAGAAAGCATGACTGACTGGGGATGGGGGGCAATGTGGCATGTGTGAGTATATCTGTCTGTGTGTCTGTCTGTGTGTGTGTGTGTGTGTGTGTGCGTGCTTATGCCTGTGTATGAGTGTGTGTGTGTGTGTGTGTGTGTGTGTATGTGTGCTGGGGGTCAGTGAAGAAAAGCTACTCATGGTGGCTGAAACATGCCTGGCCATGTCACGTATGGCCACCGCCTGTCGCGGTCTGGTTGGGCAGATGGCCCTGTCTGAGGCATGGTTCTGGTCAGAACGGGCCTGTCAGCTTGTGGACGCAGATCTGCCAGTCATCACTGGCCGCTGTGAGTCGACGGGGCTTGCATTACAGCGATGGGGGCCCATCGATCTTCCTCCTGCAGCTTAATGGACTCAATTAAACTGAGGGACCCGCCAAGGAAGCAATGTATAGATCTGGAGGAACAAAGGCACACTCAAACACATGTCTCTTACTGACAGGCTAGATTCACACAAACACGCAATGGGAAAACACCGCACCCTGGTGGATGGAGATGGTATTGTCCTTTCAAAAAAAAATTGATGGGAATTGAACTTTTTTAAACAATTTAGTTAGTCAACTACTGGGATGCTAATGCACTGTTAAGTTAATTCACAGCAAAATTCTGGTTAATCAGGTGAATCTTTTTTCAGTGTTGTCCGCACCATTGCTGGTCAACGTGATTACAGCCTAATAAGATATACAAGTGGACTTTTGAAGGAATGAGCTGTTACTGCAAAGTTCTGATGGCTGGTAAATGTCTGAGCAGAGAGACTTTAATTGGGGTTTGGTCCCAAAGCATAGCAGGCAAATCGCTTATTTTCCCAGTACATAACAACAATTCACTATTTGCCTCCATTCTGGAGGCTTGAAACTCAGCATAATAGTGAGTAGCGGTGGATTCATTGGCATGCATTAGATGGAGGGGTATGAGATACACCCTCCACCCCCCCACCCCGACCTCATCCTCCACCTCAAAGCAGACCTGAGGGGACAAGCGATCAAGCGTGGAAGCATTTGCCATAATGACATTGATCAAAACACCTTAAGTGTTCCTATTTTAATCAGGATATGCTGGACAGCGAGTGAGCCAGTCAGTGAGGCCGCCTCTGGCGCCTTCCGCAGCCCTCCTCGCTGTGTGGATTCAGATCACGTGACGTGAGGATCAAGGCCACATTGAATTCCTCACGACGAGCACTACCTTTAATCATGCACAGACACAAGAGGAACGAATGAAGTGGAAAATGAGCGTGTGGCACAACCTGAGGACACGAGCCAGTGTATGAGTACGTGTTGTGTGTGTGTATATATATATATATGTGTGTGTGTGTGTGTGTGTGTGTGTGTGTGTGTGTGTGTGTGTGTGTATGTGTATAAGAAAGAGTAAGAGTACCTTGAGCTAGAAAAGCACAATGCATTCCAGTTCTACTATCCTCTTCTACTATCTGACCAGAGTCATAAAAGAAAGAGGAATAATTCTGTATCCTCTCTCTGCCTGCTTACATCTGCAGACACCATGTATGTGCAAAATGCTCACTCGGACTCCCATCACTTTTTTATTTATTCTTTTTGCTGACGGCTCATTTCAAGCAGGACAAGCAAACATGATCTGCAACGGGGCAGATGTTAGTACACATTGCAGGATGACAACCCGTCCAAACAAATAAGGCAAAAAAAAAAAAAAAAACAACAACAAAGAGAAACGCATGGAGAGAAGTAGCAAGAGGGCATGGCGAGGGCAGAGAAACAGATGCTGGTGTAAAGCCTGTGCAGACACAGAGGCTTAGGCTTCACAAGGGGCCTGTGGCACACAGAAGTCATTTTAGCACTCCTCTCCGAGCAGAGATTACGGCACTGTATTCTATATCTCTGAGCTGCAGAGACAAAAGGGACAAAGTGTGTGTGTGTGTGTGTGTGTGTGTGTGTGTGTGTGTGTGTGCGTGTGTTAATCATATAGACCCTGACTCCACAAGATTACACTTCCTTCTGCTGCTTCTGCTGTTACTGCACTGTAATGCAAGAAAGGTCCCACTTTACATGAAGAGCCTTTACTACAATGTAAAATAGAAATAGAGTACGTTGTAAAACCCCATTTGTAGTGCTGGTTTTGGCTGATATGAACATATACAGTTGGGGGGGTCAGCTTGAACGCAATAATATCAAAGGTGATTCTTGTATTGT
Organism: Tenualosa thibaudeaui; assembly: GCA_027481765.1. Classification (NCBI taxonomy): domain Eukaryota; kingdom Metazoa; phylum Chordata; class Actinopteri; order Clupeiformes; family Clupeidae; genus Tenualosa; species Tenualosa thibaudeaui. Next base: position 1,723,999 of record JAIFZK010000016.1, read on the forward strand.
TGTTTGACATGATATATATCCTTATATATATATATATATATATATATATATATATATATATTGAAAAGTGAATAAAATGTAAAATATATATATTTTACATTTTATTCACTTTTCAATAAGCAGAACTTGACTTCGGAATATTGAAATTCCATTACATTTTTTGGAAAGTGTAAGGGTGTTCATTTTTGTAAATGTGTAAGGTTTGTTCATTTGTTCAACTGTCGTGAGCTGTTCTTCCTGCTAGAAACATTCATGGCATTATAATTGCTAAGCAACCAAGATATTTACAGTAGAATGTTCAGATTTAGAATGTTGGCAAGGTAGAATGTTCGTCAAAGTAGAATGTTGGCAAAACTAACCACTTCTTACCTGAGCAAGCTGAAGGCAAGTCACTTGTGATTAACCTCTGCGATTTCAAAGCGAACTTCTTCAATGGCTTTCTACCCAAGGACATTCAACCCAGCAGGATCCTGGATCGCGACTGAACACCAGTTTGTGTCTCAGCAAAACCTGGCCTGTCTCAATACTGCTGAGAGAAACAGAGCATCACTTTGCAGGACCCCTCCATCAAAGCAGCAATACCAATATGTGCGATCTACACGGTTTTCTGCCAGTAAGAATATAACCTTTTACTTGTATTACTCTGAATATTTAGCCAATTTGTTTAATAAATTGATTATAATTGTTATATAATTTAAAAATATTTGTAGGTAAGTTTTGGAGGGAGTTTGTGGCCCAAGAGCAGCACAGTGGTGTGGTCAAAATGCCCATGTCAAAAACTCAAGAGAAAATGGAGACCCTCACTTTTGTGGGCAATTTTAACCATCTTCAGCCTACCACTGTCAAGAGTAGCCAGGTGGCTCCCACTAGAGCTATGACAATGGCTCCAATGAGGAATGAGGAGAACCTGACATTTGTGGGGAACATCACTCACACCTCAAATGTCACCCAGGACCAGATAATTGCCCTGCTTAATTCCCAAAAGGCCTCTATGAATGATAGGGCTGTAACCCATGGTGTGTCATCCACCCAGAAGGCACCACTCAATCCCCCTTGGCTCTGCAGTAGCAACAGTGGGGTCATGAAACATGCCCACCCATCTACAAGTAAGAAAGTTTATGTTCTTTAAATGTGGGTTACATAAATACTGTCTCTAGGCATTACAGTAGCATGTCTAATATGTATGTGTTTTTTCAGCTGTTGATTTACAGAGGTCAACGAAAGGGCAGGAACTCTACTCTGTCGCTGCTCATCAGCGGATGCCTGGTGATTTGACCCACATGGGCACATTCAACTCATCCACTAGGCCTATGTCATCTGCCGGGAGTGAGATGAGCTTCATCTACAGACCTGATGGTCCAACTGCTTTGCTGCAGCAGGCTGGACCCCTCAGATTTGTGGGGAACTTCACTCTCCCTGCTGAAGCACTTCAAGCCCAGGTGCCTTGCAGCGTGGCCCAGGAGGGAGTGAATTCCCTAAGAGTCGGACCCACTTCGTCCACCTCGTCGGCTCCTGCTGGTCTCCCCACTGGGGCTTGCAGTGAAATCAATCCAGCCCACTACAACCCAGTGGAGTTGATGGAGTACCACCATGCCATGGCCTCCTACTACAGGGAGCTCAAGGTTAGGGCTGAGCCCGTCCCAAAGATGGAAGGGTCAGTGTACCCCAAAGAGCTTCCAGGAAACACAGGGGGCATCCATGGCAGAGCCTGGGATACATGGTGGGAAGACGCCACAGAGGGCATCATTCTCCCAGATGATGCAGTGGAGAAACTTGAAGCCATTCCTGGCATCTGGGATTTGGCCATACAGATGGGCTTTCTGACTGTCTGTGAGGCAGATAAAAGATTTTTTTAGTGCAATATAAAGTTATAGCAACATTTTGATTCATTATTTTTTTAATAAATTTATTAAAAATCCATTATAAAATGTATCTTACTCTTTCTTTCATTATTTTGTTGAACAAGAGACAATTACTAAAGACATTTTATTTTCACCTACTGCGGAAATAGGCTGCCTTTCTAAGAAAACAAAGGTCAAGTTTAAATTTAAACAGCTATGTGGAATTTTGTGTGATCAAATCAAATTGTCTTCAATGCAGCCACACAACAATTTTTTACTGACTGACAATATTCAAAGTGCCATCCCGTTGAGGTCAAATATGTGTATTTTTATCCCTCAAATTTCACATGGAACAATGTCATACTTCGCACTGCAATCAGCGGTATCCTTAGCAATATACATATTAACTGTGTTGTCAATCAAACGTTCCCTGCTTGACAGACATATATTCATTTAGGCTAAAGCAATGATTATTAATAATGGAAATACTAAACCAAACAACAGGGTGTCTAGGTTGTATGACAAATACATTACACATGATGTAACGTAATTGTTTTTCTTGCTCAAATTCAATCATGTCAAAAATGAAAAATCAACTTTATGAACTTGTGCACCAGACTGGATTAGATACAATACTTGGCAACAAGATTAAGACACTCATCTGAATACATGCTGTCCCTTTCAGAAAGCATAGCATGTCTCAATTAGTCATTCTTCACACGTCAGTTTAAATCTGGAGCTTCTGTTTCCCACTGAGAAATGAGAGATCAAATATGCCTTTGTGTCGAGTGCTGAGGTGTACAAGATACACAAATTGAATGAGCAAGCTTGTCAATTTATGGAAAGTAACTGCTGGCTTTGTATAAGCAGGGGGAAAAAATTCACACAAGGCCCTGCTATAATAACGGTGTGTATATGTGTGTATGTGTGAGACAATACGAGAGACTAAGCTGTCACATCTGTATCTAAGACCCTGGTGTTTTGCAGTGATCACTCTCCGTTCACATCAATGCCTCTATACGTCCCATGCCAGCTTCAACACAAAACAATGCCAACATCACAGCTTGTACACAACATTTTATTTTTAAGTGTCTTTTTTGTCTTTTCTAAAAAAAAAGAAAGCAGATGACAGAGAAAATGTAACAAATGTCTCAGTGCATGTGAATTCCACTCCCTCCCTCTCCCCTTGAGACTTCAGCAGTCTCTTCCACCCGCCCCCACCCCCACCTAAGAGCCCCACTCACAAAAGTTCTGATATCAGCCAGTGAGAATGAAGCAGTACAGCATTTTGTGGCATTGGTGACCATTTCCAAACCTCTAGTCTAACAAAGGAGGATGGGGTGGTGGCTCAGTTTGAAAAGGCACCAACACCACCTATTTGAAGTGCAAAGTCAAAAAACAAAAAAACATACCACAATCTCGTGCCCTCCAAAGAGACACACAATCAAAAGGACATCAAAGAAAAAACAAACAAACCACACACTTACATTACCCCTTAAAAAAAGAATGCATGTGTCTGTCTCCCAGTATGGTATAGTAACAGTTTGAAATACATGCAAGTGATGCTGTACAGTTTGTGTAAGCCTTTTTAAGTACAAATGTGTGAGAATGTATGTGTGCTTGTGTGTGTTTGTGTGTGAGATGAACAAAGAAAGCAGTGCGTGTTGGAAGTCTGCGAGGAGATGGCCAGGAGTCTTACTGTGTCAGACAGCTGTTAGAACACTCATCTGCAGATCCTTCCAGAACCCTGGCGAGACTGGCAGTTACCTTGACCTCTGGTTGCAGGGATGCCATAATCAGCTGCCAGATCGGCTATCTCTCACGAGTAGAGACTTCCTCTATGGCTCTGTGCAATGGCAAATACTGCTAAAAACACTTTGAGGTGTCTCTATGAAAGACATTACATTGTCTCTAGCTGTCGGATATATACTGTACAGAGTACAGTTTTTTTTTATAAAAATCATAAGCATTTCTCTGATGCTTGGCTCATACCTCAGATAAGAAGTGAAAAATGTGGCGAATTCATTAATTGCTGAGGTGTCAAACAGACATGTTCTGTGAAGTTTCACACTCTGTGTACTTCACACAAGTACACAGAGGCTGCAGGTGCTGTCAAGTCGCAGACCTAACATTGGCAAGCTGACAGGGAATCTAACTTCACTGGACACCTCACATTGTCACAGAATCTTAAGGCATAAAAAGCAGGGTGATTCATCTTCAACTGGATGACACTATTGTCTTACTAAGGAGATGTGGAATCCTGTTGACATCCCTCAGTAGATCAAAACAAGGCTAAGCAGAGAGGTGGTTGTAGAATCACACCATTCAGTAGATTTCACCAGTGATGTTTGGCTCTTTGTTGGCTAACAACAATTCAAGAGAATCTGCTCTATGGTAAACCCCCAACAAGCCAAGATGATGCTTTTGATGTGTATGTGTATCTACATCATAAAAACAAATGAAAAAAAACTGAAATAATGCAGCATGAATACAAATTCAATGGCTTACCAATATATACATGATATAACAAGAAACACGTTTTCAATACATCCTAAAATGAAAAAGACTGTGGGGATCATTCCCCTTCATTCAGAAGTCCTCCTGCACAGGCTGTGGTGTGATCACAGGACTGGTACACCTGAGTCTCCACCTGTCCAACACATTCAATACAGGTAACAGGTAACGCTAACAAGGATGCTAATGCTAGCAATAACACCCTTTTTTGTCTAACAGCATATGGCACTTATTATTTATACAATACAGAGATTAGGAGAACTCAGGATGTTCTCGAAGCTGAATATTTTACATTCAAATTGATATAGTAAAAACTAGGCAAACTAGGCACCTTTGCCAAGGCAATATAGGGTCAATGATGCAGTACAAATTCCAGACAATCTTCCGGATCTGTTTCTTGCCCTAATATCAGAAAATTTCATGCCAAATATGTGCAGTGCTTCTCGAGTTGTTTTGTACACAGACAGACAAACATACAAATGCAGGCGAAAACACAATCTCCTTGGTGAAAATAATAAACACACTTATATTCCAGATAAAGGAACTTAGTGCTTGGGTTTTGGCTTAGCAAAGTATTATCAATAAAGATAACAATCTGGTGATTATACTGTGTTATGTAACACTGAGAACACTAGAGTCATGAGAAGCCATTTTGTAACACAACAGCAAGTGTCAAATCTGGAGATGTCTCCAGAATTTGTCTGACTTTTGAAGCTTGCTGAAGATTGTAGGAGGAGAGAGACAAGTGCGTTTGTACAAGCAAGGACAAGTGTTTATGTGTTTATGTGTGTGTGTGTGTGTGTGTGTGAGAGAGTTTGTGGGTGCAGTGTGTGCATTTGCATACGAGGGAGTGCTCTAATGAGTAAAATTGCAGTGCTGTGTGTCCTCCTGGTGTCCCCAAAGCACTGGTCTTTGTCCGTGCACTTCTAGGGACACAGGCTACTATAAGCAGGAGTCCCAGTGCAGTTGCAGGTCTGGACTGTCCAAGAAGTCCGCTGAGAAGATGCTGGTGGGCACGGGTGGACCCGCCGGCGCCACCGTCAGACTCGTGCCATGGGCCGGGCTCGTGCCGGCACCTCTGCTGCTGCCGGGGCCAACATTTTCGCCCATGGTGATGTCCAGCCAGTCCATGGTGTCCAGGGCGGCGTCTGCAAAGTCCAGGCCGGTGGTGGGCGCGCTGTAGCCCAGCTCGTACGTGTCCATGGGTGAGGGCGGGTGGTCCAGGATGCTGGGCGTGCTCAGCATCTGACTGTGCAGGTCGTCAATGAGCGGAAGTGGACCGCCGGGCTCCGCGCCCAGCAGGGGTGTGCCTGTGCTTGTCTCCAGGAAGTCCTCCAGCCGCCCCTCGCCCCTCATCACCGACTCGCAGTGGCTGCCGCCGCCGTGGTCCGGACTGCTTTCGGGGGCGTCCAAGCCGAGGGTATCAGAGATGAGCGGGGGGGTGTTGGGAGAATGAGGGGTGGGAGGAGACAGATGGATATTGGAAGGGTCTGGGGAAGAGGGAGAGGGGCTATCAACCTTTAGTCTGGCCAGGGCAGGGTCTGGAGCTGGTTTAAAGTTGGCTGAGATTTCTGGCATGAGAAAAAAAAGAAAACCAACAGATTAAGGAATGAATTCAGCAGCAGTTGAATATGACATGTTGTCCAACACGACCAAATGTTGCTAACGTATATCAGATGTAAAAGATACACAACGCATCATAAGCATAGCATATGCATAACCTATATATAACATATAACATTGCATACAATCAATTTTCTGATTAAATAATTCTCTGGATGTCCTACCTCCACTTTCGATCAGGATGTCAAACAGGTCATCCATCTGCTGAGTGGAGCCGTTCTCCTGTAAACGACAAAAACAGTCATGCCAACCAAGGGGTTAATGCAGTACACAGGAAGCTGTGGTCTGGCTGAAACCAGCACTGAAACAAACTGAATAACGGGTGAAACAGAGACAAAGACGTGCCAGACAGAAAGACACGTAGAGAAAGAGGGAAAGAAAGAGAGAGAGAGAAAGAAAGAGAGAGTCATTGAGAGGGTAAGGGGTACAAACTGAGAAGAAAGATGGAGGGAAGGAAGGAAGGAAAAAACTAGAAAAGTGTGAAGAATGGAGGATGGGGAGGGGAGAGATTGACAAAGGAGTAAAGAAAGATCATGAGACTCTTTGAGACACAGAGGCTGATGCCAGAAAGAGAATCTATGACCATCAGACACAGTGGGACTGTACAGAGAAATGCATCGGGCTGCACGTGACAAACAGCAGTGTGAAGACTCTTGTGTTCAGCTTTGGTGAAATGACACTGCTGGCCCAAATGATTTAGGAGACTCATTTAGGTTTCGGCTGTCCCGATCAGCGGGCTAATGAGAGCCAACAATGAAACATTTCCCAGATCATTTGCTCAGGTTACACGGTGATGCACGCCAAAAAAAATAAAAAATTACCATGTGCACGGGAGGTGAGGGGGTGGGGTTTGGAGAGGGGGTGGAGTCAGTGCTGAGGAAAAATGGCTGCAGACTGGGTGGTGCGGACATGGGCGTTGTGGCCTCCGACGTCTGATTGGTTGACACCTGAAGACCCGTCTTGCGTCCCTACAAAAAAATAAATAAAATTATTGTAATTAAGGGTCAATTTTAATTAGCCTGGATGCTAATCATCTAAAGGCTTCAGTCGGTTCTTCTCACATGACATCAATCAACATAATGAGGGATATTATCATTTTAATTACGTGAATCATAACCGCTATCGCAACTCTCAATGACTTATCAAGGATGTTGAATGGAGCTCAGCATACTCCATTAATTAAGACAGGCAAGATTGGGTGTTTATTGAGCCAATTCAGGACATGTTTTCCCCCTCATTAGAACTACCAACACACACGCACACACACACACAATCCACTAGATACATACACACACACACTCAGATATGCACATATGCATACACACACGATCCACCAGACCCAGTCATAGAGTCATCAGTTAAAACACAGATTTCAGAGATCATTATACAGTAGATTTCTCCATATTTCTCTCACCTTTCTGGTTGACTGGCTCTGAGCGCCTGATTGGTTGGACTTCTTTGATTGACAGGTGCTGTGGGATGATAACTGACTGGGAAGCTTGGCAGGCGTAGACTGTAACCTCTGTAATACCATTCATGTGGATTAGGTATGTTTTATACACCCATGGTGATACAAGTCAATTCATTTAAAGGCCTCGTACCTGCAACGTGATCTCATTGGCCATTTTGTCCTGGGTGGAATCGGTCCCTTGGCTCTCTATGTTGTGATTGGTCAGCGATATCAGGAAGTGGTTGCCATTGCTGTCTTTGACCAAAGTGGGAGCTGGGTGATTCTTGAGGATATCAAGTGGAAAAGAGGAGGTGGAGACAGTCTGCTGATTGACAAACACCTGAGAAATCTACATGGGTGAACAACAGAAACAAAGAAAGAGAAAAAGAGAGAGAGAGAGAGGAAAAGGGAGAGAGGGAGAGAACAAAAAAAAGTCAACCCAACAACCAGCTTCTGTGAATGGATGTTTTCCTGTTTCACACGGGACTCTGGTGTTGTTCTGAGTAATTGGTGGTGACGGCCAGACGTTCATCCCTGGCTACGTGACACAAAAGCTGCCTGTCTGATCAGTGACCTGCTTTGTCTCACTCTAGGAGGTGCAAGGGAACCGAGAAGATTCTTGAGAACCGACACAGAAACAACATCTGAACCCTATGAACTGTGTGCTGATGAGATGGAGACAGAGATAACTGTTGGTTCAAGAGGCAAACTATTTCCTACGTGGTGAATAGCAGAAAGCTCTATTATACTCATGACTCATGACTGGCTGGACACCTGTGCCACATTCCAGCAGGTGTGATGGGAAATATATCAGCCTCATAGTTTTGACCAACCCAGCCTCTGTGTATGACTGATCACATTTACAAATTTACTGATACTGATCACATTTCCCTTATTGACGGGACAGTCTGTGCCTGAACTTAGTCAGTGTAGTGTATGGGAGGAATGGTGCTGAAGCTGACCTGTTGAGAGGATAACTGAGTCTGCTGTTGTTGTGGTTGTTGTTGTTGCTGCTGCTGATGTTGCTGATGTTGCTGGATGAGATCGTGCTGATGGATCTTCTGTGGCTTCCTCTTCCTCTGATGGGACCTCCTCTGAAGGTTGGTCTGGTTGTGCTGCAGAACCATCTTCTGCTGCTGCTGTTGCTGTTGCTGCTGCTGCTGTTGTTGCTGCTGCTGGGCCATCTGCAGCTGCTTGAGCTTGAGCTTCTGGGCCTGCTGCAGCCTCAGAAGCTCCAGCTGTGCCTGCATGGCTTCACGCTCCTGCTGCGCCGACACCCCGCGCTGCCGTGGCGACATCTGGAAGAAGCCCACGTCGCCGCCGCCGTTCTCAGAGGTCATGTCCATCCCTTCTCTCTCCTCTTCTGCAACGATTTCTTCCTCCTCCCCCTCTTCGGCCATCTCTTCTTTCACGGTGACGCGGATGGCGTCCATGGGCGAGAGGCAGCGGTAGGTGGGCATGTCGGGGGGCTCCTCCTTTACCCGCACGACCCCACCCACTGGCTGGGAGGCCTTGTTGGTGCCCATTGTTGTCGTCGTCACCGCCATGCCCACCTGCTTGCCCATCTCCAGTTGCAAGCGCAGAGTCTCGACCAGCTGCTGTTTCTGCAGGAGCATGCGCGTCAGCTCCTGGATCTGCTTGTCCTTCTCCTGCAGCATGCGGTCCTTGTCCAGCGGGGGGCAGCGCTGAGGCAGTGGCAGCCGGGCCTGAGGCTGAGCCGCTCGTGGCCTGAGCTGCTGGGAGAAGCGGCAGGAGGTGGGGCCAGTGAGGGATGCCTCTTCCTTTACCTGGTGCTGAGGTGGAGAGGGCTGCAGACTGAGCTGGGTGAGGGGAGAGCTCACCTGGAGGAGGGAGGGAGAGAGGGATGGAGAGATAGAGAGTGTAAGATAGAGAGATAGAAGGCGATGGAGCATGGAAGACAGAAAGAGTGTGGGAGAGACAGGAAGAGTTAGAGAAAATGTAGGATGATGGAAGACAGAAGAAAGAAAGAGACAAAAAGAGAGAGGGAGAGAGAGAGAAGGAAAGACAGGGTGAAAAAAAAGAATCATGTAAGTCTTGTAAATAATGAATCAAGCTTATTACCTAGAGTGGAAAACACCAGGGGAGGGAGCATAAAGTGAATATCAATGTGCTTAAGTAGCTGTGTGAATTTTGCTGTTTATCAGAGCCCACTGTGAGCAGCTGTCTCACAGGGCTAAGGCTCGTCCACTCACCCAGTGATGGTGGAAATGATAACTGCAAAACATAGTTTTGTGCATCGCTCTAATTAATATGAACAACATCCATTCCTCAAACAGCTAATTCACAGGTGGGTTAAATGCAGAGACCCTCAAGGGATCATAAGAGTGCATATACCATACATGAAGAATGATATTGTTTGAGAATACAAATGCTGATGGAGCAACCAGAATCCAATAAATTTTAAGTATGGTCAGATGGGGATGTCTCTATAGATGTCTTTAGGCATGGTGAGGATGGACCTTAGGACAGAAGGGAGAAACCTACCATCTCTCCAAAGGCGTCTCCATTACAGCTGGCCCTGTCTGGGCTCAAGCCGGCCAGCGAGTGCTCCGAAGGGGCGGGGGACACAGGCGGTGAGGAGCTGGTGCTGCCAAAGTGCATGACCTGGGGCTGCGGCTGGGTCTGCACACAGCCCTGCCCCGTCCCGCCGACCGACGCCACGAACGGAAACGCGGCCAGGACCATGCCGCCACCGTCGCCTGACTGGCGCAGCAGAGGGGCACCGGCGGTGGCGAGGACGGGCGAGGAGGTGCAGACCTGTTGCTGCTGATGTGCTATGGAAGCCTGGAGCTGCTGCTGTGGCTGGGATGCGCTGGCTTTGGACCCGGTGGCAGAGGTGCCAGCGCATGGTGCCCCACCATGCTGCTCCTGGTAGTTCCGCAGACGCTCAATTAGGTCGTTCTTGGTGCCCGAGACTGGCAAGCTGCGCATCTTCAGCTCCTGCTTCAGCTCAGCCACCTGCGGCGTGGAGACGGTAGGATTAGAGACATCCATTTTAAAAAAGCACACAAGACAGAGTCAGTACCTATCTTCCTAGCTTTACAGCACCAGGGGCCTCTCCTGTCACATACATGTTTCTATATGCTTCAGGAATAAATTACCAAATGCCATTGCTTTTTATTAAGTGTATCAAAATCAGTGCTGACTCATTCAAAGTAAGGTTTTAACTTTTTAACTGAATTTAAGACTGAGGCCCTTACCTTGAGCTCATCGAGATTAGGAGGCAGGACCCCGGGCTTGGCCCCGAATGATGATTGGCTCGCTTGCCGGTTTGATCCGCTCTGATTGGAGGAGGTGGATGTGGTGGGCGGAACACTTCTGGATGGGGAAGGGCCGTTAGTGGTGGAGTTGGTAATGGTTGTGGCTGAATGTTGCTGCTCAGCTGGAGGCCTGAGATGTAATGAAGAAACAACAGTCATTCAGACATATCACAGGACACAGAGGTAAGGGAAGTGGTTCCAACTAAGATTGAAATACATAAAAAATAGCAGACATGACATACGGTTTCTCACAACCTCCTAGACATCAAGTTTCTCACAAATGTGGTCAAGTTTCGGATTCATTTCAACTGTGAGAGTGGAAAGTATTCATTTCATATTTAAAACATCACCTCAGATAACCAATCTGAACTACACTGAGCAGACAGAAAGGTTATGACTGAGCCAATTCAATGTCATTTACAACATCAGATATAGTCACATTCAAATTTCAAATTCATGTTCCTTGTCAAGTCAATGTGTCAAGTCCATGACCTTGGTAGTGACCTTGCTTACACTGGAGTGTTACAGTGGAGTGTCTGTGGTAAGACTGTGATTAAGTACACATTTCAGAATGTTCTTGGGTACACTTAACAAAAAATCCCTGGAAAAGTATGGAGCAGTGGGCATGATTAAGTACATACTTCTATCTGTATCTGTGAGCACGATTAAAAATAACTTAACAATGACATAATCTGGAGCGTTCATGGTGAATTTCCACACAGAGGCCCACTGGCAGAGGGTGGGTGCACTCACTTGGGTGGAGCGGGCAGGATGGTGTGGTAGTTGTAGTGCTGCTGCTGCTGGCTGATGATCTGCAGCTGCAGGAAGAGCTGCTGCTGGTGCAGGATCTTGGCGTAGGTGGAGTCCAGCTGCGGGGGAGGCTCGCGCTCCGCCTTCTGGTCCGGCGGGATGTACTGATGGTACTTGAGCTTCTTCACCTTGGGCTTGCTGTCCTTGGGCTTCTTGGGCCGCTGCGGAGGCCGCTCCGAAGCAGCTTTGGTCTGAGAGGGCTGAGGGAGGGGATGAAGATATCAGAGGATATATCAATAGCTAAGCGAAAGACCGTTTTATAGTCTTTGTGAACTTCCCTCAGACACACACACAGCAAGGTTTAAGTCTTGAAAAGCCTTCTAGTACTCTTCACAAGGTACATGGATGTTGTCCTCCATCACAGACACATGACATGACACTTGCATGGCATCACAAAACAATGGGCAGCACATTTTGCTGTACAAGCACTCACTTGTACCTTGAAGTGGTTAAGCTTGGTCAGCTTGGTCTATGCAAGTCGTTAGCTTGCATAAACTATCAAACATGTATAAACCATTATAAAACATTACTGCAACCATGTATTGAAGTATTAAGACTGAGAGGTGGTCTGTGTGTTTGGATTCAAAGTTCATCATCCAAGGCATGTTACAGCACATACATTACATGTCAAGTAGGAGCCATGGTGTCTTAGCTTAGCAGAAGATTATGGCTAGCTTTATTTGCTAGTAATACCTTCACAAGTCCTGGAGTGGGCCTCTGAGCTGCGGTCCCATTGGTCAGCTTCTGAGAAGGGGAGGGGCCAGAGACAATGGGGAGAGGAGGGGGAGGGGGAGGGGCCTGCAACAGAAACTAAAGAGAATCAGGAGTTAGAAACACAATTCACCACCAAGTCTGTGTCTGTGTGTGTGTGTCTGACTTATAACTTATATATGCACGTACATGGGAGTATGTTTGTTCACAGACCTACTTACACTGTACAGTTCTTGATGTTTTCACCTACTCTCTTGTAAACAACTGATTTCAGCATTGTTGTGTGACATTAAAGGTATCATATATGAATTCATGTATGTGTTTTGTGAGTGTGTTGACGCACACCTCCGTTGGAGAAGTGTTGTGATTGGCCAGTCCTTCTGGAGGAGAGGGCAGAGGGGCATTGCCCAACGGAGAGTCCTGATTGGCTGGTTGATCTGGAGAGAGGGCATCACTGCTGTCTTCATCAAAAGAGGAGCTTTCCCCTATGACCCTGGAGAAGTCCGTCTCTAAACAAGAGGAAACGAGAGACACACGCAAAGGACATTTGAGGACATTGTCTCATTGAGTTGTCAGGCAAAAACAAGAGGAGACAGTGACAGAATTGAAGCTAGTGGTGTGAAGTAAAGTCAACATGAAGCATGCCAAAGCAAACCCAATATTACTCACAACAGTTGAAATTTTATGTCTGTTTGTAGTCTTTTTGTCTTTTTTATTTTGGGAAAATGTTGAAACTAATAGCCTTTAGAGGAACATGTGGTAACAACTACAAGCTAAGTACTGGTGTTTTTTGCTGCAGTGGCCATTTCATTGAAGCTTGAATATTAATATAAGGAACTGCAAAAAGAGGAAGTGAGAATTCATACTTTCTGTCTAATCTAGTGCTAGCGGTGAGAGGCGTTTTTGAAGCACGGCTGTGCAAAAGCTTTTTGGGAGATTGCCAGGTATGATGTTGCTGTACAAGATGATTTCAGTTCAAATGGCTGCCAGGGGGAAGCTGCATGGGACACACATGAGCTCCGACGTCTCGTCACCGTTAGCCGGCTGCACCTGTTGTCAGCACTTACAGTAAAGGTCTGGGTGGGGGTGCCCGAATGTGACAGCGGCACGCTGGGAGGTTTGCCAGCATGCTTGGCTTTTCCGTGTGTGTGTGTGTGTGGATGGGATGGTGTTTACCCGAGGTGGGGAAGCTGTGTGTGTGTGTGTGTGTGTGTGTGGAAGGGATGGTGTTTACCCAAGGTCGGGAAGCTGTGTGTGTTTGTGTGAGTGAGTGTGTGTGTATGTATGCTGTAGCTGGTGAGCTCAGCTCTCATTAGTGGCTCATCACGAATCACAGAAAGGTGACAAATACCCATGGTTACAGTTGCATACACAAGAATAGCCTCCGTATCCAATAGGTTGGCTGGTATACTGCATGTATATAGTATAGGAGTGTGTCTGCCAGAATGTTCCTGTATGTGTATGTATAGTATCAGTACCTGATTATATACTATATATGTATTTTTAGTGTGTGTTTGTGTGTGTGTGTTTGTCTAAGCAAATGTGCTTATTCATGTGTGTGCATGCATGTTTGCATGTGAGCGTGTGTCTGCATGTGTGTATGAAAATCCAAAACAAGCTGCTGCTGATGCGGTGTAGTCTATCTTCTCTGCTGGGGAGGCAGAGACTTCTTTGCATTTGATCCCTCTGTATTGTTCTGTGTGCCATTCTACTGACTCACATTAAAATTCACACAAGCATCTGCAGGTACAAGCTCAGGTTTGCCAACTATTCACATTTGGCAAATGGCATTTATGAAAAGACATCTGCATAGCATCCAGAACATTCCTAAGAATTATACCAACCCATCAACATTCATGTAGATGCACATACAGAAGATCTCACACATGTACAGACGCACAAGCATGTACATATACATATACAGATGCACAAGCAAGCACTCACACAAATGTACAAAACACACACACACACACACACACACACTGCCTAACCCATATGGCGTGCATATCAATATGGAGACAGAGAGCCTGCTAATGCACCAAATCACCCTGTTTCCTAAGGCCACTTATGAGGCTGCTGAAATGATGCTTGTGTTGTGTGTGTGTGTGTGTGGTTGTAAATGACATATGGCAAAGAAACACTGAACACTCATGAATGTGTTTGTGTATGTGTGTGTGTGTCTTTTTGTATGCGTCTTGGTGCAGCCTGAAAGTACAGTCAAGACTGCATTGCAAGCCTGTTTTAATTATGTCAGTATAAGATGAATAACACTCATTTAAAAGTCTGTTTGATAGCACACTGTTTTTTACAAGGGTAGCAACTTCATTTGATGTATGCTTGTTTGATGTTGCTCCTTTGATGGGGGCTGGCTTTATTAAAGACCGGCTGTCACCTATGGAAGCATAATTGCAGCTGCTGTAAGAAACTGTAACTACTGGGCCTTAGACGCAACACCTCGCTCCATTGTATCAACAAACCTGGTGATTGTTAATGTTACTTCACTTTGAGCGGATGTGTGATGCTGCAGTTTGCACTAAAATGTTACAAAACTGTACTTTGATAATGTACTTTTGTGTGTGTGTGTGTGTGTGTGTGTGTGCATGTGTCACCAGGGGAATTTATGCCAGATTCTTCAGTTCAGCTGCATCTGCAACAGTGTGCTCCTCCAGTCTTTTGATACTACTGCTACTGCAATCCTATCTCTGGGGCTATATTTCACATGCCAACCCACAGTTACGTTGGGAGTCCTGTTGGAGTTTGTTTGATGTCGCAATCCATGTTGCAGCATCCACTGCTGCAATGAGGGGTGCAGTGATATAACCTGCACATTCTGCACCTGCTGTATACGTGCACTGCTCTCCCTAACAGGACCTGTCAGGGAAATTGAGAGCTCCTTGCTGTTTGCTATAACCTACTGTACGAGGGCCTGTCATAGAGAGCAAGACTGTGAGCTGATGGTGTATGAGAGTAGCTATAATGGTCTGTTGTAGTTAGGGAATCTATGAGTTGATGGTGTTTGCTAGTACCTATGAGGGTCTGTTGTAGTAAGGGAGTCTATGAGTTGATGGTGTTTGCTAGTACCTATGAGGGTCTGTTGTAGTAAGGGAGTCTATGAGTTGATGGTGTTTGCTAGTACCTATGAGGGTCTGTTGTAGTAAGGGAGTCTATGAGTTGATGGTGTTTGCTAGTACCTATGAGGGTCTGTTGTAGTAAGGGAGTCTATGAGTTGATGGTGTTTGCTAGTACCTATGAGGGTCTGTTGTAGTAAGGGAGTCTATGAGTTGATGGTGTTTGCTAGTACCTATGAGGGTCCGTTTTAGTAAGGGAGTCTATGAGTTGATGGTGTTTGCTAGTACCTATGAGGGTCTGTTTTAGTAAGGGAGTCTATGAGTTGATGGTATTTGCTAGTACCTATGAGGGTCTGTTTTAGTAAGGGAGTCTATGAGTTGATGGTGTTTGCTAGTACCTATGAGGGTCTGTTTTAGTAAGGGAGTCTATGAGTTGATGGTGTTTGCTAGTACCTATGAGGGTCTGTTGAAGTAAGGGAGTCTGTGAGTTGATAGTGTGTGCTAATACCTATGAGGACCTGCTTGAGGCTGCTGTGCACAGGCAGGATGTTCTTGTGGATCAGCTCCATGGGCCCTGGGCGGTGGGAGATCTTATCGTTCAGGTCGTCTGCCAGACGCGCCCGCTTCAGCTTCAGCTGTTTGGCCTGAAGAGACGGTTCAGCTGAAGTCTCTGTGGACACACCGACACACACACATACACATGCATCATGCAATTTTAGAAGGCAATTCCTCCCCAGAATAATTCATATTGTGCCGTAAATGACGAATGGACACTGTTTCAAAGTACTGATGAGGTAGGGTAGGGCCAGGGGTCAGTGGCTCTGGTTCTCTCACCTTCCAGAATGTGCATTCTGACCAGCTCTGCCCTCTCTGGCCGGCTGCGAATCTTCCTCTTCAGATAGTCTTCAGTCTGGGGAGGGAGATAATAAGTAGAATGCGAGGGGTCAGGGGTCAAATGTGTCCCATATGGGCGCTCATGTAGGAGAAGAGTGACGGGAGTGAGGAGGGACTCACCCGAGCACGCTCTAGACTCCGTCTCTGTTCGTGAAAGGCAGCTGGACTTTTCAGTGCTGGAGAAGGAGAAGTTAAGAAAGGAGGGAGGGAGAGAGAGAGAAAGAAACAAAACATTTTAAGGAAATGCAGAACTTCTAAAACTCTTACATTGCTAAGGGCAGACATCTCAAACTTTTGACACTGCTGAGGGGGGAAACTGTGTGTATGTGTGTGTGTGTGTGTGTGTGAGAGAGAGAGAGAGTGAATACATTAGAATGCCTGCAGCTTTGTGGATTGACTCCAACATGTACTTAGTAACTAATGCAGAAAAAGTTTCTGCTTGCGGTGATGGGGTGTCATTGGGTCCTAGGATGGTATGGTGCTAAAAAAAAAAAAACAAAAGGTCAGGCCAGGTCCTTTTGTTTCCTCCTGTACGTCCAAGCTCTCAGTCGCCCCAGAGACCACAGTAGTACCTCAGCACGCAGCACTCCCTGAGCCTTTTGGCCACAAAGCCCTTTGATGTTCATTAGCCTCCTGAAAACCCCCTAAACTCCCTAAAAACGCCTACCTGGCACCAACGCAAACACCACTTTAGGGCACTAGGTCCACTGTATATGCAAACGCACCCCAAATACGTTACAATTTCACCCTTCTTAGAGGCTCAGTGAGTTTCTGAATATAAAGAGACTGTGAGGGAGGTTCATACAGTCATTGTGTAGCCCGTGGGCACTGTGCTTCTACCAGCATAAATAAATGATGACTGTAAATATATGCTTCGGGATCTACAAAGGAAATTCATGTTAAATATTAACCTATATGGCTTTGGGTAAAATTGCGGTCCACTTCCCTTATGCTGCCACTGAGCCTGTGTGGATGATATAAAAGGCTGTGTGTCGCAGATACAAAAGGTTGAGTGGTTACATTATATGGTGTAAATAATTCCCCATTACCATATCATTGTTTTACACGACACGCTTGCACATTCCATTCAGTCTGGCCTTGATACATTACCACACGCTAAATTATGAGCGATTCAAATGCTGCCAGCTCCTAAGGGAACGTAGGAGAAAAAAAAGAGCTCTCAAGCATGCCGTGCTCCAGGGTAACAATTCCGTCACACAATGGAGGAAGAAAAAGAGAAACGCCCATAGAAAAGCCGTGCCTCTCTAGAAATCTCTAGGGGCCAAAGGAAAATCATTACAGAGAACTTCTCAATAGGGAAGCAAGTCAGTTTTAGGAGCACAAGAGAGATTGTATCCTCCGCAAAAGAATACTAAATTCCCCGGATATTGACATCCAGGGGGGGCTAAAAATATAGTCAGTTCGCAGCAGCACATTCGAGAGAGAGAGAGGGGGAGAGAATGAGAGAGAGAGAGAGGGGAGGGGGTGTGTGTGAGGAAGAACAAGCTCCTAATTTTTCTCGTTGCGAGCCAGAGTGTTTTTCGGCACGTGCAGGCTTAGCAGTGCCAATGCTGCTCTAATGAGCATCTTGGTGTTCAGCTTTCCTCTGGGGAACTGAAGAGGATGGAAATAAGGGTTACGTTATTTTGTTGTGAAGGTGGGACAGAAAGCTTCTCCATAGTGAGGACTGAAGAGTAGTCACCTTGATTTGTTTGACAGATAGGTAAACAGACCAAAGTGGTGCAGACAAACATTTGCCCACAGACAGATGCACTTCTTTAAACACCACTCAGGGGCTCCAGAACTTGTTTGTCAATAGTGTCCTGCTCTTTCAGCTATGTCCATCACATATTTCACCTAACCGGATGCATTCGACTCTTTTACATTATAATTACCTCTCTGTGAATGGATGGACACTTTGTTTCACTGAACAAAACTATTGGTTCTGTCTTCACTGATAGGATGCTAGAACATCTAGTTGGGGAATCCAGAGCCTTCGGAGAGTTCCCTGATGTAGCACTGTAGTGAAATACAACACTGAGCAGTGGCACTACAGCAGTACTAGCTATGAGTACCTGACTATGTGTCACCAGCAACCAGAAGGAAATATTGTTAATACTCACATAAGAGAAGAGAGAAAGACAGAGGTAGAGGAGGTAAAAAAACAAAAGACGGATGAGAGGGTAAACAGAGAAAAATAGCAGATGATTTTCAAGACACCACGCACACCCCCTAACTAGGACTGCACAATGTTGATTTGTGACCTGTAAGTCGAGAGCCTTGGGCTTGGTTGGCAGAGTACAGTGTAAGCCTCAGTTCACCCCACTGAACTTAGACTCTCTCACATACACACTCACTCTCAGACACACACACACACACACCATGGTGCGTTCCCTCAGTCAAATCTGCCCTCAAACTTTGTCCCATGGGCATACTCCCCTCTGCGTACACTTATGCTAGCCCCCTCTGCGGGGGGTTCTGGAACAAAACAAAACTGCCACCCAAGGATGCCTGTTAACCAAACTTGAAGGGGGAAGTTGGCTCTCCAAGTCACTTGTTACACGAGTTGCGTAACACTGTGTCACTTATTCATGATTTGTTTTGATGCCGAAGGCTCTTCATTCTCCCTGACATGACAGGCGGAGCCAGATGGCGATGCTACTCGTTCCCAGCTGCTCGTAGAGGGATGACAGAGGTGTTGGGTGTGAAACCTTTCCGCGTTTCCGACAAACTCGCATACGGTGGTGATGGCAGTGGCGGAGCCCCCTGAAAAATTCAAGAAGGCCTCTCATTGCGGTGTGCCGCCGCAACGCGGTGGGCCAACATACCCTTTGCAAGCTCATGAAAGACTGATGGCGATGGCGGTGAAAGAGAAGATGGTAGAGACAGCAAGAATGAGAACGAGACACGAATGGAGGACGGATGGGGGTGGTGGGGGCACAATGTTGTTCGGCTTTTCATGAGCTTCTGTTTCCTCCTCCTCCTGTTTGACTGGCTGGACTTCCTGTAACCTCTGCAAAGCTGTTACGTAACCATTCTTACTGGAGTGCACTTAGAGCACGCACACCCACACATGCGTGCGCACGCAGCCAGCCACACACACACACCCTATATGCCTCTTCCCCCTCTGCTTTTTTAATCATAACTAATTAGCCACACAAAGGCTGAATCGCCAGGACGCACTGTCACTATCGCCCCTGACAACGGTATCGGGTTTATTTGTAAAAAGCTGTTCAATCAGAGAAATCATTACGGCAAACGAGGTATTTAACGACACGTGATTCAGCAGATGGATGTAATTAAGTGAATGTGAGGCGTGCGCACACACACGCACGCACACACACGCACACACACCCATGACGTTGATGTTGTTGGCAATGAGCTCAGTGAGGCTGCTGGTGGTTCAACAGCAGGAACATGGCAAAGGGGGCACACAATCAGGGCATGTGGGCTCAGTTCACTGGAAGTACAGCCAGTGAACACGCCGATGACCCAGCAAGCCGCTCTCGACTGGAAATTTTACAGACCAGTGTCTAAAAGTACTACACAAGATTGCGTGACCCTGAAGAGAAGAGGTCAAGGTCACTAAACTTAAAATGGTATTTTCAGCTGTCTGAACATTGTAGTCTTGCTAGAGGGAACTTTTTCAAATGATTTTTTGAAAAGATTTTTTAAATGATTTTTTGTTTAAAAACAATGTCCAAAGTATCTTTGCCATAAACTACATTAATGCTTAGATTATTATCTATTTATGATTAGCAATAGTAAGATGCTAGGTTTTGGTATAAAGAAGGCTCATCCAGGCCAACTGTTATCAAGCCTACAATGACTATTTGTGGATGGACGCACAGCTAGTCAGGTAAAGGGATATCTAAAATTGATGTGCATTAATGTGCACACATGCTAAAAAAAGCTTTAAAAAAAGCCTCTCACTCCTCATGACAAGACTAAATGGAAAAGGCGAGGGCCGAACAGACAAGAGAAACTCGAACCATGTCTCAGAGTTGAAGTGAAGCACCATCTTGGGACTAGAAGAAGGAGAGGGACAGTGTGAGGCAGCGAGGAAGGCTTTCGCATTTCACAGACACCAGGCGGGCGTCTAGAGACGACACGACACGGATCATGCAACTTTCATGCGTGCCTATTGAATCAAAAGGAGCAAACTCCACGGATGTGCCGGTGTCACTGGATGCGCTGTCTTGAACAAGCTCTTTGCATTTCACCAGAAGCCCATCATAGATCTCTGGGAGGTATAAATAACTGGTGAGGTGGAGTATCATTAGAAGACTTATTATAGCCTCTCTTCATTCCCTCTGGCACTGTCTGTGCTGTACACCCCTTTACACTAGGACATGTCACACAAGCATGCAAAGCATGCATCAAGTGGTCTTGGTGTTTACAAAGACAAAACACACTCCGTGTTACATAATAACAAGAGGGCACCAAAAACAAGGGCCAAACCGGGGTACAAAACTGGGCTGGCGAAGACGATGAAACGGCACAATTAGAAATGTATGAACTGACACATCCTGTTGACGTTGAAAGAGTGTCTGGTAACCACGGCGCACGTTTGGCCTCCACGCTGCACTGGCACCACTTCTTCAGCTTGCGACCTCAAGACTCAAGTACGAGAATGAATCATGTGCGTTCGTTTCAGCCCGTTCACAATGTGCTGACTTGTCGTTCCATTTTATGCAGGTCAACGGGAAACATCTCCCTATAGCTCATCATCAAGATAAACACTGATAGGTCTGCATTTGCGTATCCGCTTGCGTATATTCATACACAGCCACATGGCGTGTCCAAATTTGATTAAGGCCCTGTATGTGATGGCGCTGCTGGATATTAGGCCGGAGTGTGCAGCACCCAGGGTCAGGTCTCCGCCCACACGTACCGAGCCGCTGGCCAGCAGGCCAATGAGACCAGTCTTGGGGTCAACAAAACAGAACAAATGTGCTTGACACTGAGCATTGCCCCAGAGCTCTTGCTTTCTGCCCTCTCTCTCTATTATATCTCCCTCATCCACTCTTTTGCTCTTTAAAAAAAGCCACAGGCTCCAGCTTCCTCCTTTGCTCTGATTGGCTGGAGCGGTGGCAGGCCATGTCCTCGTTCTCTCTCTGGCATGGTTGCATAAAAATGTTGATGAGTGAAAAAGACCAAACCTTGGGCAGAGAGAGAGAGAGGGATACTGTAGATAAGATGGATGTGTGCAGTGGAACACTTAGGCCTCTGCTAAGCTCAGGTAACAGTGTGGGCTGGATGAGGAGTGGCGGGTAAGAGAAGTGGAGAAGAGAAGGGAAAACTACAGCCATGTTTGTTTTTCTCTCCTCCCTGTTTTCCTGCTTGCACCACCTCTCTCATTCTTTTCTCTCTCTCTCTCTATCTCCTGCTGCTCTCAAATGACTCCCAAATGACCTTCTAGGACCCTCTCTCTTTTTTAATCTTCTCTTATGTCTCTCCTCTTCCCTGTCCTCCACCCTTCCAGCCCACCAACACAACAGTGTGAAAGCAGAACTGCACTGGACACTGGAGGATGAGGGAAGTTGGGCCAGTGGCAATTGCAGAACCACGAGACAGACACACACACTCACACACACTCACACACACACACACACACACACACACACACACACACACATACAGTGTGTGGCCAGCCAGCAGAAAGCACCTGGCTTCTGAACAAAGCCTTCAATTAGGGCTGGGGATACACTAATCAAAATGAACACGAACATGCAAACACACATCCTTTATCATGAGCGTTCAGGGTGACAGTGATGTGCTCTGACACAAGGGGGAGGCCGAAACCGAGCATAGACAGAAGGCGATGGCTTTAACATGGTTGCCCCCCTCCCCATTCCCCGACTCCACTACCTCCCCCCAATGAAGGCAAAGAAGTCGCTGAGTGGGAGGATGATGGGACGTGACATCCTTCAAACAGCCCATCCCCCCCAGTCCCGACAAGCGTGGCATGCACATCAGACGGAACGCGTTAAAAAACAAGCACTTCGACCGAACCCCCGTCTCTGCCTCGTCCTGCAAGCAGACAGGAGTTCAGCCTCAACAGCGTTATTACGGTTCCTACCTGAATGGAGGGATGGACACACCCATAGAATAAAGGGCATCTATATAGAACACTTTATAGAGCATTTCTGGAATATATGTTCAAGAGTATAATTTCACACATGGCTCAGGAGTGGCATATGTTTGTTATGGAGCACAGATATCACCTGCCATGTTTGTCTTTCAAGCAGGTGCTCATGAGACCTGAAATCCAATGCAGTGAGAAAGGCTATGAGCCACCCCCCCTCCCCCAGAGCCCCAGATTCAACACATCCTGGGCACCCTCAAGGTACAGTCCTTGACGAGAGTGCAATGACAACCAAACGACAAAAAGACAGATTGAAACGAACTCCCATGTCTTTAGGGCTACAAATAAACCGTCTGCGACATTCTTGAGCTGGGGCCCTGTGACGTCCATGCTTCAGTGCTGTCACCCGAGCTTTGTTTCGCAAACGTACTAATTTGAGATGAACATGAAAATAATAGGGAAAAAAAGAGATAAGCGAAAAGGCTCCTCGCACCAGCAATTACTCTAACCACCAACACTAGCAAGTCTGCAAAAGGTCAGCAGCCAAAGGAAAGCAAAGCGAGTGTCGCTGGCGGACAAACATGCTTTGCGTAATGAATGAAGTAGCATAGCGGAAGAAACTACACTGCACAGTGCTGGGTGGAAGAGCCGGAAGACGATGGACTGATTCACCTTTATGAGGCCACCTACAAACCCCGTCAAATTTTTTTTTTAAGCAGGATGAAGCCAACCGAACCACACCGAGAAAGCAGAAAGATCTGCTTCTACATAGGAAATACAGTTATCTCAGCCATCTTGAAAGGATGCTTTGAAAATGTCTGATCCAAGCTGTTAATTGCCAACCCCTGCCTCCGGTACTTTCCAATGCATCAACATTCATGTTACAGTCCTTGAAGAGCCATTCTGGTTATGGGGAGGGGAACGGCAATTTGTAAAATTGACTTTGCATGTGAAACAAGTTCAGACCCAAACTTGTGTTGTCAGAACAGTGATCAAAGACACCAATCACCATGCCTTGATTACAAAAATACCACAAAAAAACTCTAAAAAACCCCAACTGTAGCCAGGTTTTAGCAATTAACTTTGTGGCACCTCCATAAAAACTATCGGGCTAGTGCTGCATGTTTAAAAGTCTTGTCTACTTGTCTACGATTCACAGTTTCACAAGTGGGCTCTGGGACTATCCACTCTATCCACACTATCCACTCTAGCTAAATTAGTGACCATGGCTGGAAAGAGAAATGGATGGCAGGAGAAGGACCCAGGCTGACAGTGAGGAATGATACATACGTGGCATGATCCCCTGGCTCACAAGCTCCTCTCGAGTCCGCCTCTGCTGCAGCTTCAGCTGGAGAACTGGAAGACCAAGGAAAAACACACAGCAGAAAATATTAGTGTCAAAAAATAAGAAGACGCACCACAAAATACGGCTAAGATGAAAGACACATTCAGAATTTTTACATTTTCTCTGTAAGGGTGCACTGAACCCCAGTCTTGTAGCCAGGAGGAGGGGGGGGGGTCTCCCTTTAGTCGAAAGAGCACCTGAGCCTGCAAAAGATCCCCCTATTGAGTCCTCTGCCAACAGGCGCTTTTTAAACGCTTAACTGAGACGTTATAAGACTCGTGGAAGGGAAACAACAGGCGCATCAGGAGGGGGAGGTTACGCACACTTCCTGTTTCTGCAAATGTATGTGTGTGGCGTGTGACATCTTTTAGCACACACTTCTGCATGGCCTTGTTACTTGGGGGAGTGTCATTTTAAAATACACCACATGTCCAACTATTGCCAAACATCTCAAACATGTCTAAAACAGACTTAAGCTTAGCACTCAACAAACTCCAAAAAAAACAAAAAACACCAAGGCCTTTCTGTTCACATGTCATAATAAAGCAAATGTTACATGAAGAGATCTTGACTTAGACAAGTATAAAGAAGAGCCTATATAGCTTTCTGCATTTTTACGTTGTGTATTTGTGGTAATCTTCTGAGGTGAAGTGAAACAGAAGAAAAAAAACTTGCATAAATATATTGGGATAGAAATCAACACTTAGATCAAATCCGTGTCAGACACATGATTAGCCTTCACCAGTTGACAATTTCACACAGCATTGTTATGATTAGGCAGGCAAAATGTCCTTCCTCATACGAGCAGTTAAACACATGAACACTAGAGGACTGACTACATGTTCCCATCCCACCCCCGTTATCAAAAGTGCTATCAAGTATTGAGTATTTTCCTGAGCATTGCATTTGAAATTATAATATCTGTCCCATTACATATCCAAGGCCTTTTTTTTTTTTTTTTTTTTTTTTTAACTGGGAAGACACTGCTATTGTATAGTGAGGTATGTTTTGTGTTATGGCTTCACATTGCCCTTACATAATTAGAAATGTGCACTGCCCTGCTTCTGCGGTGGTATGTCAATTCAATTTTAAGAACATCTGATACAAACTGAATACAAACTACGTGGAGAATGCCAATGGTACACTGTGCGTGTGTGTGTGTGTGTGTGTACCACAGATTTATTTGTTCCCTCTCTCACTCTCCACTTCCCTGCAGTACTTTTAGGTTTTAGGTTTTATCACACACAGCCATCACTGTGAATCCTGTGTTTGTACAAGTGCAGCTGGGGGGGGGGCAAGTTAAGGAGGAGAGAGGATGCCAGCATGCTTGCTGCTCAGTGAACATTTAACAGGTGTCTATATTTAATCGACAACACCTGCAGCACCTATATATGTGCACGAACACCTGTTGTGAAGTTCAACTGTGCCCTGGTTACAAGAGGGCTTGGCTTGTTTTGGATGTGTAGCTCTCTCTCTCTCATATACACACACACACACACATATACACACACACACACAAAAGAGGAAGGCCTGGCTTGACCTGAAATGAATTAAGGTGGCATGTGTCAGGAAAGACACACAGCATGAGATCAACTTGGAAGTCAATTCCCTGTAATGCCAGAGCCCAGTGCTTCGTTGAATGTCTGTGGCTCTAGGATTCTCAGTCCATCCTGATCTGTCTGAGCCCTTCGGACATAAGCACACTAGGCGCATTATCACATAGGCTAGCACATTTTTCTGCTTATAAACAGAAGGCTGACAGGACATCATACTAAAAAAGGAAAGGAACAACTTGGTCTAATCCCTACCTTCAAGTTCCTCTAACTCTACAAGTCTAAGACACTAAGAGGAATAAGGAATAAGACTAGCATAGACACTATACTGTATGTCCAGCAAAGCAAGTTTGTACAGCAGGTATGACAGCATCAATGTGTAATTTTGTATTCACACTTGAATTCATCAACTTTATACTGCAGGCTGACTTGACACCATCATGCAGCAGTTAGCACTTCATCAGGTTCACAAAGTCTGAGACACTCAGTGAGTTGCCTCAAAGCAATGGCCCAGAGTACACTTCAACCATGTTGCCCTGTTGTACCAACCCGCCAAGTGCTGTCAGTAAGTAGGAAGAAGAATGAGAGAATTTGATACAATGTAGACTGAACAGCAAACCAGCAGTTTATGCTATCTGAACTGGGCTATGGGAAATTAAGCTGAAAAGGTTATAGAACCCCATTCAGTTAGTGGTAGCTGCTATTCAGTCTAAATTGTACCAAATTCTCTTGTTCCTCTTCCTGCCAACAGCACTCAGTGAGTTTGAACAATGGGGCTAATGACCTAACCCTAATTGAGCTCAATGAAAGTGCAGGTAAAGTTAGTCAGCTTCTCAGAATCTAGTAGTGTCTTTTTCAGATGCTGACCTCCCTGACAGGCCAGAGGGATCTGGGTCTGCCTAGCCCAGGGGTCTGCAGAACAGCAGCGCAGCGTGGGATGTGTGAACACTCTTGCTTCTCAACTTCTCTCTCTCTCGCTCACGCTCACGACACCCACAAGCTGATAACAAGTGTGGGTGTCTACAAACAGTTTGTTTTAAGAGCAGGCACAAACACATACACATTCAAGGCACGAACACACAGATTCAGGCAATGTATGTGAGACATGCATCGACACCTCTGCTCCTTTAAAGTAAAAAGGTGCTGGCTGGAAGATTTTACAGCCCTGTGTGTGCTCTGCTTGTGTGTATGTGTGTGTGTGTGTGAGAGAGAGAGAGACACACATTTGTTTCTGGGCAAAAAAGGCATCACTTTCTCAAAGAATATCAGTTCTTCTCTTCCATTTATCCTTCATCTGTGCCCCCTCCTTACCATCTCTCTCACTCTCTCTCTCTCTCTCTCCCTCTGTCATGACATTAAACCCTTCCCCCTGCCGTCACCTATCCTCTCCCTCCGCTGTTACCTTCTATTTGTGTCTCACGGTGTAATAGCTGGAAACCCAATCTCCATTTTGGGCTTTGGGGGCTGCACCCCAATGGTTAACATTACTGTAAATTACCTCCCATTCCACGTCTCAAACCTCTCATACTAACGAAACTCAGACTGCTGACATCCCTACCCTGCTGAACACCCCCACACCCCGACCCAAATCTCCCGTGCCTACTCTTCTCTGAAGGTCCTATGGCCACGCCCGAGCCCAAAACAACCCCCACCCTCTTCCCCTCCAAGCCCGCAATGCTACCCAGCCTCAGATGGGTTGAAGAAAAACAGGAGCATCCAAAGCATCGGGGGGTCCTTGGGTTCAAAGTCATTTGGCTTCAGGCTCCTTGGCGCCACCCCAGGGAGACTCTCAATCTGGAGCTATGGATCTGGGGGGTGGGGTTGGGGTTAATGCTCTGATCCTCTGACTTTCTTCTACTGATGTCATGATCAGCTGCTATGCTATCGCAACAGGCAGCACTTACTTTTTTTGCCTTGTAAGATTGATCAGAGTTGCTAGCTCAAAACTTTTAGGAAGAGGTTAGTAAAGGCCATTCAAATAAGAAACTTGTAAGCTTAGATGGGAGCACATGGAGCACTTGGATGCTGACGACAGCGGACATGTGCGGCATGCCTGTGTGTGTGTGTGAGCGTGCAAACGATCGTGCAGGGATCCCACCTTCCCTTAAACTCTGACAGGCACGTCGCTTGTAGTCCAATCGCCTGGCTTGCTTCTCCATGCTGCTGCTGCTCATTGGAGGGGCCCTGAATGAGGCGGAACTAATGCGCAGGCAAGGATTTGTGTCCAGCATTGTGAAGAGAAGAGCAAGAAGAAGAAGAAACAAAAACAAAACCAAAAGGTATCTTCACTTCATAGGCCCCACAAGAAATTCCTACAGAGTTGCACAGAGTTCAACTGATGCCTTTTGAGGGAGAAAAAAAAAAAAAAAAAAATGAATTTAGAGTCCCTTCTGGATGTGTTTCCTGCCGAGCCTGGCGGCTGTAGGCTCTGGCTTCAGGTGGTGAGAGATGATCAGCTAAGCGTCCGGGACACAGCAATGCCTCTGTTCCTCTTCTCCTCACCTGGCCTCTATTCCTTAGCTCTGACAGCCAGTACGGACAAGATGTGCTGGCGTTTCACGCGGGTTGGTGCAAAATGAGTCACAGAAGTGAAGAAACGCAAAAAGAAAGAGAGAGCAGGCAGATCTGAGGCAAAAGCAAAAAAAAGGAAAGAACAGCAAAATCCTTTTGCATGTCAACGTTCAACTCTTTCTGCGTGACCATCGGCTAGTGCAGCTAACCCGGGAGTGATAAACAGAGTAGCCGTGTGTGTGTACGTGAGCCAGCATGTGTGTGAAAGTGTGTGTGTGTGTGTGTGTGTGTGTGTAATAGAAAGCCAGTGGGAGTGGAGTGGGACACTGGCGTGTCTGTGATTGAACACCCTGTCAGAGCTGCTGCTCCAGTCACTCATTCAGCTGGCTGTCCTGCCACAAGCATGGGCAAGGGACACACACACACACACACACACACTTTTCTTTCTGCAAAGTCCCCTATGGAAAGATCCCTGGAGACCAAGAGCACAATATGGTCACTCTGCATTACGACAAAGCGAAGCACCAGCAACAGCTCAACTCACTCAGGGCGAGGAATGAATCACACACACAAACACATTATCTGCAGGGCCTGCAGTTTGCACAAGTAAAACAAGGCAACCTCTCTGAGAAGCACAAGCTGTGACATTTTAACCCCCTATTTAAGAACCAGCTTACTGGGGACTCTGTGGGCCCTTTTTGTGTTCTCTTGCCCCTGGAGGGTGAAGAAAAGGGCACGGGTGGAGGTGAGAATTTCACTCCCTTTCTCCAACCTCTTCTGGCAGTTTTTTTTTTTCATTGCTGCTGTTCTCTGAGCAGTTCATGATGAAATCAGACAAAAATCCTGCAGATGATCTCAGCAGCCAGGCAAGCATAGTGTGGAATAAACAGAGGCATACCTCACAAAGGCCTGGAACACATACAGGCCTTTTCCCTCTTGAGAACAAATTAGTGTGTGTGTGTGTGTGTGTGTGTGTGTATGCCAAAAGCCCTCTCCTGCCATGCTAAGGCTTATCAGCAGTGAGGTCCCAACATGCACATACTAGGTGAAAAACTATGCATGTGTGTGAGTGTATGGTTGTGAGTGTATGTGCTTGTGTTTGCAACAAGGCATTAGGAGTTGTGTCTGTGTGCTTTCATATTCTCCTGCTGGTAGGTTCTTTGATGAGGGGGAAATGTGTGTATGTGTGGGTGTTTGGGGAAGAAGGGGGTGACGAATTCAGCCTCTGATCCGTGCTCACGCGCAGATAAGGCGCTAACTGTGCATACTCAGAGATTATCCCCCTTCATGTGAGTGTGTGTGTGCGCTTGTTGCACACATCAGCTGGTACTGCTGACGGCAGCTGCAAGCAAGAAAACACACGTATGCACACAAACACACACACACACACACACACACACACACACACAGGGACGGTCAGCCAGAGGGGCTCTGTGCTTCTCCTGGTGCAACTTTTGCAGTAGCAAGTCAGTGACGGGTATCTAATTAACCTTTACTTCCTTGACACAAGCTCTTCCAGAAAGTTCTTAAAGGCTGATGACAGTGTGTATTTGTGTGTGTATGCCTATGTGCGTGTGCAGTTTAATCAACGTGCTGAAAGACCATTGTGTACGAGCCAAGTCTTTTGTTAAGAGGGTTGGACAGAGGGGGCTTTAATATTTGTGTGTTGAAGCAAAACCTCAGCCCAGCGATCCAGGTCAGGGTCTTCTTAGCGGCTCCAGGCTACTTACAGCTCCATTTTCTCCCATACAGCCGTTCTGCTCGGAGGCTGGTTTACTGTTTGATGTGGAGACACCCAGTTTCCGTAGCTCTCTCTCTCTCTTTTTGCTTCTATAGCTTAAGGCCTGACCCTTCACAGGCAAACAGCAAGGATTAGGGAAGTCAAGATTAAAAGATTTTATTAGGGATCCAAAATCTGTGTCGGCGTGGCAAGGTCATATAACAGCAAGCTCCCCCAGATAGTTCTGGTCAGTGGAGAGATACTGCCTAAGCATTGTAGTTATTAACCAAGGTCTTAAATTGAGAAAGACACAAGAGTGACTGATGACACTTTGTAATTGAACATGCACATTTAAACTAGTCTCCAGGCCAGAGTATACAGTAATGCTCCTCTGCATGGACTGTATGGATTAGATCTGTATGCATTAATTCACAGCTTTTTATGTAGTGTTATCTTCCTCATGATCTTCACCATGGTCTTCCTCAGGCGGGGGATGGTGGGAGAGAGTGGTAAACAAGTCTCAAATGAAGCCCATTCCATGGGGGGAGGTGACTCGCCCCCACTGCACCCAGGGAGCCAGGAGGAGGGGGGGTTTAAAATAGCAGGGCCAGCTGGCCTGAGAGGCTATATCCAACGGCACATCACCTGTGCCTCTAGCTCAGCTAGAATTTCTCACCAATAGGCTGGTTTCTGCTGCTACTGCACGCGCACGCACACGCACGCACGCACGCACACACACACACACACCATTATCACATTTACTTAGCCCAATTAACACTACTGTCTGAAGGACGGACAGAAAGAAATATACAGACACAGGCTTTTGTAACAATATATAATAATTATAGTATAATGAGGTAAAGAAATTGCACTTAAATAGATACTGAAACAAGATCTACCCGCCAGGTGTGATCTACTTGTTAAACTGGATCTGCTGGTATTTCACTGAACAGAGAGCCATGGTGGAGGCATTAAAGTTGTGGAACAGTGCAAAAGCATTAGCAGGGCAAAAACGTTAAAATTAAGAGTGAGAAAGAGAAAGAGACAGAGAGACAGACAGAGGAGAAAGAGAGAGGAGAAGGGAGGAGAGAAAGAGAGAGTGTTTGCAGAATCCTTCAGAGATACTGCATGTAGTATTCACTATGGCCACAAGGAGGCAGCCTGAAAGCAGAGAGTGTGGGTGGGAGTTGTCCAGATGTGTGCTCATCAGGGCAGCGATGGGCTGCTGAGGTCACTTTGAACCACACCCTGAAGTTTTCATATTTATTTATTTATTTGTTTTTTGGTAGCACAGTTCCACTGGTCTGGAATGGCCTGGCCAATACGTGCTCCTAGCTTCGAATCCCAGCTGCCACCATTGTGCCCTTGAGCAAGGCACTTAACCCTAAGTTGCTCTAGGGAAGACTGGCCCTGAACACTTGATAGTTGATGAGTTGGATAAAAGCGCCTGCTAAATGCATTAATGTAAATGTAAATGTATAGGAGGATCTTCACAGACTACACAACTGATAACACAAAGCACCAAAACAATTGTAGAGAAAAATGGCTTTTCAGATGTTTGGATCTTCAGCCTGAGATGCAGTTCATCTTAACTGAACTCTTACCCCGCCTCCCCTCCCCTCACACAGATGCACACACAGGACCAGGATCATCTTCATCTCCCTGTGCATCTGCCAGAGAAGCCTCTGCCAAGAGTGTGTATCAGAAAAGAAAGGCCTCTAATGAGGTTGCTGCCATTGCGATACCAGTCCCTCTCTCTGCCTTGTCCTTTGTTTAAAATGGAGGGTGAGGAGGCCCTTTTGAAATAATCATATTTTTAAAAATCATATTAAAAACGAGGCTGAGAGTCCCAGCTCTGCTGACCTCCTGATCCCCATCTTTGCCATTAAAAAGTAAGTCCTGTGGAAGAGTGTGAGTGTTAGTGTGAGTGTTGAGTGTGAATGTGAGTGTGAACGCGAGTGTGAACGTGAGTGTGTGAATGTGAGTGTGTGAATGTGAGTGTGTGAATGTGAGTGTGTGAATGTGAGTGTGTGAATGTGAGTGTGTGTCTTTTATTCCTGAATTTCAGACCCTGTAATCATCCATGATGATCCAGCTCCATATGCAGTGGAACTGTGAAAAACTCTCAAGTCCATATATTGTATGATGTGATATTACCATTTTTCTCCACTCCACTCACCATAACATCTAGTCAAATGACCATGCCCATCGGCAAATCTATATCCCATAGACCCATAGATCTGCACACGTCATCTCCACATACTTTTAACACCATTCTCACTCAAACACACACATGCACTTGCGCGCACACGCACACACACACACACACACACACACACACACACACACACACACACACACACACACACACACACACACACACACACACACACACACACACACACACACACACACACACACACACACACACACGAGCTAGAACAGCTTAGCACATGCACTGCTGTGGCCGCTACTGAAGCAGGGGTTAAACCCCTCACACACACACACACACACACACGAGCGCGCGGATCCCTGGGAGCCTAGTGGGCGCCCTGCTCCCAGCACGTGTTGCTCCAGGCTGGGCCAGAGAGGTGAGCACGAGAACGCCGCACCAGGGAAAGAGCAGAGGCGTTACAGCGACCTGCTGGCCCCAAGCCCTCCATCAACTTGCCTGGGAGGAGGAAATGAGAGAGAGAGTGTGTATGTGTGTGTGTGTGTGTGTGTGTTGGAGGCTGGGCTGAAAAGCATGAAAACAGTGCACAGAGAAGAGAAAAAATAATTACTCTTTTAAATGCTTCAGCTGTAGCTCTGCAACAATGTTAGGTATTCAGGGAAGTCTATTCAGTCTAATTGGTTTTTTGAATGTTTTGAAACTTGTTTTGGTTGACTGCTGGTGGAACAGGACACAAAATTTCTGATGTTTCGGCTTCACGCTCAGCCTTGGAAAGCCCAAATTTCACGCGTACCTTAGAGAGCTGCCTGCTGTGCTCCAGCATTTTAGGGAACCCTAAAATGAGCTGTACACACTGGCTTCACGCCCAGATACGCACACACACACAGTTCCACAGGCTCGCTATCTTGTCCACACACTCCAGAGTCTCACGCGGTCTCGTAGCATGCCTCCATGAGCCTTAGTGAGAGATGTTCCACAGAGGACCATGCATGACTGGCGTATGCTGTGGCAGGGTAGCAGTACCAGCACACCCAGGAGAGTGGAGTGAATACATAGACTACCCCACATTAGAAAAGAATTCTGTTTACACAACGTCAAAAAACAGGGGAGGCTGTCAAAAAAAAAACAACCAGAGATCTGAAAACCAAGGAGGGACCATCACATAACAATGCTAAAACTCTTTTTTTGAGAGCTCCATTTTGGCTGGAGTTTTAAAAGGTAACCAGTGACTGTAAATGATAGGACAGGTAAATAAATATAAATAGGTAAAGGATAAATAAATAGGTAAACATGTAAAGGGGGTCATAGTCTACTGTATAGCTGCTTAGCGTAGCATACTTGATACCAATGCTAGGCCCTGCTGGGAGACCCCCACATGCCCAGTTAACTGCAGAGAGGGAGTGAGGGGCGGATGTAGAGATACATAACCCAGAGAGAAGTACAGTAGGTTGTATATTGAGAATTAAAGAACATAACAAACATGCAGTACAACCACAC
Organism: Tenualosa thibaudeaui; assembly: GCA_027481765.1. Taxonomy (NCBI): domain Eukaryota; kingdom Metazoa; phylum Chordata; class Actinopteri; order Clupeiformes; family Clupeidae; genus Tenualosa; species Tenualosa thibaudeaui. The sequence goes on from JAIFZK010000016.1 coordinate 1,757,078, forward strand.
ACACATGCACACAGACTGGCAAACAGACATACACTGCCTTCCTTGTTCTTCCTGGAGTCTAGTTCTGCTTTGTGGTTCAAAACACAATAATGACCTTGCCTTGAATTTATCTATCTCTCTCTCTCACACACACACACACACACACACACACACACACACAGCATAGACTTTCTTCAGAATGATGGTTCTTGCTGCTGCTGAAAGAACATATTGTCCTTGTTTTCACTGTGTGTGACCACCAAGCCACAAAACTAAACCACATCCTGGTTTTTCTATCTATATCATGGTGACCTCTGCTACTGATGACACTAGGGAGAGAGTAATGGTCTTTGCTCTACTGGTGGGCAGCCAATTCTTACACCGTGACTTTTAAAAGGCTTCTAGCAAGCAGTGAGAAAACATTAATGGTATCAATCAGCATAAACATCCAAATAATTCAGGAGAATTAATGACTTTGTGGGATCCAGTGCTTAAGATGTGCCAAAAAGGGCTCAGCAGGGCAGGATAGGACAAAGGAGATGTCACTCATAACTCACCATTCTTCCTCTCCTCAATGGGCAGCAGGTTGGGGGCAGGCTGTAGCGACAGTTCTTGCAGTTCATTGGTTACTGCCTCGCTCTGTGGACTCGGGGCTTTGGCCGTTGCCATGGCACCTGGGTTGGGTCCCTCTTCTAGCGTGGTGTCCATCGTCACCCAGGGTAACAGAGGAGGGATGACAAAACAGTCCTGGTAGACGACGGAAAGAAGAGATTCAGAAAGATGGTCTCAAGCAAACAGAGAAATATAAGCCACTATCTGTTACGTGGAAGTCATGAGTGTAGAGAGACGGTTTGGGGCCTAATGACTGGTCTTAATTTATTGTCATGAGTGGGATAACAACTTTAGAAATATGACCCACAAATTACTAAACTTTGCAAAACAACGCTAGAAGTCCATAGCTACTGCTTACAAAAAGGGCACAGAGACGGCATAGAGACAGAGATCTGAGTTTCAGGCACAGATGCCCAAAACTGTAGCAGGACAACCATCACCCTAGGGCTACACTGGACGTGTTACGGAAACGTTAAGTCACGTCACCTAAAAATTACATAAAAAAAAAGACTAGGAAATGAATGTTGAATGCTGGCTGTGCTGCCTTGTCTGGTGTAGCCAGTTCCACTGATTATAGTGGAAGCTAATTGTTACGGCAGAGACATCTTTGACTTTGCTCCATCATAAAACACCTGAAATATATGACTACCTGACACAGGCATTTATCCTTCCCCATCATTCCAGACACAGGCAAACATAGACCATTCATTGCAGCAGGCACACAGTGTTGCACGTTGTGTTGCGCCCAACACTGAGCTGTACCTGTACACCATGGCACATGGATCCCCCTTCAGTCCCCTCTTCAAAGCACCTGGTCGGTGTCGGAGGTCATGTCGTGTGTTTGCAGGGGCTGGTTTTGTGCTGCCCTATGTGCAGTCAATAACAGCAGACACTTCACCTGGGCTTCGTGTGAGGGGTTTGGTTACTGCTCACAACCAACTGCGCACAATAATGCATCATGGGTCGGTAGCGAGAGTTGTGCTGAGCAAACCAGGGGCTGCTGTTGTGGCAACGCATCATAACGCCGTCTCACAAACCAGCACTAGGTGCTTCCACATCATAGTGTAGCACAATTATCACTATGGAAACTACAAAACCAGAATTGAAAACAATTCTCCCCTACGCTTTATTTTTTTACCTATGTAACTGATCTGTAGCAGTTTCCTCACATGGACACATGGCATTGATCAAACTGATTTGCAGACAAGTGCATTTGTCACTAATGAGCAGGCGCGTCTTCATTAAATACACACTTTGATTCCTGCCAGAGGAGTCCAATTATTCTAATTGAAGTTTCATTAGCAGCTTGTTAGAGGAAAACAATCTGTTAGCTGGAGACTTCCTGGAGCAAGCACCATCTCCACAGGGCAAGGCTTCAAGATACAGCTGGACTTAGTTTATCAAGTATTTTTTTTTTAATCAAACAATACCATACCAAAGCTGGTTCCTGGCATCATGTTGGATTGCAAATGAGATTACATTTCTTACAACTCAGTATGCATGAATTCCACATTAATTGCACAATAGCTGGCACACCGCTGCCACAGACCTCTCACTACTCACACTGGAAACACAGATGGGACCATAAAACCAAATGAAGCCAAACCACCAGAGGAACACAGAATCCACATCCAAACATGAAGACATGAGATTTACTCAACTGGAATTAATTTTCAACAATGTTCAGAACACTCAAAATCAAGGTGCTTGATGAAGCAATATACCTCCTGAGGCTATATCTAGCACTTGTTGTGAACCACTACCACTACCACTTCCAGCTCATTAATATGTATTTTCCAACTTTTATGATTTCTGTAAAATGGGCACTGCTGGTGTGTTACAGACCTAATCAACTGCTTTCACGCCTAGTCGTTTGGATACTAATCGACAGGACCCAACTTGTCTGGTCACTGAGGCAAATGTGTTCATTTGGCAACCAAATTCTCTGTACTGTGAAACCAAAACATAAGAGCTGGTGCCTACTGTGCTTGATCTGCAGTGTTTACATAACACTCTTACATAACTCTTACATCCCTCCTGTCCTGCATAATCTAAAGGCCGCATTCAGCATTCATATCTTGATTCTATCAACATAAAAAAACACCCTTAGCAACTTAGCAATTAATCAATGAGGAACGCTTTGGTACTATATGCTGTATAACCAGACACCAAACACAGCCTACAGCAAACTTACTCTGACTGGTAAAAATGACTACAAGAGAATGGACTGAGCCTCTGAAGTAGGTCTACTTTTACTTATGTGTTTTAATTAATAATTGGTCTTATCAGTTCAGTCATTGCATTGCAAAGCAGGAGTGTCAAACATATGGCCCGGGGGCTGGATCCGGCTGTGGCCCAATTAAAAAAAGCTGGAACTGTAGTTATGTGCGCTGCTTGAAAATAGTTCTAATACAATGATACTGGCAGCTTGGCATGCATGGCATGTCACTATTGAACCCAACTATGAGGTGCATCATGCTTACCATCAGGAAAGGAAGGCAAAATTAAGTGGTGAGGAAGTCAGAACACAGAGGCATTAACACTGGGCTGGAGATGGCCAAAAATGCAAGATAACATGCATTTTTTTCACCCAACAGTTTGTGGTCAGTTTGTGTGCATGTAGACAAGGTATGCGGCCCTCTGAGGTAAAGTGTAATGCTCACACGGCCCATGATGAAAATGAGTTTGACACCCCTGCTTTAAGAGTCTTAACAGCAGTACATAACTTGCATCATGTGTTACCTTACTGCTCATACTACTGACAGCATGCATGCAAATTTTTGATTACACAAGAGCACCAGGTCAGGTGACATGAGCTTGGTGTTGTATGTTGTAGTGAAGAGCAGTGTGGTTGTGCCACTGGGACTAGCCAAGTCGCCCTGCCCACTTCCTTTAAAGAAACTTGAGACAAGGTGCCATCAACTATCTGCTCCACAAACATCAGCTGCAGCTGCAAAAGCAGAGGCAGTAACTTGCTGTTTCACTATTATGTCAGTCTATTCCTCTAGACTCACTAGAAGTCATATTCTGCGGTCAGCATACTCTTAGTGACAGACAACAACAACAGTTAACAACAACAGCTACAGCTGAAGAGCCAAAAACAAATGATCCTGTCAGACTCAGAGTGAAATAACTACGCCAGAGTGTGTCAGAGCGAGCAGAGCAGAAAGCAAAAAGCAGAAAGCAGGAAGGTGGAATCACATAAGTGAATAGAACAGGGTCAGGCCTCAGTGGACGGCTATGTCCATGCAGACTAGCAGAACTCTGGGAGTCTGCGACTGACGCTACTAAAATGTCTGCAGCTTTGGTCCATCCCTTAAAACAGGGATGGGGACTGAAGGGGTTAGGTAAGCATAACATGTGACGAGCCACTGCCTCTGAACTCATACAGCCAGAGAAATCAACACAAGTGAATAGGGTTTACATAGAGACTTGGTACCTCTATTTCAGACAGATTAGCATAAGTGTCAGATGAACACACACACTTGCACTACAGCAACGAAAAACTGGTTTATTAAAATCTGCCAAACATGTTTCCATGGCTACCCTGCTTACCTCACCTCATGAAACCAGTTCAGGAGCCAGTCACAAGCTCCTTTTACCATGACAACTGTTCATCAACAAAAAAGCTACTTGTCACATGTCTTCTAATTTTGGCTGTTATGTTTATGTGACAGAAATGACAACTCAGTAATGTTGTCTACACAATGAGAGTGTGTTTGTATGCCTTCATTCCCCCATAACCTAAATATTTCACGAGGACAATACAAATAGCTTTGTGAATAGAGGTGAAAACTCAATCAAGTTGATGGATTGTGTCATTATTTTTAAAATGATGACTCACCACCTAAGCAAAGCAGCATAATGATATGGAAATAATCAGTGTAATGACTGTGCTGATCACTTCCATCAGCCATTCCAATCATAAATAAAACCCCATCACTCAGCCTTCCTCATGACACGGACGACAAGGAGCAACAGACCGTGCCCTGCTGGAGAACAGCACACCACTATAACACATAGAAGACAGTGGGCTAGCACTGTGTTTGGAATGCCTTCCCATTTTTTGCATAGCACTTGACATTTAGCTTGAACGTGTCAAGAGAGTTTGATTGTTAGCATCACTGCTATTCCCATAGCCTTTGCCTCTCAACATACCAAACGGATCCTTCTTGTTAGTTCATATGGCTGTTTGATGTGATCTATAGATGTAGCAGAAGTAACTTGGGAACAATGTTCAATAGAACAAATAGAACGTTCAGGCAGTGTTTTTTTTTTTTTTTCACAAAAATCACTGAATACTGACCAAGAACGAGCAACAAAATACCTTACAATGGGAGCAAACATGAATAGTTCCGGTCTGCAGAAGTGGGTGTCACATTGTCACCATATGAAGTTTTCAACGATCTTTGGTATTATTGTATGAGAGCTCGACTCTGGTCTGCATAAAGGGGAATTCCCCCCCTCCCCTTGTGAAAATAGACCATGTAAGTAGTCGAGCACCTTGCACTGCATTTACCTTGTGGCTACAGAGCACTATAGGTTAGAAAACAAACAGACGTTCAAAGCGCATCTATTTAAGGTTGTAAAAGCCTTTGTCTTCTCACATTCTCAGAAACAGGCAGCCCAAAGTTGTATGGTTAGGCTGAGGATCTGCAGTGACAGTGCGATACAACAGTCTGATAATGATCATGTAGCCTGAGAACCCAGGGCCTACAACACAACAGATGAATAATGCTGCTAGTGTCCTCTATGTGTCCTCATTCTTCCCCATTCACACTGATACACTTTGCAGAAGTTTGTATGCAAAGTGCAGGTAGAGATTACATTTTCATCACTATTTGTGTTCCCTGGTGGTAGCAGGCTACACAATCATGACAACATAATGACTGCGTTTTGCCTCATTGATGACAATCCATTCAGTTTAGGTTTGCCATCTCTCACCTATGCTGTTCAAACCCTTCTTACGATTCGTTTTATCTTGGTTGCATCTGAAGGCATAATAACCCAGTATTAACCTCCACGCTCTGCTGTTGCTAAAACCATCTCTCATCTAGGCTGCTGCTTGCTTCTGCACTGTACAATAAATCAATAGTGATCTTCGCACTTTATGCTAGCTGGCGGCAAAACCTTCAGCTAGTGTGTGTTTTTAATATCATAAAAGCTGCACCGCTAGATGTGCGCGGATGTTTACAGCCTGGGAGCTGAGGCGTGAACCTCTATTTCAAGATGAAATCACCAGTGGAAGTGGTAAGCGTTCCGGCTTGTGATGGCGCTTCCCTTTCTGAGTACTAGGCTACGAGTACACCGATGTGCTCACACATCAAAGTTCTGCGTATTAAGCACCATGACCCCCCCCCCGTTTTTCTTACACTTCTTCTTCCCACTAACTGCCGGCATCTTTGATTGCTTTATCTTTTATGGGTTCATTACAGCATGTCTTGCTTCCCCTTGCAAGGCCTTTTTACTGGGGCCCAGTCTTCAGATATAGAGTTTGCTTAATGCTATGGCTGCACATTTATCTCAACCGAGATAAGATGAACAAAGACAGACGAGCAGACAGACAGAAAAGCTGAGAGACAGACAGATAGAGAGTAGGAGGACGAGAGAGGAGAACAGAGAGAAAGCTAGAGAGTTAAAAAAAAGAATGATGGGTAGATGGAGGCTGTGATTTGTCATCTCCTTTCAGAAGGAGCCCAATCATCGGGCTGCCAACTCTGATGGAGCGTCTTGAGATGTTGACTTCTGATGAGGACAGACCACTCAGGCACGACTAAATGGGGCCCCTGGCCAAGGAGAAACTTCTTTTTTTTTATTTTTTTGAGTCCCTGCTGCTGCCGTTCATAGGTGACTGCGGTCGGGAGGCAGTCCAGATCGATAGCTCGTATTGATCATGACTGGGCTGGGAGCGGCGGTCAGTGATGGACAGGCATTGCATGATCAGCTCTTTCTGTTGGCTCAGTGACACATCCTGCTGATTGAGTTTTAAACGAATATTAGTGCCACCGCCTCGCCAAAGAACAAAACCGACAGGTTGCATTTGGGATTGAGATGACATCTTTGCTATTGATAGACATCTCTGGAGCAAGCCACCAGCTTCGCTTAGACAAGGGTCGAGAGCTGTGGTGTGAAGATGCACAATCATCATCAACCTTCATCTCAGTGAAGCTGAGACTATGAACTGAGAAATGAGTCACTCTTCCAGGCATTAAGAATCTGATCTCATTTCCCATCAGCAGAATTAGCTCAATAACCTGAATGTCTTCAGGAAAACTGGACAGTAATGGCGGACTGAGATTAATTTCACGACATTAATTACTTCCCTTTACTAAGGATCGATGGATCGATCATGCTGTGTCCACCGCTGTCCTTGTGAGAAGGCCCTTATGCGACTAAAGTTCTGAGCTCTATGTTCACATTACTGTACAGCTCAGTATTTAACACTGTTTTTAAGTAGAGAACAAAGTGGCCACTGGGGAACTGAAACCAACCAGATGCAGCCAACTGTGTGGTCACTTGATAACAATGTTGCTCCATGCCCAGTACAGTGTGGCGTCTGTTTAATCTATGTCCTCTACGCCCGGCGGTCTGCCCAGCTGTCACACACAGCTGATGCCCACTTTGAAAACATATGGGACAAGTGTCTGGCATGACTGTGACAAACCTACAGCCTAATAGTATAGAGACACTGAACACAGGCTTATATTTGTGAGTTGAAAAAGGTAACATGCTGCTCAATAGTGGAAAAAAGGCTGCTATAATAAAGCCAGATAATATCAACCTGGTTACTAGGCTTACAAATGTGTATGCTTTGTCTTAAAAAAAAACAAAAACAGAAAAACCAGAAAAAAGGAAAAAAAAAAATTTCATGGACAGAAACAACAAAATAAAGCTGCAAGTAAGCGTTCATGAAAGGCAATAAAAGCAAAAAAAACTATGGAGGGGGGGTGCTTCAGAAGGTCAGAAGGTTACCTGCTTTACTTCCTGATTGGTGAGATTTCCATATCAGGCCAGATGCAAACACTAAAAGTTAAAGAGAGAAGAGAAAAACTGAAATTAAACGATGACTTAGTCAAGTTTTAACCTGATGATCCAGGTGCCGCTAGGAGCTGGTTTGATTAGAAAAGGCTGCTGTTTGACCTCTTCTCACAATCAGAACACTGGCACTTGGACAACTATCTTGTCTGATACATTTGTATCTCAGTCTCAACAAAGAAAGCCAAGAATACAAACTACACAAAACTTTGGAACTTTCTGAAGCAGATGTTCCAAAATATTCTCTATTCAACAGAGGCTACTCTTAAGAGGGTTTGAAATACAACCAGAAATAGTCATAGAACAGCCAGGCCTAGATATTTGCTTTTAGAAATGACCAGCCAGGATTCAAACGGAAACGAAAAATTATATCAGGCTAATTTGGTTTCTTGGTACTGCCATATTCCTGCAGAACTTACTGAAGCTAAGCAACAGAATGGACTAATGGACCCGGTAAATGGATGGACCAGGGTATCTTTGGGATGACATGAATTGAAAATCAATTTAGTGATGTGACGCACAGGAAGGCTTGTATTTTTAGCCACCAGCGACACCAATCTTAGGCTTGAGAGACCCAGAGCATGGCAGAATGCTTTTCTGTGTGCTTCAGATCCACCCGTTCTACTTTTGATGGGCTGCATTAATGCTGTTCTGACCCAGTTATACACCCACTTCTCTACCTCCAACACACACAAGCACATGCACAAACACCAGATTAAGTCTACTTTCATTAATCTATCACCAGCACATAAACAATTCTAGCAAAGCATCTTGCATTAATAGCAAAAACATTTACTAATCATATACTTTGCCACTTGCAAAAGGTCCTAAACTCTCACAATTAGATAAGTCCTGCATTTCCTTTCACCTAAGGAAAATTTCTCTGGCCTTTCCAGGTATCAGTACGTCTGATGAAGGCCATTCTTGGTCCTTTCAACTAACAAAAGGCCTTGATCAGGCAATAACAATTGATTACAACGACAGTTTTCTCTTTTAACTGACATGTTATGAAAATTAAGTACTTCACGTAAAAAACATTTCCAAATGATCAGGCGTTTTTTTCCGTGTTGCCTCCCCTTTTTTACAACCTGCGACAAACGCACCGTCACGAACATCAAGATTGCAACAGAATAGGGTAATGGACTCTGATTGCAAGATTGCAATACCCATCTCATCGACCACCATTACTGGGAAAAAAAGGTTTGTCACCATCATGATTCTTAACGTTATACAGTAAGTTGAGAGAGAGAATAACGTTACTCTAGTCCATTTGCATCAAAAGGAAGGAGCGCTGACAAATGATCAAAAACTTCATACCACCAGCTAGATCTCAAAAACAGCTCTAGACAAGCATTGCTGTCACATAACAACAATATTCAACTCACTTGATAGCTTCCATTCCTAGCAGTTTTTAACACCTCTTACGTTATTAAAAGGATGGGCTTAGTGTGGAATTCTGCACTTACCTTGAAGTCTATCGGAAGCTGCCCCAAGTATTCATTGTGCTCAACACAGGAATTCACATTCAAGGTCTCACTTGACTAGAGAAGCAGCAATGCCTTCCCAGCAACCAAGCTAGCTAAATCACTACAACAGTAACTCTTAAGCAGATGTTGTGACTAGCCTAGCAGATAGGCTATGTGTCGTTTGGCAAGTTGCAGCAAACATAAATTCCTCTTTTATCGAGCCCCAAGATCTTTACAAAAGCCGCACAACCGTGCTTACTTGTTAATCACAAACAAAGTTGATGAGCAGGGCATGGACACTTTCATAGGCTAGTCGTCCCACACTGTTGCTTATTTCAGTAATCGTTTCCGATGTCCATTAAACTTCGACCGGAAAACCCTCCCATTCAGAAACTGTTCCCGCCCCTGCATTCAACTCATCCAATTCACGTTCCACATTAGGCAAACAAACCCCTACATTGACCAATTACATTGCCATAATTCTAAACAAAACTTTGAGAAATATTATTTTGTCCAATCAACACATTCTCACAATTTCTTCTGAACTAATCTCCATGATCTTCATAGTTTATTCCGAACCGACCTTTTTGTGCTTCCGTATGTGATGTTCCTATTATTCATGACTATACTTTCCAAATGATTTCATACATTGTTAGGGGGTGTGTCACAAGTATAATTAGTTTGTATGCTCAGTGACATTATAAAAAGAGGTTGACATGCCTATGATGGAATGCAGTGTGCATGCTAGTCTTGCTGGGCCATAGATGCTGGGTAATGCATGTAATATCATGCTACACCACTATTGCTGCAGAAATTTTACGTGCGTTTATCACGTGACACAATTCACAGACGCGGCATAACTGCTGGACAGGAGAGATCAAACTCCGGCCACTGAAACAGACCGAAGGAAAAAAAACACTGTGCCTATAGCACCACCTGCTGACAAAAAATACCTAAAAACTGAACCTGAAGCCCCAGAATGGATGCCTCACATAAAATACATACATAAAATGCTTTTGGCTGACTAAGTCGGAGGTCATTCTGTGGTACTCCAAGAGGAGGGGGTGCCTGATGTCCAGACTAAAATCCCAGCCTTTTCTCATTCCATCTGACCCTCACAGTTTCTCACTCAATGTCTGGCAACGCAATGACACCCCCCTTCTTTCACTGAAGAACTATGGGAATCTTTAATGAAATGTTGCTGTTACGGTACTTAAGTGGAAAGAGCAATTATTTAAGAAGAAAAACATTCTACTCATGTTAACAAAATCATAATCAACATAAAATTTTGCATGTTAAGTTTGTTTTTTGAAATAACATCTGTGAAATATGTTGTGATTTTTTACATTTCAGTGTTGTAAACAATAATTGCCAAAGGCAAAAATAACATTGTTACTCAGTTCAGGTGAGTAAATATACTGGACAATTAAAAAGGCCAGTGAGTACAGAGTGTAACCATTCCTGTATCCAAGAAGAAAGCCTCCTTGCCTTGCATGGCATGTTTTTGTAATTATATACAATTTTCAATAAATAAAGAAAAACAAAAGTACAAATGCAGACTGGTACATTACACAGATTTAAGACAAGTGCAGTGAGTGCATCAACGACTGGACACAGGTCTTTTCACTCCCATGACACCAAAGGTAAAACTGGCTATCTTCTCATACAGCAGAAACATCAGGGCTGCAGTTAGGACTGTCTGCAGGAGTTTGGCCTCTAGGCCCTTAAACAGGCCCAGCATGCCATATTTTCTGCAAGAGTTCAAAGAGCAAATGACCAGAGGGATTAAAAATTGGCAATATATAATAAAGCGTGGCAATTACAGGTGCTAATCATGACAGTTTCATTAATGGTATACACAGTGCATAATAAGGTTAATGACCACCTGGATTGACATAAGAAAGATGACATCAAAGTGTTTGAATTTCAGAAATTATTAAATAAATAGACAAAGTTATTACAAATATAGTCAGTGAGAGTCAGACCAGGAATACATTATGTAAGAGGTAAAACAGGTAGACCGCATCGCTTTGGATAAATGCAAATACAAAAAAAAAAAAGATATAGGTGAGTTGGCTTGTGTTCCTACCGAACTCTGTTGATCAGCAGGTACATCACACTTCGCAGGCTGTTCATCAGCCTGGACTGGTCTGTCTGTTGTCTGTGTTGGCCAAACTATGAAAAGACAAAAACCAAAAACAGCAATAAGCTATGTAACACAGTATAGATATAGCACAAAGCTGTAAAAATCACGATAGCTTTTTAGCAGATGACTTAGGAACTGTTTTCACTGTAAAATGACAAGTATTTGCTGACTTTTGGATAAAATACTCACCCTGAGAATTGACTGTACTGTTTGCAGTGGGTATGTAGCAGTGGTTGCAACCGCCTTGGCTACAGCACCAATCAGGAATACCTCTACAGAGGACAACTTTGGGGACAACATAAAGGTTTACATATCAGCATCAGAAGTTGAACTGTGGCAATTGTAACACTTCTTAGTCCCATCTCAACCACACAACCTCTCAGCACAGCATGGATCACATGGATGAGCTTATCCTCTTTTCACGTATCCAATGTCCATTCAGCCAGATAATGAGATGATCGGCAGACTATGTTGTGGCTGGGCAGCAAAAGCTGGCGACAAATAACCAACTAAGCCTAAATGAAAGGATAACTTGGCAATTGAAGTTTTAATCCATGCATAGTTCACCTACATTTGACTGTTTTTTTGGCGGACCTGTGTTGCATCACACTCTATTGTTAGGGGCATGCATTTTAGCAAACTATTTCCACGTGCATCTGATGACAAGCTGTGGCTGCTCAACATTAAAGTGATACTCATTGTTGACCCATCAGACATACATTTAATACCTTTAATGGCCCTTTTGCCATCTCACCTCTCTGTGGATGCCCCTCCTTAGCTGCCTCTTCAGACCCTCATAGATCATGAACTGCACTGCTGGGTTCAGGACTAGCAGTAGAGACGGCAAAGTACCATTCCACAGAGCCCCAACACCCTCATCCCGCACTATCTGCGTAAAGGCATCTAGAACCAAGAGGCAGGGGTGGTTACAATGACCTTATAATCCATTGACCAAGGTCACCCTTGGTTCATTTGAAAGTATGGCTTTGAATGCAAAAAGAAGCAAAACTTTACATGACTATATGATATTTCAGACTTCAGAAGCCTAGGAACATAGCTAAGAGAGTGGCAATAATTCCACAAATCCAAGACTATCTACTTCTCCCAACAGCTCTGCTATAAAGGTTTTTGATGACTTGATAGATCATGACCTCACCCATTATGCCTGTGTAGTGAGTAGGACGTATGTCTGTGTTGCGGAACTTCGCCCCTTGCAGCTTCAGCCTAGTGTTCACTACCCAGAGCGGTGTAGTTACCAAGACATTCACAACTCCTGGATGGTAAAAGGAATGGGAGTAAGTAGGTGGCATTTAATTGTTTTTGTCAGAGTGATGATTCTAGTTTGCATCAGTGTTTCCCACAGAATTTTATGAGACTATGGTGACTGTGATGGTGTGTGTGTGTGCTTTAGAAAAAATGGCTTTAGAAAATGTGTGGTGCATTCCCGCTTTGAATAGAATACAATGTCACTGATGAAAGAATTAAAATTAGGCAAATGAATGAAACCTAAACTTCATATTTAGACTCTGGTAGGGGAAATTTGACTATCCTTGGCCAATAGCCGCAATCTCAGTTTTTCACTGAGAAATAGGCCATATTTGCACACTGCTTGATGACTAAATATTCTTTCAGATTTAGACTATGGTGGGACTAGTCTAGTCAATGTATGGGAAACACTGTTGCATGGCAATGTCATTCAGACAGTCACTGGTGGTGCCAACCTGCTACAATGCCTATGATGAGGTCTTTTGCTGGACTGGCTCTGTGTCCCTGAAGCCAGCCAGCCTTCAGGCTATGGAAAACGTAGAAGTACACAAAGTTGGAGCAGCAGAGGCTGCAAATGACTGGAAACCAGCCTCTGTATGGAGCTAGACTGCAAGCCAGACAAAAGGAGAGAATCAGACAAGTAGGCTACAGAGCTCACCAAACACATAATGTCACTTCAATTTAGGATCACAGCAGACTTACAGTCCTTCCTCTTTTATGATCTCTGTAAGAATCGCTGGAGTCGATCGGGCTTTCCTCTTTTCATCCACTGTGAATAGAGAAGAGAGAGAAAATGTTGCTTTATGCATCCTTCATTACAAACGTGTGAGACATTTGCCAGCTTTATGTAATATTGCCACAACCCGTTTCAAAATTGTATTCATGATTTTCATATTTTATAAAGATATTTTGTTTTAGCTCAACCTGTTAGTTACAATTACGGTCCTAATTGTAAAGTGCCTACCTTGAAGTCTCAACCGTGCTGTATCGAGAGGGAAGAACACAGTCATTGCAGTGACGCTGCCCTGAGAAGGTAAACACCACCTTACCGACTTTGTTGCAGTGAGGTCAAACAACACAAAATCGCTTGTTTTAACACAATTGGACAGTATTATTTTTACTGGATGCACCAGTCTGTCATAACACGCAACTAAGTAGCCAAAAAAGTGGGAAGTGGAAGTGGTGGCACCTGGCTGATTGTAGAACCAGCTCTATCCATATGGCTGCACCATTAGTATGGATTTTCAAAACATAAGAAGCCACGATTTTTTCTCTTAGAGGACTCAGCCCTTAAATAAGTTCCTCGAGGTTTAATTTCCCTCTACAGTCCAATTTGCTTTGTTAATTTTAGCCAGTAACTCATATTATCGTAGGATTACTCACCATAGCCCCTGCAACAGCGTGCACTAAGCTTTCGTATGAAAATACTTCAGCAACTTTAAACTCTCCAGTCGCCATTTCACCAATGTCCGAGGAATTTGCAGATCATGAAAATGCAACAAATGCAATCTGGTGAACTCAAACAGCTGTAACCTACTCTTTGGTGAACTCCCGATTCAACAATGGAAGCTAAGTTGATCGCGGTTTCACTTCCAGGTCGTCCTTGGCCAATAGCAGCGATCTCCGGTTTTCATTGAGAAATAGGCCAGCCTCTGGCAGATATTTTGAAATAGTTTTAGCCTACTGCATTGACAACTTTTTGAGTATTGTGTTTTGTTAAGTACTGACAAAATATATAGCCTAACATTTTAATTGCCTACCATTTACATTTATAGTCTAGGCTACTTAAAGTGCGTTTTTATTTGTGACTTGAATAGGAGAATTAAACCTCCCAGTCCTCCCAGGCTTTCAAGTAAGCTTTACTTTTTCTTTTCTTTACTGTGTGGTAGTGATAGGGTAGGCCTACCTGTGGATGTTCTAAGCGATCCAGTTTGGTTCCTGTTCTAATTGTATGATTTGCCAAATGATGATTTGAAGTTCTCACGGGGAAAAGTGGTAATCCAGTGGGAATTTGCACAGTGCGTGATGACCAAAATTGTCAAAAAGTGAAAAGCCCAATGTCAGTTGCATTGTAATTCGCCACAGGAAAGGACAAAGAATTGAGCATTGGGCCCAAAATAAGGGTGTGGAACAAGGCCTGGGCCACTGCCACTTGCTCAGCTTGATGCTTTTGAGCACAACTACACTGCAAATTTTAAAGCTGTCTAAAGCGGTGAGATGAAAAGTACGCTGTGCAGTGCATTCACAGATTATTTTACAGAATTGCAAACTAAAAGCATTGTATATGATTTTACTTTGACATACTTTCTGAATGTATTGGCAATAGTTTCAGAAGTCATGCCAAAAGAATCACTGTTAGTGTTTAAGCATTCAGGAAAAAAACTGTTGGCTAATCAAGAGAGTAAAGGGATTTTTTTCTTTAGATTTATGGATGTGATAAGAAAACAGGGATTTCACAATAGTGTTAGCAACATATAAATTCTCCTTTACACAAGTCAAAGAACTATTGTCATTGATGTCATCAATACAAATGAAAGAAAAATCCAACTCAAGGTGTCAATACATGCAGCAACTTTTTGAGGAGTGCTGCAGAGTTGCTCATAACTGGCAATCCAATGTGTTTGGATTGGATGACCATGACAGTTAATACTTAGTAACACTTGTAGGTCTACCTTAATATCAATGGGAAATCCAAGACAACAACACACAGTAACACACAGTAACACACAGCAACATTGCCTTTTGTATCAGCTTTACAATTGTTAAGATTAGTTTTAATGAAATACAACTGAAGAAAATAATCTAGGCTGAATTCCTTCAAAACCTAATATTTACTCCCAGATAGCATTCTATAAATACATGTCACATGTAAATTCATGACTATCATTGCCTGTAAACAATCACAGGCTGATCAGGAAGTAGTATGTGTAATTTAACATCTAGCAAAAATGTAGCATTTCTGCTAGTTCTGCATTTGTTTCTAAAATGGCTTCTATACCTATATATCATCCACCCACCCCCCACCCATCTTAATGCAGCCCTAAGCCTTATGCACTATATGCACTTTATCCTGCCCCCCCCCATGCACAAACAGGCTGAGAAACAGACACAATTTCACTGCATTTTGTACACTCAGTAACCATATGCATGTGACAGAAAAAAATCCTTTTATCCTTGTAGCCTTGTATGTCTAATAACACCTCTCTCCACTGCACAGTCCTAAGCAGTAGCTAGATCCAAGGTAGACAGACTTTTTTTCACTTTTTTTATCTTGAAGATTTTAAACTTTAGTGGATTCTCAGCAAGTGACCTCAGCTCTTCGTCTGTTGTCCTCCAGAGCTCCTGTTTCTTCTCCTCCAACTCATCACCGCTGTAGAGCTCCTCCACTTGCTTCTCCTTTTCAGCGATGTCCTCAGATCTCTCCTTCAAGTGCTTCTCATGCCGCTTCCTGATCCTTCTTTCGAACAAGGGATAATACTGTCTTAGGTACCACCTGTTGCCATTGATGGCCATCAGGGTCTCTATCTTCTCCATGAGCAAAGGGACTTGGGTCCGATTGGCCATGTCCTTGTTGCTGAAGACCACAAACCCTCCAGAACACTTATGGATGAACTCACGCAGTTTTCTATCTGCTGTGCTGATTACACTGTTTGGAGTATTCCCATCAAGAGTGTCCCCATAGGTAAATAACAAGATAGAGTACTTCCAGACAGTCTCCCCAAACATTCTTTGTATTATGTCAAGGACTCGAATGTCATCTTGTGTCAGGTTCCAAATGGGCAAAACAACCAAGAAGACATGAGGACCAGGCTTGTAGAAAGACACACTTTTAAGGATCTCACGTATAACTTTCTTCTCATTACCAGAGGAATCTTTCAGTCCTGGCGTGTCAATGACAACCACTGGCCTTCCATCCACTACCCCTTCTCTCCGATCACAAACCTGTGTCACCCTTTTGAGTGTTTTGTTGACAGCGAATGCTTGCTGGCTAAGAATGGTGTTCCCAGTGGAGCTTTTCCCAACTCCTCTCCTCCCCAATAGCATGATGCGCCACTCTTCCTTCTCAGCTGCACTGTCATTTTGGTCTGGTGAGGAAATGAAACAGGTGTTACACAGTTAATCACTTGTATGATTGAGCCACACAGAATGCACAGTTCACAATGTACTCGTCTTAGAAGGTACAGTAATTCTTCAAAACTGCATTCTAAATTGTAACTAAATTGTAATTGTCATTGCAGGTCAATGTGACTATCTGATCAAACCAGCTAAGCCATCACAAATCATGCGAATGATTACATATACCTAAAGCTGATCTGTCTTGGAAATCGGAGTTGGTATGACAAGACCAGCAAAGACCAACTAGAGTCTTGTCATACCAACTCTGATATCCAAGATATCCAAGCTGGTTTAGCTGGTTGACCAGGAAGTTAGATCAACTTCACGTATGTATTTGCATGATTTTTGATGGCTTAGCTGGTTTGATCAGATAGCCACATTGACCTGCAATGACAATTACAATTTTCACTATTCTAATACAATTCATGCCTTTTACAGGAATGGTCTAAAATCTATCACGTCATGGAGGCCGGGATGACGCAGTGCTTCAAATTTATGTATCCAATATGTTTCTCTTTTTTAGCCTTTTAAGGCGATCACCCCCTCTAGGGGGCAGGTGTGCATGTTCCAGTCCTTCAGCTTTTAGTAAATTTGCATCACTGTTATGAGAGCTATTGAAATGCCACGCCATTATTATTTCCTTTTGCATATTTATGCTCAGCTGTCCTATCTTTATTGTTATTTTTAATGAATTCCTGGTGTACTTACAAACTTTCCAATGCCTCATTATCTGGTACATATCCATACATTTTTAGTGGGGTAATTTATGAGATACGGTCTGTGTTCCATGATCGACTGCACTAAGCTATTCGGCGTATACCGCTAACTCGCCCAATGTTCAACCAAGGTAAAAAAAAAAAACTTCATAGGGGGCATTTAGCTGCAGCATGGTACAGAGGAAGTTAATAAAATGTACTCCGAACCATCGCTTTAAGCTGGTAACACCAGGAAATCCATCTTGGAAAAACAACTTGGTACCTGGTTTAAGATGGATGGTCTAGTTACTATCCAGCTTAAACCAAGTACCAAGTTGTTTTTTAAGACTGATTTTTCAGCAGGGCAGTGACCCACAGCCATAATAATGTTGGGTGACTTGGGTGGGTTTAATTCCACTTACTTTCTTGGGGTTGCTCCTCGGATGTGTAAATATCTGTTTGATTGTCAGTGTCGTCATCTAACTCAGCTGCTGATAAAATATTTATATTTATACAAGATGAGTACCACACAGATGGGGCAGTATAGGTGATTCATTTATTCTTAAAAACATGATTAAGACACACATTGTACTGTATATCAAATTCCTGACCAAAACATTGAATTTGAATACATGAATACACGACTGCACACCAACCCACAGCTCCAACCACCTAGTGAAGTTTGCGGACGACACAACACTGATGGGCCTCATCACCAACGGCGACGAGACCCACTACAGGAAAGAGGTGGATCTTCTGACCAGATGGTGCAAAGGCAACAGTCTCCTGCTAAACGTCAGCAAGACCAAGGAGATTGTAGTCAGCTTCCAGAGGGGCCACACCCAACACCCCCCACTGAACATCGACGGTGCTGCAGTGGAGAGGGTGAGCAGCACCAAGCCATGGAAAGAGGTACAGGAGCCTCTGCTCCCGCACTAACAGACTCACTAACAGCTTCATCCACCAGGCTGTGAGACTGCTGAACTCGTTCCCTTCTCCACTCCCAGCCCCAGCCAGCAGAGGCACCAGGATATCAGGAGTCTAGGAAGACACTGGACTCACCCCCCCCAAACTGAGACTCTGCATATGCAAATTGCACACATCTGCTGCTAATTGTTCTGTTTTTATATATTTATATTTGCACCACTTATTATCATTACTCCTACTGTGGCAAGTACTGCCTATTGACATTTGCACACTGCACTTTTGCACTAAAAAACACAATTACAACAACTACCTCTAAATGCACAAAGCTGGAACCCTCATGCCTTCTCTGTCTTGTCATGCCCTGCTACATTAGTAGTGTACTTAGGTACTCTATGTCTTGTCTTGTCATACCTGTTATGTTAGGTAGTAGTACTAGGCAAAAGTAGCCTTAAGCTACTTGCACTTATTTATTTATACAACCTTAGGACTAGAATTGTCTTGTTGTGCATCTGCACTTTACTGTTGTCCACGTACACGCATGGGATAGTGGGAAACGTAATTTTCATTCCTTTGTATGTCAAGTACATGTGAAGAAATTGACAATAAAAGTGACTTTGACTTTTACTTTGACATTACCAACATTAGTTCAGCTACTTACTCTTGTCAAAATAAGGCAACTAAAGAAGACAATTTATTTTATGAGCAAAAAGTCACAAATTCACCTCCCGTGTTAATTTATACCAGCTTTTACAATTAATTTGCTTGCTGTGCTTTATTTTGATTAATAAAACAGAACTTACAATTCTCAGGTGAGTCTTCGGTCAAATCGTCTTGTTTAGTTTTAGAAGTTGGGGGAGACCAGGGTTTGTTCAAAGGTGTCATTGTCAAGTGTATACAGTACCTGTTGAAATTCTATCTTCAAAATATACCCTCAAAACAAATTCAATAGCATATCTTTGATTTGAACAAATAGTCTGCTATCAAGGACCTACCATGCAAGATACCTGCGCAAGATTACTTGCCTCTAACTCAAAAGTTGTTGCTGTAATATATCAGATAAAGTCACCAACTTTCCTGTGTACTTGCTCACAGAAATAACTTGACTGAAATTACGCACGGAAGTTATGTCTGCTGGCCACTATTTGAAGAATGTTGAACAGTGAAGCAAGAATGTTGCTCTAGTCATGACAACTGCAGGAAGAATCCTGCCAAATCAGATTGTGCCTTGGAAACTCCCGAGCAACTGCCTGTAACTGCTTTTTATAAGTTATGTTAAGATTCATCATATCAGTATGATTCCTGCTTAGTTTTTTGTATTTTCCCATCATTACTTTTACTCAGATAGAAGTGTCTGCTTACCAATATTTCCACTTTATTTATGTTTATTGTCTGATGGTGTGTGTGAAAGGAACTCTCCTCCAATTTCCCTCTTTATTGGGCTAAATGTGGGCTAAAAGCATGATCACGCACAACAAAATCATCGACCAGATTATATCCTCATGCATTGAGGCTACACTTAATATGTAGATTTAATAAGTAAGGACCTGTAAGGACCCTTACGTTACAGAAAATGGGAAGGATCAGTACAATACATTAATAAACTGTCAATTAAGAACCTCTCTCCACTGCATAATGTCCAATGGTCCATGTTTCCCTAACAAGAACATGTTCTAGACTGACTCATTTTTCTCACTATCCCACTATATCTTTTGCTGCTTATGTCTGTCTTAACCCCTCTCTCTTCTGCACTGTGTCCTTTGGCCATATCCCCTAGTCAGTAGCTAGATCCAAGTTAGGCGGGCTGTTTCCTCTGAGCTTTCTTCATCTTTGGATTCTCAGCAAGAAGCCTCAGCTCTTCGTCTGTTGTCCTCCAAAGCTCCCGTTTCTTCTCCTCCAACTCATCCCGGCTGTAGAGGGTCTCCACTTGCTTCTCCCTTTCTGCAATGTCCTCAGAAATCTCCTCCATGTGCTTCTCGTGCCGCTCTCTGATCTTCCTTTCAACCAAGGGATAATACTGTCTTAGGTACCACCTGTTGCCATTGATGGCCATCAGGGTCTCTATCTTCTCCATGAGCAAAGTCACTTGGGTCCGATTGGCCATGTCCTTGTTACTGAAGACCACAAACCCTCCAGAACACTTACGGATGAATTCACGCAGCTCTTTGTCTGCACTGCTGATTACATCATTTGGAGTATTCCCCTCTAGAGAGTCTCCACAGGTAAACAACACAATGGTGTGCCGCCAGACCCTCTTCCCAAACGTGCTCCCGATAATTTTATTGGTACGAATGTCGTCTTGTGTCAGGTTCCCAATGGGCAAAACAACCAAGAAGACGTGAGGACCAGGCTTGTAGAAAGACACACTTTTAAGGATCTCGCGTATAATTTTCTTCTCATCACCAGAGGAATCTTTCAGTCCCGGCGTGTCAATGACTGCCACAGGCCTTCCATCCACTAATGCGTCTCTCCGATCGCAAACTTGTGTTACCCTGCTTAGTGTTTTGTTGACAGCGAATGCTTGCTGGTTGAGAATGGTGTTCCCAGTGGAGCTTTTCCCGACCCCTCTCCTCCCCAATAGCATGATGCGCCACTCGTCAGCAACACAGACACTAGCAACACTGCCACTTCTGCCTGATGAAGAAAAGCAAAACACTTTTTTAGGAATTCCATAACTCAGCATGCAATATCATGACGATTCCTTGCGGACTATACACTATCCAGCTCTTAGATAGGTAGAAGATGTAGCCTATTTATACTTTATACAAAATAACTTTTTGTAAGTTAAGTGAAAATTACATTCCAAGGGCTCCAACTTGTATGACATGTAATGTATCAGGCAATGTGCCGCTATAAAAACAAATAATATGAATATTTGGTCACTAATTCCACTTACTCTGTTCAAGCTTGTCGTCAGATGTGTACATATCTGTCTTGGAGTCATTTTCATCATCTAAGTCAACTAAGATAATACAAATAATACACATTTTGAGTACATGTTTAGAATATGTAATCCCAACAGATAAAGTAGACTATGTGAATTAGGGAACATAATTTAGTTGTAGACCAAAACCAGTGTTGCAACTGAAATATACACTATATCAAAAGCAATATCAAACTTCAGTTATCATCTTAAAGAGTAATATGAGGATACAATTCATACATGTTTACATACATTTCAAACATAAATCGGACAAATCATCTTGTGTAGTTTCAGAAGCTGAGGAAAACCACGGCTTTTCCAAAGGAGTCATCGCTAAGGACAATCCTGCTGAAAATATGTGCATAATGAATTATATAGTCACATTATTACATGTCCACATCATTGCTCTTTTACAGATCAAGGTCAGCATTTAATGCTGTCAGTGCAACACACAGAAAACACCTACCTCAACTATTACACATTCAAAGTCATTACATAATTGAGCAAAGGAATAAATTTACTCTTACCGGCCAGAAAGATGTTTGTGCAAGCCAGGGGAAGATGGCAATGACTGACGAGGTCAAGTCAACTGATTCTTTTAAACAAGAATGTTGCAGTAAAAAAGAAGAATGCTGCACCTAGAGATCTAAATGATGACAGCCACAAGGAAAAACGTTTAAATCTGATTTGAGAATTCACAAACATGCAACAGAATTGATGCGGACCTGATAGTAAGAAAGCACATGACAGGGTTTTGTTATTTATTTTTTTTCCATCTTCAACTGTATAACTATAGATCATAGCCTATAGGCTACTGTTGCACGTTTACCTTGAGTTCTTTTTACAATGTTATTTGTAATACCAGTTCATGGTCACGTATGTATGAGCTCAGCAGGACAGGATACAGCAAATACGGTAATCGTTGTCTGAGAGGAATGTTACCAGTTAGACCACATACTCTTCCTGGTGACCTATTTGGTGGCTTTTGTTTTCAGTGTACTATGCACCATGATTTGCTGTTTTATTATATCAGAGCAAAAATGATATAGCAAATACAATTACACTGTTTGCTTGTTGCCTGGCACATGGTTTCATTTCTCAACTTGTTTTACTTTTTTGGTGACTGTCTTAAACTAGCATAGTTAATTTGGCTTGGTTGCGTTTAACTGAAATTGGGATGCTGTGCGCTAATTATCAAATTTAGTGGCGTTTTCTCCTGGAGGCCAAGGGAGGCGTGGCCTCCTCATAAATATTCAATAAAGAAATATTCAGGAGTTTAGATTAATAACAAAAATTTAGATTCCAAATTTGCCGTGTTAAACTTTTTCTTTGATCGGAGTAGCGAGCAAAACAGCGCCCCCGAACACTACCCTACGTTAACGTGCCTACGTTACGTTTCAGTGCTCAGCTCTATCCTAGTTTATTCGCATTAACAGAGTATAACTGGTGAAATACTGCCACCTAAAGGTTTTAGCCGATGAAATTGAAGCTTGGTTTGCCGCCGAACGCTCATCAAGGTCCATAAACGGTAAAAATAAAAAAAAAATGAGGAGGCCAGCTTCAGTGTGTATGGGTTGAACCCGTCACGATGGATGGCGACGCTGACCCAGAGTTTTTTTTATTTTTATTAACGATGTGTTGAGGAGAATAATTTGTCGCAAGATGTTGCAGATTCAACGTTGGTAGTCTTTCTTCTTTATGCGTAGGGCTTCACATCACATTGGAGTTGTTTCATGGTATGTTAATGTCACATTTTGGCTGCTGGTGTATTTGGTGCACTTTGGCGAAAGAGACATTAATTTCCTTACAGGCTATCTTTAATGTAAACATCAAACCAGTCAACATGGCCCGACGTGAGTCTAACTTTTGTGGTATAGCCCCGAATGTTTTAAACAGCTAGCCCCTGCTAATTTGTGTTTCAATTCATTACTGACATATATGGGTGTGACGTCATTCAGTAGCTTGTGATCTCTCAGGATTCCTCTGTTTTTTTTCACAGCCAACTGCTAAATTACAATGTTGTCCTCTGTTGCCTTGCATTAAAACTGAACCGACAAATTCTTAGGTATCTGGGCAAAAGTTTTAGGCGTGACTCAACATTTAATAAATGTACAAAAAATGAGAAATACATGAAACTTTTTGAAGGCAGACCAAGAAATTTCATGATGTTTTAGGACATGGTCATCTTTATTGCAATTGCTGTTTTTTCTTTTTATTTTACAAAATCTGTAGTCTACAAGGAATCATTTTGAAATAAAGGTTTGGTTTGAATTATTTCATTTCTAAAAGAGCACAACATAATTTACTTCCCAAACACCATACTTAATGACACATGACACAATCAGAATGTTTTGGTACAATATCTTAATAGGCCCTTCTGAAAACCCTTGAAATTATTACAAAGACGAAAAGAAGAATCCCTAATACTATTCCATATGGCCCCAAAACTACAATGGCAGTCACTGATGCTGCAGTGACTATTCCCATTTGGGTTTTAACTGGTAGCACTTGAGACATTTTTCTGGCCTCTGCCTCCTCTTTCCTCCAAATAGCTTGTTTCTCTCTCTCCAAGTCCTCACCCTTGAAAAGCTCCTCCAGCTTTTTTTCCCTCTGTGCAATGTCTTTTTCCCTCTGATTCAAGATGAATTCTTGCCTCTCTCTGATCCTCCTCTCCTGCCTTGGGTAGAGGTTGGATGTGTAACACTTGTTGCCATTAAGAGCCACCAAGGTTTCTATTTTCTCCAACAGCTTGGCCACCTGGTCCCGGTCGCCCATGTCCTTGTTGTTGAAAACCAGGAACCCTCCGCTGCACTTGCGGATGAACTCTCTGAGGTCCTCGTCACCGCCCGCTATGACATCATTCAGGGTCTTCCTCTCCAGCCGGTCACCATGGGTGAAGATGACAATGGTGAAGTCCCACACCCTCTTGCCGAATGTGCTCTCGATCAGATTATTGGTGTGCTTGTCCTCAAGGGTCAAGCGCCCTATGGGGATGACCACCACAAAGACGTGAGGTCCAGGCCTATAGAGGGTGACACTTTGCAGGATCTCTTGGACAACCTCTGTTTTGGAGCGCCTGGTCTCGAAGAGACCAGGGGTGTCAATTATCGACACTGGTCTACCATTGAAGTCTTTGGTTCTCTTTTCACAGTACTGTGTGACCCTGGATAGCTTCATGTCTGACTTGAACAGCTCCTCTCCCAGAATGGTGTTTCCTGTGGAGCTCTTTCCTGAGCCGCTCTTCCCAAGAAGCATGATTCTCCACTCCAAGGACAGGTCAGGGGGAACTGTGAAGAATACATATTAGATATATTGTTATTTTGCTACAGTTTACCCAGTATAGCTATTCTGAACACTGTTAGGCAGAACAGTGGAGTCTGATTCACTTCATTTTAATTTTGTTATGGAATAGTCCATCCTGTTTATATTCTCATTCCCAAGCACACTGTAATTTTTTTAAATTCAGATTCAAAATCCTCAACCTGTTACGTGAGAATTTGCAATGCGGCTTTTGTAATGTCTGCATCCGAAACAATGTCAGCGTGTCATTAATGTTCATGATACATGTCATGTCACGTTTATAAAATGCTAATGTCACCCTT
This sequence comes from Tenualosa thibaudeaui, assembly GCA_027481765.1. Taxonomy (NCBI): domain Eukaryota; kingdom Metazoa; phylum Chordata; class Actinopteri; order Clupeiformes; family Clupeidae; genus Tenualosa; species Tenualosa thibaudeaui. The sequence continues at coordinate 1,781,842 of JAIFZK010000016.1, forward strand.
ATGTAGACACCTTAGTTACATGTTACCCCATGTAGTTAAGTGTTACCCAATTTTCTACACAGTTAAATGAGTTATGACATTGCTCATTTCATTGAATTACTGGGACTTAAACAAAATGATCCTCCCTCAGATAATATCTGTAGGGCTTACCAACTTCAGAAGATTTTTCTTCTCTATCTGCTGAAGTGTCGGCATCCTCAACACTGTTTTTCAAACGATGTCTGTCCTCCGGGGTCATCATAACTGGCTCAGTGGACACTGTCATGAACAGATAGAAGGCTAACTATTAATAATTTCCACTCAGCTGGAATCAGGTTTTACTAATGTACATAGCATAATGTTAAATCTGTGTGTAACCACATCTATTTACTGAGGCTTGTAACACTGTTAGAGAAATCTAGGCAGTACTTACCACACATAATAAACCTTGACGCTTTCCACAATTATGATACTATTAATAATCTCCATATCACATTAACTTTAAAACTATTTTTGTAGGCTGTCTTAGTTGGCTGATAGACTTAAAGTTGGTCAGGTCAGCTCGATAACATGCATATCTTTGTGTAACACTACTGGTTCAAAGGTCCAGAAAGTGATTGTGGTCTTGTGGATTAGAGCTGAATGAATGCAGGGTAGGGCATTAGCTTTAAAAAGACAAGATTTTGGCTTTAATTGCAAACTCTGCAGGGAGAATTGCACCATTATGATTTTCTCAACAGCTATATCCTCCAATCTGAATTCCTATTTAACAGATTCATATCCATCTCTAATCACATGAAGTCAATTAAGTCAGACTATGTATACATGCTATTTCCAGAAAAAAATTTCATTATTTTTATTTCATTCCAGTGGCATTGAGTACAGTATATGTTTTACATATTGGTAAGCTTTATTAAAGACAACATTAACATTGCACGATAAACTAGAGAAACAAAAGAAAACTCACCTTATCCAGCATGTTCAGACATTAGGGTTGGCGTTGGTGGTTTGGTATCCTCCTCTGGCTGACCGAAAAAGACACTGTCTTCCCAATTTCAGCTGATAGAGGTTAATAATTCGCAGGGCAGAGACAAAGTGCATAGCATGTGTACGTGAGTACACAACAGCTAACTGAGCAGATGATTGAGAGTGAAATCAATAATAACTACACTGAATGAAGCCAAAATCAAACAGGTTTTATATTATTGTTGTCAATGTTGTTTCTTAAACATAGTTTGGGAGGAACCCAAAGGATTGATTGACAGCCAACACTGAACCCACTTTGGTTTGTAGGAGATTTACCTGTCCACTATGTCACATGCTCTGGCATTTCCAAGTTTCCCTCCTCCTCTAGGCCTACTGGTGGACCTAAGCTCATATTCTTCCTTACCCATAGGAGGTGCAAGAGAACATCACTCATATGATCACTGCTGTTGGCATCCCAGGACCAGGGCTAGGGTTAGCTACCAAGCCAAATAAGCTTATCTTCAGCGCTCAATATTCAGCAATCAGACAGGCGAACTAGTGAAACACATTGACTGTAACAAGCCTCTGAAAACATTTGGGGAAATGGAATAGTCTGTGTGTCACAAAAATGGCTTTACACAGTTTTATCACACAGGTAAGTGTGGTCACAGACAGACACAATATGAACCTTTTAGAACCTCATGCATGTGTATGTATTATTTTTAATGCATAGTTTAGGGATTATTTTCACAGTTTTAACACTGGGAATTTCAGTGTTTATTCTTACAACATATTTATTTTTTCTCTTATGGCTGAAGCTCCTTGTGTAGACAGTGCCATCAGGTGGGATAAATGTGTGTGTACCTTAATCCCCTCTCATTCTAAGCCATCAATGGGTCATGGTGGAAACACATTTTTGGATGCAGTCAGCATTTATATTTTGAGATTCTTTTGTATTCCCTCACAGTAGTTTTGTGTTTTGTTGCCAAAGTCCAAAGTGGGAAGCAAAGGGCCTCTGAGGGAACCCTACCACACATTCACAGCTTTGTAAGATCCATGAAACATATTTTAGATAGATTAAATGTTTCTGCTGCAGTGACACATTTTTACAGTTTGGACTATCATCCCGTGCACACCTTACTGAACAATACCATTACCATCCATCTTTTTTGCCTTGCTGGAGATATCTTTTCTTTTGTTCTAACAAAGGACTGTGAAGGCCTGAAGAGGGCAATATAGCTGAAGAAAATATGAACACCAAGGAACACAGGAATATAGTGAAAACTAGGCTTGGCCTAGTAATCCGTGGAAAATATTTAGTGTACACAAATCATCCACGTGTGCAAAACATTTCCAATATGGTAAGTTTCTGTTCAAGTAACGTACTGATCTGATAAAGGAAATTTGTTGCTGGAATGACTTTGGACACTATGCCAATCTGAGATCAATGTCCAATGATTTATTGCAGAGTTTCCTTTTCTACTGACAATTTATCCAATACATTGTGTAGCCTATCTGATTATTTGCACCAATATCAGCATTATAATGATTGTTTAAATGCAGAGACACAGACTAGGAGGTGTACTTTAACTTTCACTTTCAATTATCAGGAAATGTGTTATTGAACATGGACAAACCAAAGTAATTACACCTTGATGATGTAACAGTGTTTTTATTTATGTTTACACTGGTATTGATAATGGGCTTGAATTGATTAATTAACCAGAAAGGAAACAGAAAACACTCAATTACGTAAGAGTGATAACAAACAACAGTGCTTATAAGATGTGATCCATATAACTGATAAGAAAGGAAACAGAAACCCTTATTCGACAGTGGGCAAGCAGCTGATTCACAGGAATGAAGGTCATGTCACTATCACTGAAAGCCAACATTACAGACATCGGAAAGTTGTTGACATAGGTCTCTGATTTTAGAAGCTGCTCAACTGATCATGAAAGAAGATTCTAACAGCAAATCCCATCTTTTTGTTTGTAAAATTGAGTCAGCTTGTGGATACATCTTCCACACTGTGGAACTGACTGGGCCTGTAGATGTGTTGTGTGGTCTTTAGGACAGAGCAAAAATGATGCCCATCTGCCAGAAAATTCAACCCCTTATTTGTATTGATGAATAATTCTTAACTTTTGTTTTCCACATGTTGTGGATATATGTGCAAAACTCTTAATCACACTAGGCATACACTTGGATTTTGGTCCCACATGTCTGGTTGAATATACTGTAGTTCCATTTGCTAAATTTAGAAACTTCTGATGTATAACAACCGAGTGCCTATAAGTATGACCAATGAATCTGATCAAACTGATGGCTTTGTTAGTGAACCATTCGTCAGAGGTTGAAAAAATGGCCTGCTTCTTAGGATTCCCCAACTAGGTTTTCTAGTATCCAATCAAATAACAGAAATTGAAGGCAGAACCAATAGGTTGGAAGTACCCACAAAGTAAATATGGCGGTGATAATGATGGCTGTCCTCTTGTGCTTTGTTTAGAAATCATTATTATATGGACACAGATGAACAGAGTGATGGACCCACCCACTTACAATATCCTTGAGGCTTGGCTTCCGATGTTTTGTGTTATAAGTCATCACCACATGTGAGCTAGTCCTCCATGTCCTCCACATTTTACCACAATTACTCCACTATTCCACTATTACTCCACGTCTAGCCAGCCTGGTGTATCTCATGCTAGGATCCAAGTAGATTTTTGAGAACCATGGATAAAGATAGAGTGGAAGTAAACTGCAGAACTGTTTGAATAGTGTAGTGTTGTGATTTCCAATATGTGTCAATATCTGTGATTATCAATATGATTTTGATAATGGACTGAGTTTAGGTTATAAATAAACTTACATGTCCTACACAGTTGCTTGCTTTTCATTTTTGGATTACATTCACAGAGATGACCCTTTCACTTTCATTTTCCCGGTAGTGGTTGTGGAATGGCCAAACGCAGAGAGAACCCAGCAGCCTTATAAAGTACACTAATGAAGTTACCATTATTAACGACATTTTAATCGAATATGAATCATAAGGAGCGCTGGAGGAAAAATAGAATGAAATCTCTGAGCAGAGCAACAGATGCCTGGGCTACATAGCTTCAGATTAAAGGGGAAACCATTACAGTGTTGTTAAGGAAAGGGGAATTTTATGATAAGTGCTTAAGAGAGTGCTGAGTGAGTGCCAACATAGAGGAACATTCCATGACATTTTGAAGACAACATTTAATACACACCAAGAGACTCCAAAACATGACTTGTAGGGCTAGGAAGTGGGCAGAGAACATCATTTAAAGACCACACACACTCTCTTTAACCTCTTCCCCTCTTGCAGGTGCTACAGATCCCTGTATGTATTGTTGTATATTGTATGTACGTATACTTGGCCAGTAAAAGTGATTCTGATTCTGGTCTGAAGAATTTTAATTTAGGCATACGTACAATTTAAGCTAGGTCTGTCTAACAAATTAGGCTATCAATAAAATAGAATAAATAGAGTTACAAAAAGAGTTACAATACTATGAAGAAAATGTTAAATGTACATTTATATCAATACCAGCTTAATTTCTAATAACCTCCTCTAAGACGGAAAGTGAGATAGATGATGCTTCTAGATTTAATGCCATAGTCTTCTAGTTTTTTTCCATCCACCAAGTGCTTGCCATTGTAAATCAGTCTCTGCTGATCCACTGGAACCTTCTCTTCGGTGTAGATCTTCTTCTTGAAATCACTGACTGTTTCACCTGGCATCACGTCAAAGGTGGAAGTCAGGTCATTCATGTACTTTAGTAACACCTGAAAAGGCACAGGATCCTGTACCAAAACCAAAACACAGGAACCAGACTTCAACCCGATGGCACCGAGGGTACTGGAATCATTACTGAAATCAACCCCCTCTACACTGGACAGCTTCTGACGTGCAGGTGCATCGCCACTCTTCTCCTGGATGAGTTTCTTTAACACTCCCACTCTGGTACTTGGGCTCACGTCCTTCAGGAGATACGTAGAGCCGTTCATGAATTTAATGTGGATATCCATTCTAGAAAAAGGAAGCCAAATCCACTTCAGTACAATATAATTTCTGTCGATTGGCAAATGACTGTTACACACTTACTTGCCTGACATAGGCTAATTGTAGACTTGCCCAAAAACAAAAACAAAAACAGACTGCGTCCAGGAAACTGATTTATGATTTATAAGAACGGAACGGCTATTGGTGGAATATTGCCTACGTAATCAGACGAACATTTAGAAAAGTCACTAACTAAAACTATCAATAGGCCTACGTACTATCTATTATCCTCAAAAAGATTGTATAGAATTGTATAATATTGTATAAATAATATATATTGCCATAATATAATATAATATAATATAATATAATATAATATAATATAATATAATATATATTGAATTATTAAATTCGGATTAGATTACCTTCGTTGGTTGGTGTAGGATGCAGATGCTGATCGTAAGTAGCACTTGATTGAGAGATGAGTATTCTGCGTGTCCCGAAGCTTGTCTGGATGATGGCATAGCCGTGCCCTCAAGTGAAATCAGACTCCGTTCCATCAGACTCCGTTCTCCGTTTTATCACAGCTCTTTCAGTGAAGTTGGCTTCACTACACTGTTTTCGCTGGCCTGGCCACCTGGCAAAGTCGTCTAGAATAAGGGAATTAACGTGTCCAGATGCCAGAAAATAAATCTGCACATCATCATGTTATGTTAGTAAAAAAAAACTACACTTCTCAACCTTTCCAGTGCATCAACTCACACGTTTATTTCGTGAACCCCAACATAACAGCGCACCCTTACGGTGGCCTCTCAGTGTCAAAAGTGCAACGCAAAACAGGTGTCCTATGTAACCAAACTAGAATTGCATATAGGAATATGGGAATTACGTGAACACAACACATCCAAATTAGTTTCTTGCTAGTAAAGTTTGCTATGCAAATGCAAACTGTGACCAGTTCAGAAGCTCACCACCCACACCCATCAATTGCCTGATTTTTTAGCTCGGTAGCTGGCCATGGTCCTGACTGTTGGAGTGGCGCTCTTATGTGGTGGTAGCCAGGCTAGCGCTACCATAGTAGCCTGCCTCCGCACACTATTGTTTTTCACCACAGTATTACATTAAGAAACTCTCTGAGGGCTTCGGTTTCTCCAACTAGGTTTTCTAGAAGTTACCACTATTAACAAAATTTTAAAAATGAATGACACACTATGGACTTGTGTTGTATGTAAGTTTTATTTTGGTTTCATATTCATACATATTGGCTATTGGTGTTTGTTCTTGTATACATTATATTCCTGACTTCCCGTATAATGGCTATCTTATGTAGTAAAGAACACAGTAAATTGATAAAACTTCTCGCCTGTTAGCATGTTGTGTCTGAAGGGCATTTCATGATGAATAAAAAAAAACATAAAACAATTTTTCGATGTTCAATGTTTTTTAATTTAGGCATTCATACAATTTAGACTAAGCACATATCCCGTTGTTATGATATAATAGAGTTAGAGATAGGATGTCATGCCCAGACTACACCTTAAAATGATCTTGCATCTTCTTTCATCTTAGCTTAATTTGTTAGACAGGACCTATCATTAAAATAAAAAAAATAAAGTTTAAAAATATAGAATACAGAAACTGTTAAATGTAGGCTCTTAATAATAATAATCAACTTCATTTCCAAATCAGCCTCCTCTAAGACGGAGGGTAAGGTGAATAGTGCTCCCAGATTCAATGCCATAGTCCTCTAATTTGTTTCCATTCTCCAGCTGCTTGCCATTGTGAATCAGTTCCTGTTGATCTTCTCTCACGCCCTCCTTGTTGAACACTGGCTTTGAAAGCACGGACTGTTTCACCTGACACCATGTCAAAAGTTCTTATCTCACCTTTCTCGTTCTTTAGAAATATCTGAGGCAGAGGTTTCTGTATGAAAACCACAACACAGCAACCGTAAGCCGATGGCACTCAGGGTACTAGAATCATTGCTGAAAGTGACGCCGTTTTCATGAGAGCTTCTGGCGTGCTGGTGCGTCGCCGCTATTCTGCTGGATGAATTTCTTCAAATCTCCAACTGTGGCACTTGGGCTCACCCCTTTCAAGAGACAGGTAGAGCCGCTCATGAATTTAATGTGGATATCCATTACAAGAAGAGGTGCCAAATCCAGTTCAGCGCAATGTAGCCTCTTTTCTGTGGAGTCGGTAAGAAAGCTATTAGCGACTTGCCTGACAATGATTGTATTTTTCAAGGCTGGACAAAGCTGGATAGGCTAAAACCCAAACAATTAGAATGTTCAAGAAATTAGAGCAATTGCTAGTTTGGTATTCAGATGTCCTGTTTAAATGGGATAACCTACGCTATGTCTGGTCATTTCTCTTCATTTTTTTCGTCAAAGAATACTGCATATCATACCTTTGTTGATGTAATGTGTAGGCCTGTGGCTAATACTGTATGCTGATGAGCAGGCCCTTGTTTGAGATTTGTCAATTCTGCCACAGCAGCAGTATCCTGTATCAGTATCCTGCTGCTTCATGGTGGCATAGCCGCACCCTTAGGTTAAATCATATTCCGTTTCCTTTCATATCCTAGGCCCTTGTAGACCAGCGGCTTAATGTTTTTTTTCAAGGCCTTTACTAACTTAATTTCACTAATGTATTAATTAGTTACTTTATATATTTTGTTTTTCATTGAAAATGACTGCAAATACCATAATGCAAGTGTGTGTTTTGTGTTTATTTCCCGCTAAAATGTATGGCCTTTAACCAATCCCATGTAAGTTTAAAAGCACTGGTGTCAAATGGACCAGTTAGAATTGAGAACAAAGAAAAAAGGTGGAATCTGCTGCTAAAGTATACGGAGGTAAAAATATTCAGATACGTTTTGGGCAACGAGGTGAACGGTGAGAAAGCTGCAAGAGCTTTAAGTGGAGACACTGAGTAAAGGCAGAGGCTCCTACCAAACCAGTACTCCCTTCGGAAGAAGGCTCGCTCTTCAGAGACTCGTTATTAACCGGACTGCCTGTTGCTGCATGGAAAGAGCCTAAATTGCCGTCAGTCTGCTAATCAACCCAACTGTCTGAACTGCCCTGCTCGTGAGTAGCCCGCTTGAAAATCTGCTCAGAATGACAACAGTGTGAGTGAACATTTCCATTGACTAGGATCTAAATCAGCACTGGAAGTGTTGTTGTGTTTTTTCATTTTTCTCCTATGCGCACTAACGTGATGGGCCCCAACATTTTTGTTGCAAGCTTGCCATTTTGTTTTTCCACTGTGTGATAAAACGGACTGTCATATGTTCAAGGGTGTTTCGTACTGAAACCGCAGTTATTGTGTTTGCATTAACCTATTGTAAATGCCCAGTGTTTGTTATTCGATGGGTGAATATATGGTTGCCAGGTATGTTCTCATGTGAAATGTTTGGTGTTATATATCCTCTGTAATAATGTACCAAGGTGACGACCAAAAATTGTTTAACGTATATTTGAGAGGTACACTCTTCACATTGCACATACATTTACATACAGGTCACATAGCCTGCCCACCTTCATAAGTACACACCATTAGTACACACATGCATACAACATTTTGACTTCCACGTTCTTAAATGTTTTTTTGAATTAAAAATAAATGTAATTTATTGGTCACATTTCATAATATTTCTGAGGATTTACGTAGTTTAGGCCACCGTACCGTGGTACCGTATTTCTTCAGTGGAGGCACCGCGCTAAGTATCTGCTTTATTCAAACTGGCACACTAGGTGGCTATCATAGGGTCAGAGCCTTATAGTAAACTTAAGTGGTAAACAGGACAACTAGGCTATATGCCATCAGTTGCTGAGAACCCAGGATCCTGTTGGTGTATACGAGTGTGACCCAGGTGTAGAGTAGGTAAAGAAAAAAAGGGGTTACATTTTGGAGGCACCGCTGGGATGTATCCTGTTTGCCAGACAAGCAAAAGTGGTGTGTTAGTATTTCAGTGACCTTGATTGTTAAACGTGGAGTCATATATCTGGTGATATTGCTGGTTTTGAGTTTATTATGGAGCTAGCTAGTGCTGTTGAGTGGAGTCGAGAAGAGAATCTTAGTCTCTCTCATGCCGTTGTAGTTGGGGGTGTACCCCTAGATGTAGCGGAAGACATTGTCTTGAAAGTACTGGACACAGTGAAGGTTTTTGGTCGTACTAAGATACATGGTCGTCGTGGAGATAACACTGGCCGCAAGCTGTTCATACTAGTGGAAACTAGCACTGATTTACAGTCTTTTGCTGTACCTCAAGAAATAGGCATTGAAGGTGAAGCAGGGCCTTGGACTGTACATGTTGTTAAGAGTCTTATTCCAGAGCATGATCCAGATTTCTCAAAGCTGTTGACACTACTGCAGCAAGAGGGAAAAACCTTGAAGGATGTTAGGACTATTATTTCTGATGACCCCTGTCCTAAACTAGATGTGAACATGGATTTAGTGAATGCTATTGGTAGACTAGTTGACAAGTGTTGTCAGGGGCCCACTGATGGGCCTAGTAACAGAAAGTTAAGACTGTTTTCAGGAATTAAACTGTTCCATCAGGTGAAGAGGAATATGATGCCTGGATGGAGCAGGCTACTCAAATGATTGGAGAGTGGCAATGTAGTGATGCAGTCAAGAAGCAGTGCATTGTTGAAAGTTTAAAAGGGCCTGCTGCTGACATTGTCAGATTTTTAAAGGTTAGCAGTCCCTCTGCTACTGCCACTGATTACTTAGCTGCTTTGGAGACAGCTTATGGCACAACTGAGAGTGGGCCGGATCTCATGGCGAAGTTCAGGCACACTTACCAAGAAGATGGAGAAAAACTCTCTGTGTTTCTGTATAGATTGGATAAACTTCTCCATCGAGCCTTAGTAAAGGGTGGCATTGATGCTGAAGGCATGAACAGAGCACGAATGGAGCAGTTGATTAAAGGTGCACTGACCAATAACATGGTTGCATTGCGAGTTCGACTGAGCCACACCCTGCAAGATCCCCCCCTCTTTTTCTCAACTGATGAAAGAAGTGAGAGAGGAAGAGAACTGGGTCAGTGCCAGGGAGGGTGTAAGAACAACAGCAAAAGTGGCCACCTCGGCTGTTCCTGGAGCATCTGGAATTACTGCATTGGACAGTCTGAAAGAAGAAGTCAGAGAGTGTCCAGACTGTTAGGGGTAGCTAAACTTGCTCCTAGTTCAGATATGCCAAAGTCAGGATCTGAGGTTTGAGTGTCTGAGACCACCACTCAGGGTGCTACATCTAGAGACAAAGTCACCAGATCTCTCTCACCAGGATTTTTTTGTTATAAGTGTGGGGAAGATGGGCATACAAGGAGAGAGTGCCAGGGCTCTGAAGATTTGACAAGAGTTAATCAGAAGCTGCTGAAAATCCATAAGAGGCAGGGAAACTGAGCTGGAGGTCTGTGAGGGAACGGCGCAGGGCTCTCGTGGTAACACTGGCTTGCCTGCGGGTTTAGTGGGGCCTACCTCTATTGTACCTGTACAGATTGAAGGGATATATGCACGGGGTCTGTTAGATAGTGGCTCTCAGGTCACGATTTTGTACAGAAGTTTTTATAGTACATACCTGAACCATTTAGCTCTTCAGCCAGTGGAGAACCTTGAGATATGGGGGTTAAGTTCACACAGATATCCCTATGATGGTTATCTTCCTATCAAACTTGAATTCTCTGAATCTGTGGCTGGTGTGCCCCAGACAGTTGACACCTTAGCCTTAGTGTGCCCTGACCCTGTGAAGGAGGAGGGCATAGCCATTCTGCTAGGCACAAACACCAGTTTAGTAAAAAAGTTATTTGATTCATGTAGAGAGAAAGCTGGGGAAGAATTTTTAAATACCCTGACCATTCATCCCAAGGTCAAAGAAGCTTACCAGTCCATCGGCCAGGCAGATGTCTCGTCAGAAGAGACTAGGAAGCATGGGACAGTATGGTTAACTCGGCGTAAGCCTTTGGTTCTTCAGCCAGGCCAACAGTTGCGTGTAAATGGTTTATCCAAATTCCCTGGTAATTTTGATAATGAGTTGGCACTTATAGACCAGCCTGAATTGGTGGCGCACCCTGGTGAGCTCCAGGTTCGGCCTGAAGTGCATTCTGCATCAGTTGTGTACAACAGACGTGTCACAGTGACTGTGAAGAACATCTCTGCTAAAGTAGTAGTTTTGAAAAGAGGAACCCCTCTTGCCCATGTTTTTCCTGTTGACCTGGTGCCACAAGTGATGTCTCAGACTGACAAAGCGACACCTACCTCACTCACTCTGACCTCATTCGATTTTGGGGACTCTCCCATGCCAGAAGATTACAAACGACGTCTCTGTGATAAAATGTTGGAGAGGAAGGATGTTTTCTCGTGTCATGAGTGGGATGTAGGGTGTTCAAGAAGTACCAAACATGAAATAAGACCGACAGACACAAGACCATTCAGAGAGAGGTCTAGGCGATTGCCACCTGCTGACCTAGAAGATGTCCGGCGCCACCTACAAGTGCTCCAGAGGAATGGTATTATCTCAGAATCCCGGAGCCCTTATGCATCGCCAATTGTGATTGTTCGTAAGAAGTCTGGGAAAGTAAGAATGTGTGTTGATTACAGGACGTTGAATCGAAGAACTGTACCGGATCAATACACAGTCCCAAGAATTGAAGATGCTCTCCACTCATTGTCAGGGAGTAAGTGGTTCAGTGTCTTGGATTTGCGGAGTGGGTATTACCAAATACCAATGAGTGAGTCTGACAAAGAAAAGACAGCATTCATCTGTCCCCTGGGCTTTTATCAGTTTGAGTGCATGCCTCAGGGGATCTCTGGGGCACCTGCTACTTTTCAGAGAGTGATGGAGAGAGCCATTGGAGACATGAACTTTCTGGTGTACCTAGATGATTTGATAGTCTTTGGCAAGACCCTTGAGGAGCATGAAGAGAGATTGTTAAAAGTCCTTGACCGACTGAAAGAAGAAGGTCTAAAGTTGTCACTTGATAAATGTCAATTTGGCAGAACAGCAGTCACCTATGTAGGACATATTGTGTCTCAAGATGGAATTGTCACAGATCCGTCGAAAATGGAGGCTGTCATATCCTGGCCTAGGCCCAACACTGTGACAGTGACAGTGACAGTACGAAATCCCTTTTTGGGATTCTGTGGCTACTACCGACGTTTTGTTAAAGATTTCTCACGTTTGTGTAGCCCTCTAAATGAACTGCTACAAGGGTGCCCATCTCATTCCCAGTCAAAGAGGGCAAAGGCTGGTAAGCCTGCCATCGTTAAGACCTTCTTCAAGCCGTCAGAACCTTTCAGCTCCCGGTGGAGTGAATGCTGTGAAAGGGCTTTCCAGGAGCTGAAGACTCGATTAACACAGGCACCAGTACTAGCTTTTGCAGACTCGCAGAAGCCCTACGTCTTGCATGTTGATGCTAGTACAGATGGCCTATTGTACCAGCAACATGATGGGGGACTGCGACCTGTCGCCTTCATTAGCAGGAGTCTGTCTCCATCAGAGAAAAACTATCCAGCGCATAAATTAGAGTTTTTAGCTCTAAAGTGGGCTGTGGTGGACAGACTACATGACTACTTGTATGGGGCGTCATTTGAAGTGAGAACTGACAACAACCCCTTGACCTATATTCTGACATCAGCAAAACTCAACGCAACTGGCCACCGATGGTTATCTGCGTTGTCAACATACAGTTTTAGTCTCAAATATAGGCCGGGGCGGAATAACATTGATGCAGACTCTCTCTCAAGACGCCCACATTCAGGTTTGTCAGCTACAGATGAATGGCATGAGATACCCGTTCCAGGGGTACGAGCAGTCTGTGTCGAGTGGGGAGGAACTAGGCTACATGTCCTATCCTTGTGTCATTCACCAGATTGGTGCGCATGTCTCGGCTCTGCCTAAAGCCTATTGTCGAACAGCAGAAGGGACAATTGACCAGTTGCCCAAGGTCAGTCCAAGTGAATTGCAAGCAGCTCAGCGTGCTGACCCTTGCTTGAGAGAGGTCTTGCTTGCTGTGCAGCAACGCAAACCTGGTGGAAGAGTTCATGGAGACCACCCAGACATCCGATTTTTTAAGAGATAGTGGGATAAGCTCTCAGTTAAGCAGGATTTATTGTACAGGACAGTTAGGTTTCCTGATGGACGCCTTAGGAAGCAACTTGTGCTGCCTAAGAAGTTTCACAGTTTTGTCCTGAAATCACTACATGACCAGACTGGGCATTTGGGTTTTGACAAGACGTATGCTTTAATCTGTGACAGATTTTTCTGGCCGCACATGAAGGTTGATGTCGAATCATACTGTAAAACATGTGAACGTTGTATAAAGAGAAAGACCCTGCCACGGAAAGCTGCTCTGTTATCCCATATGCGCAGTTCCGGGCCACTTGATCTTGTATGTATTGATTTCTTAACTATTGAACCCGACAGCCATAATGTGTGCAATGTGCTAGTTGTGACAGACCACTTTACTCGTTATGCGCAGGCTTTTCCTGCTCGGGATCAGAAAGCCTTAACTGTAGCAAGAACACTGTGGGAGAAGTACTTCATCCATTATGGTCTCCCAACACGCATTCACTCAGACCAAGGGAGAGATTTTGAAAGCTGATGTTGATGATGTTGGGTGTCATCTCGAATCTCGAACTTCTCCTCATCACCCCCAAGGCGATCCCCAACCAGAAAGGTTTAACCGGACACTTTTGAATATGTTGGGGACACTTGAAACAAGTCAAAAGCAGAAGTCAGCATATATATGGAGTCAGCATATAGCCAACCTTGTGCACGCCTACAATTGTACTCCAAATGAAGCCACTGGTTTTTCACCATACTTTCTCATGTTTGGAAGGGAAGCAAGACTGCCAGTGGATGTCTGTTTTGGTGTGTCTGCAGAGGGTAGCTCAACAGCTTCATATACCAAATAGAATGAGACAAGAACTTCAAGCCCGCTGGAGTTCATGTATTTATGTGGTTGAGAGCCAAATGTCTGACCTTCCACTGTATCAACTAAGACCAGTTGGGAGTAGTGGGTCAGTAAAAGTCTTGCATCAAAAATAACATTCTGCCCCTAGGGCAAGAAGTTAGATTGAGCACTGAGAATGACCCAAAGCCTGTGTGTTCCCCGAGAGTCATTAGAAAAAGGAAGGCTAAAGAAAAGCATAGGGTTCTCGCTCAAAATTCTGACAACATATCTGATAGGCCTCAAGGGGAATTGTGTTCCTTATTTTTAGAGGTTTGGACTTGGTGGAGACTGATACGAAAGAGAGGAATTACAACCAGTGCTTGTGGAGCAAGATGAATCCACCATAGGAAGAGCAGGGCCAGAGGTCATAGAGGCTTCTATAGGTACTCCGCTAATGGGGTCTGAATCTGTTGTTGATTTACTGGGAACAGACTCTTGCTCAGCTGAGTTGGAGTATACATCTGCTGTTGAGCTATCAGAGACAGCAGATGAAGATGCTGAAGGAGTTCTTGCTGAAGCTGTTGGGGGGCAAGACTGTGTTTCAGAAAGGTTGCCAACTGAAGAAGCACATGTAGAAAGTGAGGATACATTATGCGTAGTCAGATCCTCACAAAGGGTAAGAAAACCGGCTGAAAAATTTACTTACAACACATTAGGAGAACCCACTACAGAGACTCTGTTGACCCCCAAGAGTTGTAGTGTCTATTTGGTTACCACGGAAATGGTTCAGTTTACAGGTCATTTTAAAAAGTCACATGCATGGTGGTGCACCCCTCAAGCTTTATGTAGAACTTGCACTGAAGTTGCTCAACCTTTCACATGCACTTACTATAAAGTGTAGCCTCAAAGACAGTTCCTTTTTGTGCTGTGTGTGTTTGTGAACGCACTGTAGTTTGAAGCAGTCTGTAGAACAGCATGGGGGCATGCTGTAATTGGTGGGGGGAGTGTGTAAGGCCCTTGTAGACCAGCGGCTTAATGTTTTTTTTTTTCAAGGCCTTTACTAACTTAATTTCACTAATGTATTAATTAGTTACTTTATATATTTAGTTTTTCGTTGAAAATGACTGCAAATACCATAATGAAAGTGTGTGTTTTGTGTTTATTTCCCGCTAAAATGTATGGCCTTTAACCAATCCCATGTAAGTTTAAAAGCACTGGTATCAAATGGACCAGTTAGAATTGAGAACAAAGAAAAAAGGTGGAATCTGCTGCTAATGTATACGGAGGTAAAAATATTCAGATACAACAGTGTGAGTGAACATTTCCATTGACTAGGATCTAAATCAGCACTGGAAGTGTTGTGTTTTTTCAGTTTTCTCCTATGCGCCAACGTGATGGGCCCCAACATTTTTGTTGCAAGCTTGCTTGTTTTTCATTTTAAAACACTGTTTTTCAATGGTGTTTCGTACTGAAACCGCAGTTATTGTGTTTGCATTAACCTATTGTAAATGCCCAGTGTTTGTTATTCGACTGGTGAATAGCGGCATTTAATTAAATTGAGGTGTTGGGTATATATGGTTGCCAGGTATGTTTTCATGTGAAATGTTTGGTGTTATATATCCTCTGTAATAGTGTACCAAGGTGACAACGAAAAATTGTTTAACGTATATTTGAGAGGTACACTCTTCACATTGCACATACATTTACATACAGGTCACATAGCCTGCCCACCTTCATAAGTACACACCATTATTGCGCACATGCATACAACATTTTGACTTCCACATTCTTAAATGTTTTTTTTTCTAATTAAAAATAAATGTCATTTATTGGTCACATTTCGTAATATTTCTGAGGATTTACATAGTTTAGGCCAGGGACACTGGTACCGTATTTCTTCAGTGGAGGCACCACGCTAAGTATCTGCTTTATTCAAACTGGCACACTAGGTGGCTATCATAGGGTCAGAGCCTTATAGTAAACTTAAGCGGTAAACAGGACAACTAGGCTATTTGCCATCAGTTGCTGAGAACCCAGGATCCTGTTGGTGTATACGAGTGTGACCCAGGTGTAGAGTAGGTAAAGAAAAAAAGGGGTTACACATTGTTTACCTGAACCATTTATACATTTATAAATAAAATCAAGACATTTCAACTCATGTAAATTGTTTTTGCATAGGTAATTCCTTAAGATCTATTGCTGTACATGTAAACAGGGGTCATGCTGGGGAAATATTTTTTTGTGCAGTATGATCTTTTTTAAAGTATGTTTCCTTTTGAGGAGTTCAGATGCAAAACCCTAGAAGTCCATATTCAGAAATATGATGTTTGAATAATAATTTCCAAGTAATCTCTAGGTTTATCAAACTGCAATATAAATATTATCAAGTAAAAACAAATCAAGCCAAAACAATTCATTTGGAGGTGGACTGATAACACATTTTATCTGAATTATATAAACTTATTTCTCTTAATTCATCACAAATGGATTTACAGGGTTTCACATCTGAACTCTTCATTTCTTCTCTAGTTTTTGTGTTCTGTTGTTAGTTAAAAGCATTCCAAAGGAAAGCAAAGGGCTCAGAGGGAATCAAATTGCCTTCACATTTTTAGAGGGTTTGACTCCATAATACTTATTTTAGTCTAGATGAAAGAGCAGAGACAGAAACACCTTTTTACAATTTAAGCTACTGTCATTCAGCACACAGCTAACACCTTATTACAGACTATAACTGTCATTTTTCGTCATTGATGAGCATGCATTTTCTGTTGCTCTGATAAAAGGGACTGTTTTAAAAGGACAGCTAAATATGTACATAGGCTACTCTAAGCAGCATGACTTCAACAGGCTCCTTTAAATGTCATTCTGATTACCTGAAGAGAGCAAAACAGCTAATTTGGCATATTTCATTTGTCCTGAATTATTCAATGTACACAAATATGATGTACCTATCTGCTGTTTTGTATAATACATTTTCAGTGTGGAGGTGTTCGGGACAATTGCTAATTCCAAAATTTCTTTTCAAGTCTGAGATTACGGTTTCTAATGATTTGTTTGAGAGAGTTGAGATTTGAACAATAATCTCAGTTTACTACAGAATACAATGTGCAATTAGCACATCTGCTCCCATCAGTATAAGCATCATACTTACTGTTTAATTTATTTATTTTTTTAAGAGTAGCAAGTACACAGCAAGTACAAAGACATTCCCAGTTGGTCTACCTTCATACCAGCTTTCACTTTCAATTCTGAGGAAATGCTTTGTAAACAAACAGAAGAGGCTATACTTGCATTGGTATGCATGATAATATCTTGAAGTAACTTTCAGGAACCAAAGACACAATGCCTTGATTGTATCACATGAGAACATTACACTATAGTATAACAACACTATAGTTTCACCAATGGGCCTTTTTGTAGTTGAGTCAGATTCTGCTGGTTTGCCCATTGACTGAGTTTGCCCATTGGTTGCTTGATATTGAGGCTTTTGACAGTACCTTTAGCACATTCAACTTCCCCATAAGCCCATGGGAAAATGAGGACTACTTATGTGCTCAAACTCAGCAGCAAAGTCTATAAAACATTGGTTCTCAAACTGGGGTCTGTAGCATGTTGCCAGGGGGTCCATGAAAAAGTTTGCTACAAAGTATAAACTTATCTTATGGGGAGAATCAGTATAGAACCCAATTATATTGCTCATTACTCCCACCAGCATAACATTAGTGACAAATTAGCATACATGCTCCAGTAGTTCTAAAACATGCTGAATCTTTTGTTCAGAATAGAGCTATGAGTAAAAAACAGCTGCACTGTTTTTTGTTTTATTGGCTTGAAAATCTGATCTCACACTTTAGATCAGAAACACATAGGCCTGGCTATCGCTTTCCCTCTCCAGGGAGTGTCTGGTGGTTCATGAAATACCATACAGTAGAAGGGTCCTTTTGATATTGGTTTAGCTATAAGTGTGATGTAATTGCCCATTTGATATTAATAACAAATAATAATAATATCTTTGCTTTCACTGAATCTCAGTTGCTTTATATTGGTTGCTACCTTGAAACTGGGGGATCTGGGGTTGATGCACTGACGCATACAATATTACACCCAACCTGTGGAAATATATGGTACAGCATCCAGTAACAATGTGCGATTGGCTTAGAACCCCCTTGACACTCAGAGCCATTTTTGTATGTTTTTGTTTAGAGAGAAAGGGTAGAACTATTCAGTACGTACGTACATACTGATTTCTCTATGGGTGGTCTGAAAGAGTCTCACACAGCATGATGTTACATCATTAACACTCAAGTAGATTAGCCTGTTCCTTAGGTTTTTAAATCTCTGTTAAAGTTCTGTATTCATTTTATCATTAAGACCTGTCTTAAGTCTGTATTAGTTTTAGTATTAGTTTTAATACATTATTTCCTGTAAGAGATTAGAATTGCACACATTTAGAAATCTAAAGGATGTTTATTCTTTAATGTAAAGGATGTTTATTAGTTAATGCTCTAATCACACTTGTGTCAACAATAATACAACTGAAAAGCAAACATACATCTAAGTGAAGTGCAAGATGAACTTATGTCTTCTTTCATCACAGATTTAAAGTCAGTGAATCATAAACATAAAAATAAATATTTGCCATCTGTATGAATTGTTCTACATGGGATGAAACTGTCCTGTCCCTTTTCATATCAACCTCCTCTGAGACGGAGTGTGAGATAGATGGTGCTCCCACATACAATGTTGTAGTCCTCCAGTTTTCGGCCATCGTCAAGCTGCTTGCCTTCATAAATCAGTCTCTGCTGGTCCACTGGAACCCCCTCCTTGATGCAGACCTTCTCCTTGAAATCACTTACTGTTTCACCCAATGCCACGTCATAGGGTTTTGTCTGACCCTTCTCGTTCTTTAGGAAGACCTGCATGGATTCAGGCTTTGTGACCAAGACACTGATAGAGGCACCAGACTGCAGTCCAATGTCACTAAGCGTGAGTGAATCATTGCTGAAATTGATCCCGTTTTCCTTGAGCTTCAGGCATGTCCCTGTCAGCCCCTCTTTCAGCCCCTGGATCTGCCTCTTCAGCTCTCCAACGGTGATACTTGGGCTCACCTCTAGGATGTACTTGTCACCCAGAAAAATGATATGGAGCAACATTCTGAGAAACTATAGGTAAAAAAAAAAAAACACTTCATGTCATACTCAAGGTAAATGACAATATTCATGACTTAATCAGCCTGCATACTGCATAATTTTTCATATCTTGCAAAATACAACCAAAATGTAAATTAAAAACAGACATAATGTAGGCTACACGTGAAAGACGTAAACCTAGGTCTAGGTCTAGGTGTAAAATTAAATAGCAAAATATACATCAAGTAAGTAAATATTAAGTACTTTAAATGTTGGCCATACATTACTGTAGAAATCTTATCACTCTAGGTCTATTTCGTAAATGCTGAACTGCTCATTTTATTTACCTTGTCACCTTCGTTGGTCCCTTAAATTTGTAGCCTAATTACTTTTTTGTTTCTGCGCGGCTTGCTGACAGTTCTGCAGAGTGTAGTGGCTTGTTCGCTGTTTTATACTCTATAGTCATGTTTCCCTTCATCACACTGGCCTTTCAGTTTCCATTCTCCAGTAGGCCTCGCCCATGATATGATGTCACATTCTGTTGCCGATGTACATTTTGGTAGTCCCTGTAACCTACGAAGTAATCTGTTGACATTTAGATGCATTTACGTAGACAACAGTACATAATTATTTACAATAAATATCGCCGAGTTTTATATGTTTATACTGACATGCTTTACTAAAGCCAACATCAATTGTGATCACGATCATAGAGAAAAATCGTCGAATGTCATGAGAACTGTCTTCCTCTTAGGCTACTGTCCTTGAAAACGGACGTTTTTCCGAATTTCAGTTCATAGAGGTTAATAATTCATAGGGCAGTCTGTGTGCATAAAGCTTTGTTTCCTATCAGTAGCCAATATAACAGCAGGCAAAGCAGATCTGCTGTGAGTCAAATCAGTAACTGTGCTATATTGTTTTAAATGTAAAGATCGCCATCACGTGGAATTGATGTGTAACTTCACTAGTCACCTGACATTCTGATAACGGATGACGGGAGTACTTTTTTTATGCAGTACGTTTTTTTGTTTTCTTTAAAATTACATTCCTTCATAATATATTTTTTTCATTGTAGCTAGAAGTATTGCAAAGGAAAGCAAAATGGCTCACGGGGAACAGAGATGTAAACTGAGAAGCCCATCATACTTGCACTTTTGGAGAGTCCAGTAGCCCAGGTCTACTTCTTTTAGATTAGATGAACATTTTCTGCAGTTACATTATGTAGTTTCATCTGTTGTGCCGTTCAGTATTGTTGTTCACCTTATGACACTCACATGTCACTTTTCACTGTCACTTTTTCTCTTATAGCAGGGTGTATTTTCTGTTTGGATAAAGAGACTGTTTTGAAAGGAATAGTTCAATTTGTCGTTATAATATGTACATATTCTACAACATCGCTTCAACAGACTCCTTTGAATGTCATTCTGATAGCATGAAGCAGAAAATGCTGGCATGCACATCTACCAATACATGTGTACAGTGCAGGGGTTAATTCTTAGCAAACTTTAGCAAATAAATCTGCCTTGAAAATATTTAGTGCACACAAATATGGTGTACTTATCCACTGTATTGTTCAAAAATTTCTAGAGTTGCAAATTTAAAAAATTCTTTTTGAGTCTACCAATCTGAGATTGTTGTGATCTAACGATCTGTTGCAGAGTTTTGACGTTCAACTCTCGATTTAAACAATATAATGTGTAGAGTATCTGCTTCGTCACTATGAGCATCATACATACAGATTTTTTTTGCAGTGTAGAAAGGGCACAGATACACCCAGCTTCAACTTTCAATTCTCAGGAAGCACTTTGTTGACATATAAAATAAATAATAATAACAAAAGTACACCTTGATCTTGCAGCGTTTTTTATTTATGCTTGCATTGGCATTCACGATAATGGCATCTTGAGGTAGACCCATATGTCAAGAACCAAAAACATAAACATTGTATCACATCATGTGGTGTGTATGGCTGATAATAGGCAATAGAAACCCTTAGTGAAAGCAATTACAAGTCAATGATTAACCAGGAAGGAATGCCATACACTTTCCATTTACATAGAAATACCGGACATCGAAAAGTTGATGATACATTGGCCCATGATGACTTCATTGCCCTATGGCAGTTTAGTCTGATGAAAATGATGATTTTCTTAATTAACTACACTTTATGCAAAAATGGTGTGATTCTGAGATTATTGGCTATATTGTATATTATTGTGTTGTATTGTTCTATGTGTCTTGTATACTAACACTAACATGGCACTCCCATGATGATATGGATCCCTGCATGATATGGAATACTGCGGTATGTCTTTACAGTCAATCTGACCTTTTGTACAGCTCCATTCAGGGCTATCTCTGTCTGTTAACCTACTGCTAATATACCTTCAACTAATCCTAGAAAGGTTTCTGAATGGCATTTCATGAAGATAGAAGACATAAAATATACTGTTGCAATTGTAAAGGATGTTAACTTAGACATACTATATCATTCATGATGACAACAAACCAAAATAAGCAGTTAATTTAAACATTTCATGATGACAACAAACCAAAATAAACCAAAATAATTTAAACCTCTGTAACATATTTTACATCTTCTTTCACCTTAAGTCTAACAAATGCATAAATGAAAGTGAGGTGAAATAAAACATTAATTAACTTAAATGTAATTAAATAATCCTGAAGCTTGATTTCCTAAATAGCCTCCCCTAAGACGGAGCATGAGTAGGATAGTGCTCAGAGATTCAATGCCATAGTCCTCCAGTGTTTTGCCATCCTCCAGCTGCTTGTTATTGTAAATCAGTCTCTGCTGGTCCACAGGAACTTCCTCCTTGTTGTAGACCTTCTTCTTAAAATCACTGACTGTTTCACCTGGTATTACATTGTAGGTGGAAGTCTGGCCATTCAGCTTTTTTAAAAGCACCTGAAGAGGCGCAGAATCCTGTACAAACACCATGACACAGGATCCACACTTCAGACCGATGGCACTGAGGGTACTGGAGTCATTGCTGAACTTGATCCTGTTTTCACTGGACAGCTTCTGGCGTGCAGGTGGGTCGCCACTCTTCTGCTGGATGAGTTTCTTTAAATCTCCAACTGTGGCACTTGGGCTCACCTCCTTCAGGTGATATGTAGAGCCACCCAGGAATCTAATTTGGATATCCATTCTGAGAACAGGGTGCCAAATCCAGTTGTAGTTTCTGTTGAGTGACAAAAAGTTGTTCCACTAATTGAGACTGAGTTGCCTGATAGTTAATGAGTCTTTCTCAAATGTATAACATTTGTAATTGTATAAATATACAACACTTGCAAGAAACTGATTTACCAGCAAAATTTCTATTAAGGTTTGGCAATTACATTATCAGATGCACTATTTCTCACCACCAAAAGAACTGCATAAAAATAGAAAGTTTGTTGCTTAGCTTAATTCTAATCATACCTTTGTTGGTCCCCTTTTAAGTTTGTAGTATGTTGATTGTAACCAGCCACTTGACGGAGAGATGGCAATTCTGCAGAAGCAGCAGCGTTAGGCTGAGTGGTAGGATGATCCTATAGCCACACCTTCAGGCGAAGTCAGATTCCATTTCAGGCGAAATCAGATTCCACTCCTTTTTCAGTTTCTGTTCTAAAGTGTGTTTGTTATTAATTTTCTATTAGCCTTTGTCCTACACATGTGATCAATGTACATTTATAAAGACCATTCAAAAATGTAAAGAATAAAGTGTTTATAATAATACAAGCCTTTCATGAGTCCCAGTAAAGTCACTAGTACTGAGGAATGATGATGGTCCACCTGTAAACTGATGCCTGTTATTGGACTGAGAGTGTGCTGAATAAGTACAAGAATTTGTCTTGAGTGGTTTTGATATTGTTACTGTAAGAAGGCAACAATAAGACACAATAAGGAGACTTACTGAAAGATGAATTTTTATAACTTTTTACAGTATGCTTAATGCTGGATCATTTGTTCAGTATAGGCCTATGAATGAAAAAAAGCTGCACTGTTTTTGTTTCATTGGCTTGATTTATGTCACTGTACCTCAGAAACACACAGGCCTAGCTCTCTCTTTCACTCACCAGGGAGTGTCTGGTTAATGGAATGCCATACAGTACAAGGGCACCTAAACATTTTGGGGAAGGTACAATTATGAATGCCCATTT
Organism: Tenualosa thibaudeaui; assembly: GCA_027481765.1. Taxonomy (NCBI): domain Eukaryota; kingdom Metazoa; phylum Chordata; class Actinopteri; order Clupeiformes; family Clupeidae; genus Tenualosa; species Tenualosa thibaudeaui. Next base: position 1,805,006 of record JAIFZK010000016.1, read on the forward strand.
AACAGAAATGAGACAAATGAGTTTTGCAAGAACCGAATCAAATCTTATCACAACAACAAATGGATACCTAGCAGAAACATGTAGAATTACTCTCTATAAGGAGACAGGAACCATTACAGTGCTGTTTCTGAGAGGGGAATTTCCATTGCAGGTTAAGTAAGGACATGCCAAGGTAGGAAAACATTTGACGACACTCAGCACAGCTGATGCACCACAAAAGAATGCATTACAGTACTGTAAGTGACTCATCACTAATCATGTGACCTATTCAAGCAGATAAGTCAGATGATGACTATTACTATACCTGCCTGTTGGGTCTCTCTTTAGTCTCTGCTTGACTTATGTTAGGCCTATTTGTTTGATTACTTGCCCAGTTAGTGGCATCAATAAGGTATGAGGAACACAAAGCTATTTCAGATTAATCAGGTATTTCTAGTTGATTTTATTTAATTTTGTTGATATATTCTCAAAGTGCAGAGCTCAGAGCTAAGTGCTGCTTGGAGGGGTGGGGCATCTGTTTGATGCCAGTCCAGCAGTTCCATTTGTACATAGTATAACACAGTATAATGTCCTAAGAGCAGTTAGAGTAAACAGAGAGTACAGCATGCATTTAACTGTATATAAAAAACAAATAGTCTTATCTAAGTAGCAGTTTCTCTCTCTCTCTCTCTCTCTCTCTCTATATATATATATATATATATATATGTAATTCATTATAATTGTTATTATTGTTATTATTATTAGTAGTAGTAGTATTGTTGTTATTATTATTATTGTTGTTGTTGTTATCATTGTTATTATTATTATTATTATTTTTGAAATAAAGGTCTTCTTGTTGATGCAGGTATGACATTTATTCGTGGTTGGGGGGTGTAATTGAAATCCTTAAAATCTTGCATATGCTGATTATAAAAAAAGTCTCACTCAGCATAATACATCTTAAGGCTATTAGCCTGCTCCTTGGGTTTTCAGATCTTTGCTAAACTTCTTAATCCATTTTATTGATAGGAACTGTCTTGAGTCCATACTATTTCAATTTCAATTAGTTCCTATAAGAGACAAAACATGCACACGTTTACAAATCTAAAGAATGTTTATTCATGACTATTAATTAATACTCTAATTACAGTGGTGTCAACAATAATACAACTGAAAAGCAAGCAAACAACAAAGTAAAGTGCAGGATGAATGTGCATCTTCTTTCATCACAGATTTAAAGTCAGTGAATCATAAACAATAAAAATAAATATTTGCCATCTGTATGAATTGTTCCAAATGGGATGAAACTGTCCTGTCCCTTTTTATATCAACCTCCTCTGAGACGGAGTGTGAGATGGATGGTGCTCCCACATACAATGTTGTAGTCCTCCAGTTTTCGTCCATCGTCAAGCTGCCTTCCCCCATAAACCAGTCTCTGCTGGTTCACTGGAACCCTCTCCTTGTTGTAGACCTTGTTCTTGAAAGCAGTGACTGTTTCTCCCGGTGTCACATCATAGGTACTGGTCATACCTTTCTCGTTCTTTAGGAACACCTGCATAGGCACAGGCTTTGTGACCAAGACACTGATAGAGGCACCAGACTGTAGTCCAATGTCACTAAGCGTGAGTGAATCATTGCTGAAATTGATCCCGTTTTCCTTGAGCTTCAGGCATGTCCCTGTCAGCCCCTCTTTCAGCCCCTGGATCTGCCTCTTCAGCTCTCCAACGGTGATACTTGGGCTCACCTCTAGGGTGTACTTGTCACTCAGAAAAGTGATATGGAGCAACATTCTGAGAGAAGAAAGGTAAAACCAAAACACTTCATAAGCTACTCAGGGTACTCTTTATTCCAAACCACAACATTTGTGGTTTAATCAACTTTAACCTAATTAACTTTTAGATGTTAGTTTTAGCCTATCTATCAGGCAACTTACAAAATCCAACCAGAATGTTAAAAGGCTACATTATAGCAAAGACATAATAGGCCTCCCTTACAGTCCTTTTGGAATAACAGTATTTAGGGACAAAATGTTATGGGAATATTAGCCTATAATAATACCCTAATAATCTTATTTGGGACATAAGACTATATGCCTACCATAGGAACCTACTTAGTAACATGGGTCGTAGGGTAACACTTTATACACACATTATACAGACATTCATAAAGGCTTACAATGCATTCGTAAAGCTTTTATGAATGTGAATGTGTTTATAATCCTGTATGAATACTGGTTTACCTGTAGTAGCCTACAGAACAGTGGCCTATTGTAACGTATAGGCAACGCAAATACAAATATATGTAGCAAATATTACGTATTAAGTAGCCTACGCAAATATTAAATATTACTGTAGGAAATAAATGTTAAAGCACACCTATTATTTATTTATTTAGTTATTTTCCGAAGTGCTCTGTTCATTTCTTACCTTGTTATTTTGGTTGGTCCCTTCAGTATAGTTGATGGTTGACCGTTTCTGCGCGGCTTGTTGACAGTTCTGCAGAGCGTAGCGGTTTGTCCACTGCTTTATACTTTCCTGGTGCTGTCAGGAGGACCGTTTCCCTTCGTCACACACCACTTTCGGTTTCCATTCTCGAGTAGCCTCAAGGTTTGCGCAGCTAGTGAATTAAACGCCGCCAACTAATTGCGGCGCACGAAATTATAGTTTACAGTTGCAACGTAAAGCCACATGCAAATTCGCATTGAGGTAAAAGTATCCTAATCGCACAAGGTCTAAAGGAAAGCGCTGAAAAGTTACCGTTTATCTTCCATACTGTAAAGCAATTTAGTTGCAGTTGCTAGACTTCAAGACTTCAAAGGAAACCGAAACCCTTCAGTGTAAATAATGGGGGAATTCCGACTGGTCTGCACTGATGATTCTGCAAAAAGGAAAGTTTGCCCTAAACACCATGACTTCGTGTGTATGATTAGACTATTGCTTAATTCCACGAAGATCACTTTACTTTTTGCAGCGTTTTAAAAACAATTCTGATGCATAAAAATGACAGTCCAACAGATTTCTTTTTATCTTTATTTGTACTTCAAAATTCCATTGGCAAATAAAAGCCCAACAAAATACACATCTACATGTTAGATTTTTTTCTTAAAAAAAATTGTAACTTGCATCCCTGATTATGTATGAAGTTTCTTCTCCAGTTTGGACTTTATTACAAATGTGCTATAGAACAGCTGTGTTATTTATAACTCAGATCATAAAATAATGCATAATGCAACTGACTTTTGTTTGTCACAGTTTAAAACAATCAAGTTTTTCAACAAGACAAATCTAAAAAAAAAAATCAACAATGGCAAACTGTAGATTTCTACTTGCTTATCCATGTTACCCTGAGGCCCAAGTCCAAGGGAATCGCACAATCACTCAGCTCATGTATTAGTCACTTTGTTTCTCATAGCTGAGCACCAAATGTCCTGTGTAGCAAATAACCCTGCAGTTCTGCAGACTATCACAGGGTGGAAAATGGCTCAAGGTTAAGTGTTGACAGTTACCCCTTTTGAGCCTCTTTTAAGCCAATGAGGAGATCCTGGGATGGGAGGAAAGCTGCTATTTAATGCTGAAAACACTTCTGAACTTCTTTTCAAACAAATCCTTCATCCTGCTGCCCATTTTCCCATACTTGTTGTTCTGTTGGCAGTAAAGAGAAGATAATGTGAGTAGGTAGCAAAAAAATAGACTTTATCTGACATCAGAGTGACGTCTGGAACATTCTACATATCTACTTTTTGTGGAGGCTGTCAGTTTAAAGGGTGGGAATGTATTTTAGGTGAAATCCGTCAGACGCTCACCTTATTAAATGTACTGCAGTTCTGAAAAATAAGCCGCACGTCAGCCACAAACTCCCCCACTGTGCTGTACTCTCCTCGAAGTCTCTTTATAATCTTGTCTATCCACATGGGTTTGCTGATGATCGCTGCATAATTATCAAACTGTAACAGATGAGGACATGGTCATGGACATGTCAGAAAGGGAGCATATAATGCAAAACAAAGAAAGCCTGAATTAAATTTGAACAAGTAGCATCTTTATAACTGATTTACTACTCACTTACATACAACAATAATGTACAATCCCTTCTTATCTAAAAAGTATGTGTTACAAGTGTGTGTTAACCTTGATTATTGATTGATTAGCTGTCTTATTATGCATGTATAATCAATTATGATATCAGTAAGTGAATTCAACCAAAGTGCAATGCGTGCTTGGAGTGCTTAGTGCCTACTGCAGCAGTCAGGTCTGCACAGTCTTGTGGTTTTCCTTGCCTCCCCTACTTCCTCTCAGCTAAGCAAGCACCAGAACAGAGCTCAAACTCAACCTAAGCTGAACTCAGACTGAACTTGAACCCTTGGAAACAGAAAGGGGAAGCAGTAGAGGAGGAAAGGCCACGTCCCAATAGTTTCTTTGCTACAGTACCTCTCTCTCTTACATTGTCAAAATAAATGATGAATTTCCTAAACAACTGAAAGGGGAAAAAAGCAATCCTGGTGGGAGCGGCCTCTCACTCTCTAATAGGTATTATTCACCAGATTCCCAGCACCATGGGGCCATGAGGACTCTACATTAAAGTTACAATCTTAGGTCAATTTATCTGTTTAATACATTTGTATTACACTGTGCAGACTGTGCTGATTTGTCTGCCATTATGCACTCCCTAAAGACACACACATGTACATACACACAAAGACAGAATAGAACAGTAATCCAAGTCTAAAGGGCAGAGAAAACTTACAGTGAGACAAGGGTCCTGCATGAAAATGAGCTCCTTGTCTTCTTTCAGCAGGTACAGAAGGAGGTACTGGCAGTGCTGTAAAACAAGAGAAAGGAATACCAGGGTTTCCACAGGGTCTTAAAAAATCTGAAATTTAAAAATATGGATTTAAGTCCTTAAAAGGTCTAAAAAATATTGTGCAGAAGTTTCTAAAATACATTTAGTTCGATTTTAAAGTGGTCTGAGGACAATTGCAGTGCTTTTCATGTGGAACATACCACTTGCTTGAAGTGTGTCTTCTATTTGAGGGGAAGTGGACATTTTTGTGAAGTTGGCATGATTAGAAAGTATCTCCCATGGACGTAGAATCCATAAATTTCACTTCAAATCACACAAACCAGGGTTTTAAATTTCTTGGTCATATTTCAATCATAATAGTCAAAAAACCTGGCTAGCGTGCAAGTAGCCTGTGTGGGTTCGAATTCCAGCTGCCACCATTGTGCCCTTGAGCAAGGTACTTAAGTTGCTCTAGGGGAGACTGGCCCTGAAGAATTGATAGTTGACAAGTTGTAAGTCTGCTAAATGCATAAATGCAAATGCAAATGCAAAAAGTCTTACTTTTTACTTTTTTGAAACCTGCAGAAATCCGGAATACAAAATCTATGACACTGACAGTTCCACACAGTTAGCACAGCACAATGCTGAATATCAGTGGAATTCTTTAACTGCTGACATTAAACGAAGTAAATGGCTTTTTGGAATTACTGAACAGCTGATGTATACTATACATGCTCCTGGCATTTGTCAGGCTTTACAGCCCTTTGTTTTCACAGAACTTTGGTAGCTCTGAAATAATGCTGGCTGGACCAATGTAATGCTCACCTGCTTGTTGGGCAAGATATTGCTGTCCAGGGCCTCCTCTAGAGTTCTTGTGCGATTGCAGAGCTCTTTGGCCTTCTCCACTATGCAGAAGGTGCACATCCACCGGTCTCTATGGGCCCCAACAAAGTTTATAGAGATATATAGATGCAGATGTGAATTGCTCAGCACATTCGTACAGTGGCATGCACAAGAGTATGTAATTTAAAAATGTATGTGGCTCATGAGTATTAACACTGAAACATTACTACTGTTAATCAAATGCCAAACATATGCATTTCATTGTATCTACAGTACATCTTCATTGTCAGCAGAATGTGGTGGGGCTGATCTTTTACAGAAAAAAAAAATACATTCACACTTATTTTGGTCAACCACCGTACTGCCAGACACACTGTTCATGATGTCATGCAGCATGTTGAGGGATCTACTAGAATGTGATGCAATATCATACATATTGGTTATTGTGAGTGTCCCTGCTAATCCCTGAACCCTCAAAGATTTCATTACTGTCTGATTCATGTCATGCACGTTTTTGAGGACTCAAGGATTTGGGTAAAGGGTACAATAGGATTCAGACTCTCTATAGAAAGTTCCCCTTAGCCTCTCCTTACATTGGTCAGTGATTCTAAGTGACGGGTGTCACTTGTCCTGGCACCTTAATTCAACTTAATTCATTTTGGAGGCTCAGCAAGTCACTCATAAGTCCAGACATTATAGCTGTTGACTAGTTATGTTTACTTGAATTACCCCCACCAAACGAATAAAATTTGAACCAAGATACCAACGCTTGCGTTGGCCACAGTGTTAGCCCATCGAGACAGGACCAAGCAGGGAGTGTGAGAATGCCAGGACAGATATACTGATCGCTCTCTGAACCCCCTACCAAGCTTACATTCTGCATTTATTCTGCATTCAGAAATGGTTAGGACCTCCTTTCAAATTGTGTACCATATGCAAGGCTTATGGGCATGATAGACCAGAGGTTACACCACTTGACTGTCAATCAGGCAACCTGGGTTTGATTCCAACAGCCGAGATTGTGAGTCTGTGTCGCTTTGGATATACACGTCTGCTAAACTTTACTTTACTTTCAGTGTGTATTGTCAGCGATTAGGTCCTTGGGTTTTCTCAGCGGCAAGAGGCTTCCAGTTTTAATTTAACATAACAGCCCTGAACAATTAATTACCTGGTATTTCTCCATCTTATAACATCAAGGATGGAAGGAGAGGGCCTCACAGCAGGACTAGCAGACTCACCCAAGGTTCTGACCCAGTGGGGGCAGGTGACAAAGGTGGTGGAAGGAACGGGGACAGCCATCGCAGCACACCAACTCAGTGTCCTGGGAGCAGATGAAGCAGAGGTCATCGTTGTTCTGGTCCGACTTCACACAGGGTGGGGTTGGGGCAAAGAGAGAGAAAATTGAGGAAATAGTTAGTTGTAGTTTATTGTTTCCAATCATCTTCCATGTCCTCATTTACTTTGAACTGCACAGTCCAAGGCTAAGGGAGCCAGATGGCTACTATACAAATAGACATTGATATACCTTATGCTGTAATTTCCCACTTATTAACCAAAACACTGATTTTGAAAGATTCCAAAACACTGATTTTGAAAGATCTACGAGGTTTATACAGCATACATCTTATATCTGGGAAATCACAAGGGAGACCTGAGGTTCTTGGCTTTTGATTTCTACGGTAGAGGTCTGATATGTTGGCCTTCAACTATGGTGAAAGGTTAACACACAACAAGGATGTCAACAGGCTGCAAATGTCAAGGCATCATAACAGGAAATAAAGGAAATAGCTGGTGTGATAAATGCCAAAATGCATTGGTTCTCATCTGACAAAAAGACAATCATACAAAAACAGCAAATCAGAACATTAGTTGAGAGATGCTCTCTGGCAGAGTGTATAATTCACTGGAATGCCTCTCTATGCAAGTTATTTTAGCCTAAAATCACAAGAAGTCACCAATATAAATGACTGAGAATATTCCAGTCAATTTACTTTTAAATAGTTCATATGCATCAAATAAAAGAATCAACAAACCACTACCGCAATTTGTCAAGTTGCAAGAGGAGCAAATTCTGTTTTGTGTGCTATAGTCCTTTGTAAGATAACTGGAAGGAACAAGTGTTCACAAAATGTGAGGTATCTTTACATAGTATCTGTGGACTGCACGTGTTCACACAATGCGAGTCCCCGGCAAAGTGAATAAAGCTCCACTGACACTGCCTGAGAACTTTTTTGCAAAATTCTACAATTTTGTACCACAATATATTAATTCAGCAAGTATTGTGATTTGACCACAATATATTGAAATGTCTTTTCACCAATTAGAAGTCACAAAATAAGCCCAACCTGAAAGCCAGCAGCACATTTTGTATACTGAGATTCTGCAACCATCTTAGTGCAGTAACTTTGATCGCAGTTCTGATTCCCTGCCCCATTTGTAATGCCAAGAGTGAGATTAGGTCTTGTGCCTTCTTGTGGTGTTGAAAAGTAACATTACCACAGACTGGACATTAAGGTGAGTGACCACTTAGAATAGTATTTTTCTGTTGTAATGGATGAATAGAGACTTGTGAATAGTATCTTTAAAGCAACACTTTAGTTTTGATGTAAAAGTAAGACAGTTTTCACAAAATGTGAATAACGATAGATTCACTCACAGGGTCTTCAGACTTGCACACCTCACACTCACAAAGAGGAGAATGAAGTTCCAGTATCCGATTCTGTAATTAGAATGAAATAAAATCAATATAATTCCCCTCTTGTACTTAAATTCTTAACATGCACACAAACACAATGTTGTTTTATTACATGCAAACAGAATCAAATTACCCCTAACTCTTCATTTTCCTGTGACTCAGCTGTTCACAACTAATTCAAAATGCTAACCACTAATTGACCAACATCATTAGTCCTCTGAGCCTCACCCTATATTTACCTCTATAAGGATGGCAAGTGGTTTGCTATGGCAGAGAATGTCTCGTCTCCATTTTCCGCTCTTAAGGCCGGCTCCATCTTGCACAAACTCTTCAGGGGTCATCCAGCGACCTTCTGTCCTAATGCATTTGCCAAGTGACCCTAGGAAAGTTAAAAGAATTCTCTCCTTGTGTTTAGTTTCTCAATGTTGAGATTGCTTACTTGATAGAATGTATCCTTGCAAGTCAGTTGCTACAGAGGCAAGGCTGTGAACCTTTCAAGCATTTGAGAGAAATGTGTTCTGCTGCGGTGCCACTGCCGTTTTAAAATCTGCCAAGTTGTGTATGTCCGCAAAGAATTGTGGGTATTTCTTTAACGCCGAGGGTACAATGAAGCATCCTCAAAAATTCTAAGAAAGGAGCACTTTGCACTTGGCAGAATTTTGGAGGATCCCTGACTTGGCACCTGGAACAGTGCTTGGCAGCGTTCGATGACGTAGCAAGCAGCCTTTAAACTTAGTCAAGCATCCTTCCTTGACATTGAGAAACAGCCACATAATACCTACAAAGTGTTCCCTTCTGATGAAACGTCATCATTTTATTCCCCGTTTTAGAACTGAGAGCCACCTAATGATTTAGTGGTTAGTTTTGTGATGTCAGTTGGTCAGTTAAATTCATAAATCCATTACTGCCAACCAACACATTTTCCAATGTCTACCTATACACATCCACACCAACACCTCAGGCTAAAAACATACCTGTGGAAAAACGATTCTTGTGAAGCACTCCTTTTGTTTTTCGACAGGTGACAGGCAGTAAATTCTCCTGAAAGATGGGCATGTCCAAGTTTTCCTCGGTGCCCGGTTCATTTGACACTCCCTCGTTCAGTGGAGAAAGTCTGCCATTGCTGTTGAGACTTGCACCTTCCTTTTTGCCTTTCAGCTTTGAATCTCTTCGGAGCTCTGTAGGAAGATGAGATGAAAATTAACTTAGGAATTCCCTTATGAAATGCAGTGCTTGCATGCCTGCACTGAAGACATCATTAAGGCTGCATTTCACTAAAAGCAAAATATTTGGAAGAGATCTTCTATTTTCAGTGTGGTGCAGTATGCTACAACATTCTGGTAAATAGAAAACACTAAGGGTGAGAAGTATCTAAGGTAACTATGTAATACTTTCATGACATTTGGGCCATACAATATATAATTGAAGTCTTTACATGTTATGGGAAGACAAGTGGATATGTGCATGCAGGACCCTATGTATGTCCTTTCTATATTTACTGCAATGTGTTTTTGGGCTCGTTTGTGAGCAAGTAATTCATGGAAATGTACTAGTAGACAAAAGAACTGGGATCTAATATCTGTGGCAAGGTGTTTGGGAATACATGCTGCTTCTGTTGAGATAGAGGTGTCCTTGGAGAGGGACTGCTGTCTCTATTCAAGAGGACTGGCGCCCCTCCTGGAATTTAAGGGGAGTGGGTTAACCTTGAAGGGATGCCACAGATGTCGGTCATTAAGGGATACAACCTTGTATTCACAGTTGTGTGAATACAAGCTTTTGTAAGTCGCTTTGGATAAAAGTGTCTGCTAAATGTCTAAAAAAAAAAAAGGTAGTCGAGTGAGATTTCTGAATGCCACTGACTCTGCCTGAGAACTTTTTTTCTTGTGGTGTTGAAAAGTAACATTACCACAGACTGGACATTAAGGTGAATCACTACTTAAAGTCGTCCTTTTTTGTTTATGTAATGGATGAATAGAAATAGTATCTTTAAAGCAACACTTTGGTTTCGGTGTAAATCTTGTGGTGGTTTCCTACCCTCCACCCAAAATGCTCAGTGAATATCCTGTATCTACTCTTGTTTATCCACCTTTCATATGACTATATGACATCCTAATTTATTCAGAGATGGTTCAGAACCAAAAATCTGATAAGAAAGATGCCTCTAATAGTGGAGAAAAGCGAAACAGTGTTAATTCAATTACAATGACAGTGATGTGTAGTATACCAAGACGGTGCCCACTGTCACTATAACTCTATAACTATATAACTAATAATGCTCTAGAGGCCTTTGCTTGGAAAGACATTAGCACCACTGACCCAACTGGCAGAATTACAACAAAGGGAAAAGTCTAAACAGGTGTCGCAAGTTTTATCTATCTGTGCAACGAATGCCTACAGAAAAAGTGTTACTTTACAAATTCTGGCTCACCTGAACTAGGTGAAGGATTCTTCTGAGGAGTCCTTGACACCTTATTACATAATCCAGTCTGCAAACTCTCTTGAGGTACATCCTGAACGTCATCCATGATTACATTATTACCCATCAGCTTCTCTTTCAGTGGTCCATCTGGGAAGTCTCCTTCCACCCCAGTGAGGATGAGCTGGAAATCTCTAGATTCTAAAATTATATCAGCAGAGTAGGGTTTTTTGTAACTAGACTTCAGGCTCTTTAAACACAAACATTTCCATGTGTGTAGTTTTAGCGATGAGTACTAACCAATAAGGGAGCCATCAGGAGCCCACATTGGAAAGTCACACTGAAAGGGACGAAGGGGCAGACAGACACAGAGACTGTTTTACTCCTTTATCAATAATACTACTCATCATCATCATTGTCATCAGTAGCAGTAGCTGTTTTGTTTGTATAACCATTCCTTCAATGAAAATAGGAAAAGACAACTGTTAACGTGACCAAGTTTAACATAAGCACACACTAGTCTTACTTGATCTCCATTTTTTTTGGTGAAAAGGGGACACGTCAAATGGCCGTCCTGTTGGAAACAGGAACAGAGTTAAAACACATTGTCTCTATTCAAATAGTAATATGTATCCAAACTATATGGGTAATTTCCTGTAACCTTATAGAACTTTGAGCTTAACTCACAAGAGACTAATTGGAGCTATGGTGAGGCTATGGTGAGTCTATGGTGTCTAACACAACAAAAATAAGTTGGTATGACTAAGTTATCAAGCAAACTCCAAATAGGAGACAGGACTTGACCACCTGTTTATTTCCTTCAGCTGCTTAAACTACAACGTTAGCTGAATGTACCAGGTTCACAAGACACTCTGTCTTGTAGCCTACATGTTTTGGTCTCGTGACCTTGACCTTACCTGAATAAGTTCTGCCAATGGGACATTTTGGCAACGGATGCTTTGCTTCCATTTCTTGCAAGAACCCTTCCCTGCAAATGCCTCAAATTTTGAAGGAGTAAACCAGCTGCCATTGACTTCTATGCACTCTTCTCCTGCAAAGAGAATTCTGTTTGATAAAGAAAGACAATTCTCCAGTGAAATTGATTAAACAAAGATAGACAAACCTTTAGCCATCTTTTCCCTGTGAAGCACACCCTTCTTAGTCCCACACTCAACTGGAAGATGGGTCTTGTAGTCTGGCCAGTTCCAGATGTCATTCTCCTCTAATACAGCGCATAAGAAAGGAGAAAATGCAATGAACCTTCAATCTTGCAAATCACTAGATATAGTATAGAGTATAGTGATAACTGTACCAGGCTAGTAGGTTAAGGTTAAGAAGCATTAGGCCTATTGGCTTGTGTGTGTTGTTTGCCTGACGTTACAATTCAGTCTCAAGGTGCTAAAAATATACTCCTTTTTAATGCAGCTACAGGTCATTGACTATAAAAAAAACTATAAAAAACTATAAACCAACAAAGTATAATATAGAGAGCAAACTGGGCTGACCGTCTTCTGCCTCCTCTATACTCCTTTTCTTTGCTTTGACGTTGTTTGCCTGACAGTTTCCGTCCTGATGGAGCAACCTGTTGATCGTGACAAGAAGCTGCAGTACTTGTGCTCGGTCGTCGGTTTGATTGTTAAATGTGTGCTTCCTATTGCCACAACGTGTTAACAGTTCTTGTAGTTCACTGTCTCCGTCATGTTCTTTCTGTCTTTGACCAAGTTCTTCGAGTCTGTCTCCACCTGAAAACAGCACGATGGTAAATTGATCAACCTCGTGTTCGGGGAACACTGTCTGTAAAGCATCTAGAATTCTCAACGCTTTGCCTCCAGGAAAGCCCAGTGGGGTGACGAGAAGAAAGATTTCAGGTGGCGAGTTCGACAAATCGACGCATCGCTGGAATTCAGCTTTCAGCTCAGGCTCCTCCGGGCTTGGTGTATCAATAACAGTGATTTTATATCCGCGGATTACTGTGGAGGCCGAATCACACGCTTGTGTGACTGGATGGGGTCTGGTTCCAGAGAGAAACTGCTTGCTGCCCAGAATGGTGTTGCCCACAGCACTCTTTCCAACCCCGGTCCCCCCACATAGAAGGATTCTGACGTCGGACCGCATGCCTCATACCCTTATCATCGCACTTTCGTTGCAGGTCCTGGAGATGCGTTGCAACACATTTGGAATTAGAAATTTCAGAACTTAAATGGGTGGTGGTGGGAGAGTAGGCAGGGTACATGAAGAAGTAGCCTACTCACGTATCATGCAGACAAGAAAGCTGTGCATTTACAAGTAGCGTACTAGGAGGAAGTCTGTCCAAACATCAGCACCTTTGTTGATCTTCATGCAATAGGCAAAGAGTTTCTTAGTGCAGTCCGAATTCGTTGATGATTTCTTCAGGCAGAAGCGCATACAGCGCGCTACAGCGAAATACTGTTGTTACCGGAAGTGGCACAAACTCCTTAATCTGAAAGTTTTCATCTTTGCAGTACAAAAGTAAATCCTACATTAATCGCAAAGTAAGTCGCACATGACTTACGGCAAAGGTACTGAAAGTTCTGACTGACCTTTGCTATCCTTTTAAGTGCTTCACTCCTAATTAGATATTTCGTGCTTTTTTTGTTTCTCCCGGAACAGAACACCACGAACACCATTTGAAGACGTCACTGAAACGCGCATTCTCATTTCAATTCACTTCAATTCAACAAGCTTTGTTGGCATGACCTTACATATATAAACAGTGTTGCTACAGAATACATCGTACAAATACGTAAAAGAGCAAAACATGAATTAAAATGAAACACATATACACACACAGGTTTAATATGTCAAGGGAAACCACTCAACAACGAAAATTGAAATGAAGTAAAATGGAGTAAACCCAAACGTTGGTCCTTTAGAGGCAGGCTTCGCAAGCTGGCTACTTGTGTGAAAACTGTAAATAAAACTGTATTGATATATCTGATTGAAACAAAGCAAACCAAAAACAAATAAATGAAAAATAACCAGTGTTTGGAAATGTAATGTGTTACAATTACAAGTTAAACCATCTAAAATGTAACATCAGTGTAACTATTTCAGTTACTTTATCAGAGTATTGTAACTAATTACGTTAGATTATCTTTGGATTACTTTTCTACTTTTAATACTCTTTTTGAATTTTCTCAACTGTCAACCATTTTCAGTTTTTGAAACCTGGCAGGGTTAACCTTCAGCATTACGCAACACTGACTGCTGTCAGAATCCTTTTAAACTCCCTCAACACAGCCACAGCAATGTCAGACTTCAACAATGCTTTACTGTGAGATCATGCTGATGTTTGAACAGCTATGTCTGCTAAATCGAACATTTGACATTCAACCAACATTTGGTGAACATCCGAGAATAAGTAGTTGTCGTTTGGGGTTGATTGTGCATATGTTTGCCTGCTAACTACAGAAAATTTTGATTTCTTGCAATGGGCATTGTAGTTTCTATCTCGGATTGCAGGCCTCCTCACAAATGCAATTCAGGACACTTGTGGGTTATAGATACAGCAGCAAGTAGATAGATAGAGATACTTTATTTATTCAATAGTAAAGTGGAAGTGGGTAGTGCCAATTCAAACATGATAGGAGAACCAATTAGACATAATCAGACTTTCAGCTGTAAATGAAGGATGTTGAGTGCAAGAAAAAACAGCAAAACAAAACTGAAATTATTAAATATAATAGCCAGTGTTTCTGCAGAAGTTATTCAGATGTAACTGAAACTGTAATCCTGAATATTTCCTGAAATTAACTGTATTTTCATTGCACATTTTTCAAAGTAATGTAACTGATCACTTACTTTTATTTTGTAATTAAATTACATAATTTCATTACATGTAACTCATTACTCCTCAACACTGAAAGTAACCTACCTCATGTATAGTGGCAGATATCCAGTGATTAAGCTTTATTGTAAATTGTAGCCAGCAACCAAGCTTATCTAACATTTTGTATCCATTTTGGAGTCTTACACTCTTGAAATAAGCAAATGTTTATATATATTCTCTAGATTGGCGATTTATTTTATTTTAAAAATAGTCAAAATTTAAAGGGGGTTTAGCAGAATCTGATTCCAATCAGATCCATCTGTAGACCAACATTTCTACATGGCTTTTCAATGTAATCAGTAGAGGGAGCTAGAGTATCATGCAGAAGCCAACATCCCACATACCTATATGAAGCCCCATGAGTCATGGTGGGAATTTTAGATGTGGGAATTAGTAATTCTTTTGTGTTTTATTAATTCAATTGTATTCATAAAGCGGCATTTACAATAGAATTGTCTCATGGTGCTTTACAGACATTAACAAGGTGCACCCAAAAGCAACAGGGGCAAGGAAAAACTGTTGTGGTAGTTATTAGAAGAAACCTTGGGCAGATCCATGGCTCAAGGGTCCAGGGGTCATGCAGGAAAAGTACAGCCAGTAGTTACCATAAATGATAGACTACAATTTGTCCATGGTTTTGGCTGAGCATTATAATAATTCCAAAATATTATCCCACAATATTATATGGTAGTCAAGCCATAGGCATCAGTCGCAGGGCCTCTAGGAAAGTCAGCCCTCCTGTGAAGTTGGTTGCAATCCACTCAGTAGGAGTAGGTAACAAGGAACCAGTGAGAGGCAGGTATACACTCAGCAGAAATTATTGTGGTGTATGTGGGCAGAGGAAGCAAATGAGTTAGGCCAGTCTAGGTGGTTCACACTTGAACACAGATGAATGTGTCATATGTGCATATATGTAAGGAAAGAGAGACACATGACACATGAGAGATCTGTGGCAGCACTAGGCTATAGCAGCATAACTAAGGTTTGGTGCATGGCAACTCAACACGACTGCAGAGATGGACAGTGGCCACCATGCCCCACAGCTGGAGGCAACAGCAGAGGTAGTCTCTCCCAATTAGACCCATGAGGAGTGATGATACACCGCGCACCATCCCTAACTATGGGGAGCAGTAAAGAGGAAGGTTTTAAGTTAAGACTTAAAGGTATTGATAGTGTCCACTTGAAAAATGTGGGGGGTGGGATTATTCCCCAAGAGAGGCACATGGTAGCAGAAAGCCATTCCCCCTGTCGTAGATTTTGATATTCTCTGAATTTGTTTTATATAGTTGGGAAGGAGACCAGCATTTTGGGATCTTAGGGGTAGTAAAGGACAGGGTAGGAAAGGACAAGTAAGTCTTTAATGTATGTTAGAGCAAGGCCACTGAAGGCTTTATGGGCTAGGAGGAGTATTTTAAAATCAATTTTAATAGGGGGGCAGTGTAAGGAAGCAAGAATAGGAGAGATATGTTTATATTTTTTAGTTGTGAGTCGTTTAGTGAGTTTTCGGGCGCGGCATTTAGTATTAGCTGTAGGTTTTTAATACAAGGGGGGGGGGGGGGTGTCTGAACAGAACTGCGACAAGGAAGATCTATATGAGCACGTATCGACGCAACGACTTTTCCAAAACTTTCAGAGAATTGACCTAATTCCATGAGTTTTCCAGGCCTGGAAAGTAGGTTTTCCATGACAATAGAACCACTTCTGGTACCACTGCAGCTCTTCATGGGAGCATCATGACCTCACACCGCCTGCAAGACAAGTCATAGACAGACATACCTTTATCCATTTACATAAGCATACAGAGTAATGTCCGAATGATGCACAGAGATAGCCTAGAGTGCATTAAAGCATTCAGTGAAGAATTCCCATTTCAAGAATGGCACTGAGCCAGGGTATGGAAAGGTTTCCTGCATGCACATGCCTGTCTTGAATGTAACACTATTTACAACATGGGACCTAAACTAGAGCAAAAATGTTGTGTGAAGACAAAACTTGTTACTTTCCCTTGTGTGTATTATTGGTGCAGCACTGGTGAATCTGAACAACAAAAAAAGACAGAAAGGAGGAATTCATTTCCTCCCATGATTCCTTCTGCCAGTGGCCATTTTGCCCAGTTTTCCAGATGGTTAGATGTCCTTGACACAAATAGTCAAATTCCAAAATAAGTCGTCAGTGGGTAGACAATGCCCAGACTGGCCTCAGGGGATATGAAGCTTGAAGGGAACCCAGATACTGTATTCTCAGGCATCTTCTCCTGATCAGTCCATCTCATTATGCCCAATATCTCAGCGACAAATGTTGCACCAATATTCCTAAACAGTAGGAATGGAACCAACTGAGAACATCTCAGATTTTAAGAGTTGCCCAGAAGCAAACAGAAATGGGTTTTGCATTAGTTACAGTGGAACCTTTAATAATGGCACTGGTGTGTTTGTGTGTGTGTTGTTGAAAGATCTCTTCACATGTTTGATAAGAAATTACTTGGCAGCAGCGGAACAAACAGATCAGACTCAAGCAGTGACTACTGAAGCTACAGTCTCATTAGGACCAAGCTAGTCAAGTGGATACTCCGTTTAAAAAAAAAAAAAAACAAAGACAGCACTCAGATGCACAGCTGGCAAGGCAAATTCACAATCTCATTTCTTTCATCCATCTGCTACCTCATGCCTGTCAACATGGCAACTCTTCACAATCATTGCACACACACACACACACACCTGACAAATCATGTAAATCAAGACTTTAGCTAGAACATTGTCATTGGCAGTTATTTGTTGAGGAAATGAAACAGAAGTCAAGTCGTTAGTTTGAGTGGCCAATTTCATGCTGTCCACTTGCCAAGCTATGGACTATGGATGTATTTATCTAAAATTTGCATTCTGGGGCAGCCTATTAAATTTGCTTTGAGTTATTCATTCATTCAGTCAGTCAAAATGTGAATCGTAGATGGGCTTTTGTTCTTTGTTTGAACCCTCACAGAAGTAGATAAGGATGGCATGCATGCAGTATGTGTAAGCATGTAGGTAACCACACTTGCATTACAAAAATTCTGCACAAAATTGGTATTTTTGTTTCTCTCCTGGCCAAATCATTCCCAGTGCTGTCGGTAGTGCATATAAACACAAGATCATGCAAGAGAAGGCCTAGATCCAAACTGAACATGGCTAATCTCTCTAGTGACCTTTTACTTTACATTCAGACTGTTTGCCCTTTCTCACCGATTAATGGTAATTCCCTTACTCCAACTAATTGATTGTTTTGTTTTCCCTCACGCATTTTCTAACCTTTTTGGAGAGACAAACTTGCTGCTGGAAACCCACCTCACGGAGGATGATTTATC
The DNA here is from genome assembly GCA_027481765.1 of Tenualosa thibaudeaui. Classification (NCBI taxonomy): domain Eukaryota; kingdom Metazoa; phylum Chordata; class Actinopteri; order Clupeiformes; family Clupeidae; genus Tenualosa; species Tenualosa thibaudeaui. Next base: position 1,822,908 of record JAIFZK010000016.1, read on the forward strand.
TCATAGCAATGTAAATGTCCCTTATTTCCCCCCTAAAGCACCTTTGAATGGTGTTGTAGAGAAAACAGAGCTGAATAACGCTCTGGAGTCACTGTAGTGACACACTGGCTTCCCAGTCCTGCCTTTGAGTTTTCTGTTATAATTAGCAACGCAACGGCACACCAGCCCACAGAAAGCAGACAATTCTGCAAGGGGATTTCACAATTATGTGACAAATCATGAATGTTCTTCTCCTTTTTGTCGTTAACTTGGGGGTGAGTGAAAAGGAGAGTGCAAAGAGAGAGAGACTGATTGTGAGGGGTTGGGGAGAGAGGCACTGCATTTCTCACTAGGGGGTTGTGTGTTATTTGTAAATATGCAAAGGTTCAATGTCGTTGGAGCCTTGTTTAGGTTGTGAAGAGAGGAAGACAGGATTTCCTTTCCAGTCCCCAGGGCAATAGCTAGCTGTGTGTGTACTTGAGCATTATCTTCTATAAGTAAATTCTGCCATTCAAGATACTGAGCTTAAAAACATCCACCGATATAATGCATAAAATACCCATTTTCCTTAGACAGATATTTATTTCATTAGCTTTGTTGAGAGGGAAGGTAAGTGGAAGGAGAAGAAAAGAAAGAGGTGATTTCAGAAAAAAAACAAATGACATGAGAATATGGCCCCCTGAGGCAGAAATGACTTGGGATGCCACCCTGCTGAGTCGATTCAGTAGCTCATTAAAGCTACAGTTCTCTTGCCACACATGTGTACACACACACACACACACACACACACACACACACAAACACACACATACACACACACACATAATGAACCCAGACAATGCATCTAGGAGTGCAGTCAAATATCAATCCTACTCACATACCAAAACACATAATAAGTGCCCTGCCAACAGATGTATGATCCCTCAGGAAATAAATGTAATATTTGAATATAAATTAAATGGTGTTTTGATATTATTTTTCTCTATTAGTCTGCAATAGTATCTCTGATAACTCCTCTTGGCTGATGTATTCAACTGTAAAACATCCTTTGGGCTGCTTGTAAGGCTAGCAATATGTCCAGCAGGGAAAGAATTGCAGCAACTTCAAATCATCACCACCAGTAGACCTGCATCAATTAACATTCCTCAAATGGGCCCTGGTAGTGAGTAATATGCACCGCTGAATCCCCATCCCACATAATTGTCAGTAACATGAGCAAGTGGAAGCTCATCTGTCTCTCAGAGGAGAGTTTGTTGAAGTGATGCGTCATGCCTCAGATACTTTGCAGAGATGCCATCAAGTCTCAGTGCTGTGTAGCAGTTGTCTCTGTTTGATCACACACACACTCATGCAACAGGTGCAAGGACCCTGGGCTAATTGATGAAGTGATGAATTACTATCACAGCGTTGTGGTTGTGTGTGTGTGTGTGTGTGTAAACGGCGACTACTGGTGCTAAGTGGTTATCCTCTGAGTGCGTGATATGCATTACTCCACTAAATGAAACCTGGCTTCAAGCTGTTTGCCTCACTAATGCTGTTAGAAAATGTCTACCTACTTTTAAGATGTCTATAGTGTATTAAAAGGCACACATGATTTTTGTCTTAATGAGATGAATAATTAGGAAGACATGAATGATTATGCAGAATCCGCAGAATTGTTTATGGGTAGGTACTCAATACACAGTATTGTCTCTTGTGTGTTCTCAAAATGAATTGGGTTGCCAGGACAGGCTGCCTGTGCAGTATGATAGTTATTTATAGCTTTGGACTTAAAAAAGGGGACACAAAGGCAAGGCTCCTCAGAGTCCTGTTTGCCTGAATGCGAGCACCCCGCTATGATGGATGTAGCTTGGAGACAGGCGGCAGAGGCAGTGGGAGCAGAAATCACATGTGTGGTCAGGAGGATGATATGGATGGAGAGAGAGGGGTAGTAGGAGCCTTCTTAATGATAGAGTGACCTCTCCCACAAGGATGGAGAAAGGTGGGGGGTGGGGGGTGGGGGGTGAGGAGGGAATCTTCAGTGATTCATGTGTAACTTGTGACTACCCTTGCTTCTCTTGGCAGGTGCACTCTTCAGATTGTCAGTTACCTGGAAGGAGTGCGTCAGGATGAGCCTGTGGGTGACAGTTTGATGGAGGCAGGAAACTGCAGTGCTCTCATTTTTGTCAGTACTTCAGGAAGGTATTCATTTTTTTTTCCTGGAAATACCAAAGTGACCAGATCAGAAAGCTACCTTTGGTAGTGTACAATGAGAAATGTACAATGCAAGCCCATGTCATTTGTCTCAGAATAAAAAAAATATATATTTGTGAACTCATGACAGCCCAGTGTCTTGAGGACTGATGGAAATGAGCCTGACTGGAGGGCAAAATGAGAAATGAGAAACTACCTCTCCTGCACTCTTGTCCATATCATTCTGAGTGATGAATGCCCTCCCTCTGGCACTGCACATTCAGATGAAATGAGACACGACTAAGCTCAAGCCATTCTCTGGAGACCACACAGAGGACACGGGGCAGCCCTGCATCAATGATCTGTTAGCTGTGTTCACATCTGAATTACACCAGAGGGTTATGCGTCACAGGATGAAACATCTATTATTAAACTTGCAGCATGAATATGTCCTTACAGATGCCATACAACAGTATTTGGATATGACAGTTATGTCCAATGTTATAACAGTGTTATACCAACCAACACCCTATTAGCATGCAGCATGTAGCATGCAGCATTTACTAATTGATATTATCTGTCTTCACTTTGATAATTAATGTTATGGTCCCTCTGTCTTATCTGCTTGTTTGGACTGTTGTGTAATACTTAAAAAAACCCACAAGCCTCCTCTTCTGGTCAATTAGGCACACACACACACACACACACACACACACACACACACACACACACACACACTGATATCACTGATTGGAAGCCATGGCCCTGGTGGAAGCTGACACAGCGTGGTGGGTGGCGAGTGAGGCGGAGGGCACTGTTGACTAATTAGAAAGTGTTGACAAGCTGCGAGACAGCTGTGCCTAGCACACCAGGGGTCTCCTTAACCAGCCCAAATGAGATCAATTAGGCCCGATCAAAGCGGGAGATTACAGATGCTGCATGTGGCAACGTGATTTATTTACACCCCTATTTCTCACTCGCGTATCACATATCTGGCAACGCGATGTAAATGCAAGCAACAGGCCAGAAGGAGAGATTAGCAAACCTGGGTGCATTTTTTTTTTCATTTAATTAATCATAGAATTTGCGCTGGTCATTTTGAAATCATCTCTGAGTTAAATTGCACTCCAAACACACCAAAATGAGCACGGTACTTTTAGGCTGTAACTAAAGTAAAAGGCTAACATTAACATATCTTAAGTCACGTTATGCCAGAGGTTAAATGAGTGTCCCATATGCAATAAAAGAAGGTGTCAGGAAGTAGATTAAATTAATCAGGAAGCGAAAAAGCAAAGGAAGCAGGAACTAACCTGAAGCATACCTTTATGACAGTGGCTGACAGAATAAATATCTCTCTCATAAATAATAAAGTTAAAATCAAAGAGAGGTAGGACAGAAGAAATGAAAATTGACAATCTGAAATTGCAGTCCACCAACTTTCTTCCTTCAAGCAAAGGGGAGGGTGGGGAGGAAGGGGGATGTGAAATCCACAGAGTTATTCCTGTCACTTTGAAAAAGCTTTGCCATTTCATTTGTGGAGATCAAAGGGGGTCTTGGGTGGCCTCTGACAGGAGGAGAGCGATGTGCCCTGTAATCAGGGTGGATGGATGGGGGAGAGATTGCTGATGGCTCTAGCCTTTCAGAACACACTGAAAACACACCATCCCCATCACATTACCATCCAATCTGAGATCACCAGGGGTTGGGGGGTTGTTCATTCGAGCAGTGTGTTTAAATATAGACTTGGGTTTTGGACATACATTGAATACAGCATGGTCATGCAAGATCAAGTAAGTAAATGTTGTGAGGTTTAATGGGGACCAGCTACCAGCTATCAGTATGCCAGCACGGTATAGGTGTGTGAAGACCATATGTGACTAAAACCCTTAACAATTACAATGTCAGCAGAAATCAACTTTTGATACATTGAAATAGGTGTGAGAAACACATCTACAACAAGCACAAACAGACATGAGTGTTTTGATGTCTTCGAGTTAAGTTACAAAATAACATGGCAATTACCTTTTCATTTACACTTTATTCAGTGGCAGCGAGGCTGTAGAAATAATTGCAAGAGTGACGGTTATAGCATAAGCTGTAACCCACTTGCCACATTGACGTCAAACAAATGTAAGCACATTGTTATTATATGGATCTCACAGTCGGATATCAGAGCAGACAGTTGAGACAGTCTTTCTATTATGAGAAGGGAGAACATCATGTGCTGCTATATTCAGACTCTTGAAAACAATGCTCTCTACTGCCCTCTTTCTATTCTCCCCCTCCCTTTATTTCTCCATCCTGTGTTTCCATCCATCTTTCTTTGTCTTTGTATCCATATTCAGCCCATGGTTGCCTCTTATCAAGTCCTAAGTCCCTTGAATAACACATGAGAACAAGTTGGCCTGAGACTCACTATCCATACAAACTCCGAAGCCCACTTTGATCTTTGCGGTAAAAAAAAAAAAGATTTTACATCAAGCATGCTGTTGGAGAATATGTATGATGCTCCATATGCACGCACCTCGAATGGAACCCTGTTGTCAGGACTGGAAATTCCCCATTTGAGCATTCCACATTCTGCATTTTACTGTGAAATAACCAAAGCACCTCTTTCCCTTTACTCCCTCCCACACAGTAGTGCTCACTAGCAGCCAGCGAGCGAGCTGTTTGAAGTAGCATTCATTAGGCACAGGAGGGTTTACTTACCATGTGTTTCAGCCCGGTCACTGTAGGGACAGAGCACGGCTTGACTCCATGCAAAAGCACACAGTGGCTGAGTCTCATGTCCTTCTAGGCTAGGATCACCCTACCATATCAGCAAATCAGCAACAGCGGGGTGGTGTTGGGGATTCTGGCTGAAATCCTCTATCTCTGTCCTCTTATCTTTCCACTATCTTCATTCCTCTCACAAATTCAAGATGGTTGTGGATCCAAACAGATCTTGGAGCCATCTCCAGCGACTCTGGGCCAGATCTAAACCACATCCATCTCAGAAGCGGTCTCAGTCAAGATCTTCCTCTTAGTGAGTGTCCACAAGTTTCTTTCCCTCAACTGAAACTTCTTCTGAAAGAATATGCAGAATGTCCAACTTTCTGCATCCTCTCTGATCCCGGCTCCCATGTCAAGCGTCTCTCACAGGTCCTCCAGCGTCATGTCTGTTTTACCCAGCTGACAGTCAGACTCATGCCTCAGGCAATCTGTAATAAACATGACTGTGACTTTCAAAGATGTTTTGAAAACTAAGCCTTCAGCTGTCTTCTAGCCCACTGGTCCCCACAGAAAATCCCATACTGGCCTCAAGAAATAAAGTAGAAGCCTTGTGGATTATGTTGCTCTGGCTCTTCGCATCTCCACATCCGTCTCATGGAGACGTATTACTGATATTATCACTATCCATTTTACTAATATGAGCTGCTTCATTTAGCTAAGCTTCTTCTATGCATAATTCCCTTGGAATAAATAAGTCTACCATCCTTTACATTCACACTCAGTATCTCCTGCTAATTATGATTTTCTCAGCGTTTGACCAAAGAGCATTGATGTAAGTGAGAAAAGGATCGTGGCATTCATTGAAGACACACAAAAAGACATGTTCCACAGAGCTAAACAGCGCTACACTATTAAATGGTTTATCCTTGAATATGTGGTATCCTATCAATATACTTGATTAAGATCTCATAGTTATTCAACCTGCACCATTAGCTAAGGCATTTAGTCCGACACTGCAGACTGACCTAGATAAATACAATCTATCAGGGTATAAGTGTAAGTGGGCTTAGATCAGACATGGTCATAGTTGACCTTTAGTGTTCAGATTCATCACTCTTGAGAATGGGTAAGTCATCCAAACCTCAGGAAAATATTAATTAACCCAAACACAAGACAGTCAGGACAGTCAAATAGCCAGGTAGTGGATCTGATGGATCACCAGAGAGTGTTTTGTTGGAGTGGAACTGAACTGAGCTGAAGGTGACTCTTAATGATGTATTCCGTATCATTAGACATATTCTAGGCAACATTTGTGTGTGCAGCATTCAGCATTTTTGTTATGAACATTGCTGTTGCCTTCCTGTGTTGCAATCACTGTTTACCAGGGTGGATTTGCAAGCAACAGCAGGAACAGACTAGCAATCTGTGCATTCTGGAAAAGTCCAGACAGTCAGGCTTGCCTATCGGCCAGTGTGTCTAGCGGTCCCAAAAACGTGGGTCACTTAAGCCCAATCAAACCTATGAATAAGCAGACGAGATCAGCTACAGTTACCATTGTCATAGAAAAATGACAAAGATTTGTCTATTCTCAACAAATGTTTGTTCTTAACGCTGTTTTCAATAACGTGGGCGCAAGGAATAATACAAAGGCTGTCAGCATGGCCACCAGCTCTCGTAACTCACTCCCATACGTAACTTTTCACCTTTGCTTCCTTTTCTAGCCCGATTTACTTAACAAAGAGATTCATGTATTAACAAAAACACAAGGTGGGTTTCAGGGTGAATTTAACAAGTATTGGCAGCTATATACAGAGACTGATGTGACAGCCTCAAAGCGACAGCAAATTTTGGTGTTGCTTTAATATGCACAGCACAACCTGCAGTCATGCAGGTGTTGCCGAGTTCCTTTTTTTAAACTAATGTTTGGTCAAGGACTTCCAAAGGGAAAAAAGAGAGGGTAAAAGAGCCAGACATCACAAGTCTGATAAATGCTCTGCAAAAACATGCACAGCAGGGCTTCATTTGTGGGGGGACAAGGAGCGGTACTCCACCTCTGCATGTAGCTCTATGAGACTCAGAGCTACGGCGCCTCTAGTTATATTTTATTTTTAAGTTTTATTTTATGTCATGTATGCTCTCTAACAGTGGTGGCGCTTCTGAAATAATCTGCTGTCACCTATTAAAGTATGTTGATTTTATTTATTTTTGGGAATGTACACTCTCTGCACATACACTATTCATCATTAGCCCACATTTCTCTCATAACTGAGCCCAAAAGTTGGCTGCCATTTTGATGATTTCTAGCTACTGTGCATCAACCAGACCAAGTTGTAGGTCATAACAGTTTTGTTAAGCAAGTCTAGCATTCAGGCCCATTTATTGTTATTATACATCACCAAAATTATCTATGACCTGATAGCTTCCTTACTATAAATGAATGCATAAGGCAAAATAATAATCTGATAACTGATTATCTACAATGATAATTTTTGTTATTTATGACTGCCTATTATGTATGTCTCGGCAGGCCTAGTATCATGCACAGTATCATGACTGATTGTGTGTGTGTGTGTGCATGTGTAGTTGGCCTTGTGGGCCTATATTCCAGGGCCTTTTTATAGTCCCAGTCTGTCCCTGACTGCGTCCCTAGCAGTACTAGACTGCACTCATGTTTTCATGAAGTATAGTCAGAGAATCCCCAACTGTCCATGTTATTATGATTAGAATGTTGCTAACCCAAGTATTTATTTAGGTTTAATGATGGTGAAGCCTCCACAGTAGGTTTAATCAGCATTGTTAAGGGCCAAATATAAGCAAAGCCATGCTGCATTTTAGTATCCCATTAAAAATGACTGAAATGAGTGCCTTGTCAGAATTCAATATAGCACTCTTGGTTCAGCATTAAAAATTGATGAGCTTCATTAACTTCTGCAAATGAAAAAAGAAAACACGTAATAGGGAGAAAAAAACAACACAACCTGGCCATTTCATTTCCGCTGAATGGAAATGGACAGAGTGTTGTGCACCCTTTAAATAACACTCTAAATTACCTTTTCATATCGCCAGGGGACAAGACAGAATCGCTAATATCAGCATGGCCAGGGTGATGGTGCTGCCAGTGGCAGGGGGTGGAGGTGGTTCGACATAAGGGGGAAAAATGATTAGACGCCTTTGACCTAGTTGAGGCGGGCTCTGGTAGTGGAACTAAGTCTTCAAGCACCTGTATCTAATGTCAGGTGCTCCGCTGCAGGGGGACAGAATCAATCTTCCGTGGAATGGGCCGACGCTGCTACCTCGGGCAGACAGCCACAGCTGCTGCTCAGATGGGGGAAAAACCTCCTGTGTGCTAAAACAAATAGGCCAATTACCTTACCTGTATGCACAATTTACTGTGGAGGGACCATGCCAGTTCCCTGCGACAGTGAGCAAAATTGGTGAATGTACCAATTTTATCTCCAACGGCCAATTACGGGCACAAGAGCACTAAAAGGGAGAGGTTGGAGGATGAGAGAAAAGGAGGGATGTACAGTGAATAGCAGAAAGAATAGAAGACAAAACTCAGAGGGAAAATAAGTGAAGGCTGTTTAGCTTGGCAAAGATGGCCATAACCAACAAATGTTTGAAGTCATTTCAGAAATGGGCAAATTCTCTTCAATTTATGTGACCTAACCTCTGTGGATCCTCTGACCAATATCTGCCCTAGGCACTTGCAAGGAGAAGGCAAGTAGCAAAGAGAAAGTAAAGCTGTATAGTAGGTATTTCTTCATCAACAGAAGCTCTTTCAGTTATATATATATATATATTTTTTTTATTTATTTATTTATTTATTTATTTATTTATTTATTTTTCCTAAGAGCTTGTAAAAATCTGATTTCAGATTCCCCATGCAGGGATTTTTGTATAACTTTATATTTGCCTCTAACTGAAGCCCAGAGAAGAGGCAGATAAAATAATAAAAGTTGAGCAGGAGATAAGCCGTTCACACAAAACAAATTCCCTGGATGGATGTGACGACAATGCGTTATTTATTTTTTTTGTTAAGGTGAATGGGAGAGAAAGTCTTTGGCTCATAGTGAAAATGTTCTCTCCCTTCAGGAGAACACCATATGCTCCACATCTCTAATGCAGAGGAACATTTTTAAACACCTACAGCATGTTTATTTATGCATTATGTATATGGAGCTAAGGGGTGCACTGCTTTGCAGTGCACAAACCCTGATGCCCTCATGCATTTAAAAGCTGTACAAGCCATGCATGGCTTTCTGACTTCTTTGCTAGGAAACACTGCCATGCTCCCAGGCTCAAGTGTCAGGTTCACGTAGGACAGGGCTCAAGCTGGGCTCATTTTCCATTCACAGAGTGTCAGCACAGGCTTATTTTTGAGCCGGACACTGAAAGGTATCACCCTGTCCTTGATTCTCAGGGCCTGTGCAGAATGGTTGGTCACAACCTGCAGTATGACAGCATGTGGAAAGTAGCTATGATGTAAGAATTACTGTTGCACCATGTCTCAGCTGTGTTTGGCAAGACAGAGGAACACTGGACTGTCATGCATATCAGATTCCATTGCACAAAGTTTCACAATTACCTTTACAGCAGTCAGTGTGTCACTAGAGTCTGAACCATCACAGGTCAGTGAAAAAGTTTTTCTAAGAAGATATGGTGGCCATTTTTAGTCCATTAGCTTTTTTTTAGCAGATTTAGAAGCACCAAAAGAGTTTCAGGGTGGACAAGATGGCTCCTTCTATCTAGGATTAACGTTTGATGCGTTTGTCAGTCAGCTGGGGGCTTTGAATGACGTTGTGTCTGCTCTATCCTTACTATCTTTTGAAGTAAGTGAGGCAGAGGGCTCAGCCTACCTCTCTCTGCCTCTCTAAGTTTTTATTGCTTATTCCTCCCCTGTTGGGATGCCAGACTGCACTACTCACCTGCTGAGCAGAGCAATACTGAGTTAGTCTCCAGCATCTCAATTTGAAGCGGAGGAGCGAGACAGAACAGCCAGTGAGCAGGCAATTTTCAAAACAGGAACTTAAATTGACATCAGGCTCATCATGACAGCTGAGTGTGCTAGTTAGGAAATTCAGACAATCGAACTGTCTCAGCAACCCAACTCCTCCTTTTGTGCACTATTAAATATGCAAGAGACCAGATTGAGTCTCACCTTTCAACAAATCTACGGCATTTTCCCAACAGATGTCTTGGCATATTTTCAGATCATTAAAACTGTTCCACTTTTTCCAGGAAGTCCTCTGCAGATTTTTGTTTTGCTTTAGACATGAATCTACAAGCACAGTATCTACAGTACAATATCACAGTATCTACAGTATAATATCACAGTATCTACAGTACAACCACAGTATCTACAGTACAATATCACAGTATCTACAGTATAATATCACAGTATCTACAGTACAACCACAGTATCTACAGTACAATATCTGGTTGCTGTAAATTTGCCTATTCTTCACTTCGTCAGCTAAAAAACCTTGAGCACATTCATTGCCTGTGGAAGGCTGATGATCATAACGATGACTGAAAACACAACAGAAGAGAGAGAAGAGAGACCACATATGAGAAATTGACTTCCCCTCCACAACACGACTCAATTACGGACCAAACTGCAGTGGTTGATGAGCACTCTGAAAAGGTTCCGCTGTGTCCAGCAGAGCGACAAGGTAGACAATATTCTTATGAATCCTCCTTGACATGGATGCCTTCCTGGTGCAACGTTGACTAAATTGATTCCAGTCGCAGTTCACCTGATGCTGAGCCCTGCAGGAAACCCCAACCCCCAACCCCCAAGAGCATCTGCAGCAGACTCTACAGACACCATTACAGGGAGGCCTTGAGGTGAACGAATGAACAGAAGCAATGGAGTCAAGCGTGAGGCTCAAGGGAGAAAAGGGACGAGTGGTGCGGAGGGGAGGAGGGGAGGGGGTAAGAGGGGGGCAAAAAATAGCTTTGGAGCTCCGGACTCAGGGGACTGGACTGAGTAGAAATCCTGCAACTGAAAAGTCGCAAGGAGCAAACATGGTGTATGGATGCATTTGCAACTGCGTTCAGAGACATACAGTCCATACAAAGGACAAGCAAAGATGGCAACTATGGCTTCCCATTCTAACAGCATCTACCTCTAAGGCCTGTGCTGAGGTATGGGCTCTTGTTTCAGAGATCACTCCACTAACCAGTTGCTATGACAAGGCAACCACTTACATGCTACAGATAAATCAGTTTATTAGAAATCATAATTTACACAAAGACCTAGTCAAGAGTCAACTTACATGTTTTTCAAACAAAACAATGGAAACAATGAAGTTTTCTGTTAAAACAGGATGCACAGATCATGTACATCATGCACAGATAACTTCACATGTATGTCAGAGTAAACATAAACCAACTTCTTACAAATGAATCATAATGGTTTCTGGCATGCTGATCTTCTTCATTTCCATCATCTTTTCAGTGATGGCTCAGTCTTTCGCTTATGTCATGCGCCTATGTACATTCAAAACACAAAGCCATTAAATCCCCATCTCCATGACTACTTTTGTCACATTGTTTGGGAGGGTTACAATATCATGTTCTGAAAGGCTGTGGGAAGTGGGTACCAAACCTTTGCATAACCTGTCATGACAAGGAGCCCTTGGATCTAATCCTTTGGCCCTCACAACCTTTCACATTATTTTCACAGATGAGACAGATGAAGTCTTTGTGAGTTTTTTGCCCCAAATAAAGCAAGGATGGCTAAACAAACAAACAAACAAATAAAAAAAATATAAATAAATAAATCACGTAAACAAACCATTTCTACCCATTAGGCAAATGTTCCTAATGGTTTGCAGTGCAAATTGTGTTTTGATGTTCTTTCAAATCACCAAAAATTCAGACAGCAAAAAGCACAATTAGCCCTCACTTTACCTCCTCAACTGCACATTCCCATTAGGAGTGCTGTTAGACTCTGGTTATTATCCTATTTAATACATTTGGGAAAAGTGCACCCTTTTAAAATGCCATGCAAATTTGGCCTGTTAACATAACCATCCACATCCCTCTCGAGATCTAAGCACCCTTTGCCATCTTCCCCCTCTCAGTACCCTTCACCTGTGCCTAAACATCTCAGAGCAGAGGGTGTGGGTTTCCCATCAGTGGTCACCTCAGTAGACTGGCCCTGCCACTCACAGACCTGTCAATATCCACATCACTGGGAGAAAGCTGTTGGAGGAATGTCATAGGACTACATGGGGGCTCTTCCTCAGCTGCAACTGCAGCCCAGTGTTTCCTTCTAGGTGGTTCTACAACTGTGCCTTCTCATGGTCTCAGTGACGTAGCGGGCACAACGGGCGCCGATCTAGCCTCTCAGCATCCATCTGGCGTGGAGAAAGGTGCGGTGCCCATCATAAGCAGTCTCTGCACAGAGCCTCCTGGCCCTGAACGAAGTCCCTGCAGGGGCAGAGGCGTCGATGCTTTGGCCCGGCCCCTGCGCAGCTGTAGAGCAGTGGCTCCTTCTGCAGGAAGCACTCGCCCTCTTCCAGCGAGGTCGCTGGGTACAAGTGGTTCACTTCCTCATCCAGAGCCTCACACTGCACCTGTAGCCTGCAGGGGGGTGGGAGGTGGAGGAGAGCGCCAGATTTTAAATACAACCTTCTTTAACCGCATGGTTATAGAGAAAGAAAAGAAAAATGAAAGAACATACTACATGATTGGTTAACCCAAGAAGGAGAAAGAGTTTGTATGTCAAAATAGAAGCAAATGGGGGGGGATCAAGGAGAAAGAGAGATTCAGAAGAAACTGCAAGACAGGTGGAGAGATAAGAAGAGGGATCGCTTGAGAAGAATAAATAAAATGGGTGGGCGGTTTGACAGAGACCACAGAGCACAGTCAGCTTTGTTCAGCCCATTCTGGGGGGGAAGGCAGAGGGAGGAGAGAGCACATTATAGACAGCTGCTGGATTAAGACTGAATGATGCCTAAGAAAATTACACACATATGGGATGGTTTTGTTAATGTGTTACAGATAATGTTGCATATCATTTTACTGCTGTTCTGTCCTTCTGTTTGGAGCTGGTTGTCTCTGTTTTTGAGTACCCGTAAATCCAAGACTTTTCAAAAAAGGCTTATATCCCAAAAGACTTATTGTTTAGCACAGACAAAAAGTTGTCTTAACAACATTTGCATGATGCATTACTGATAAATGAAATTAATGAGTCCTTCTTGCATGCATGCAAAGCCTGGCATGTGTGCATACTGTCTCCCTTTAGTGTATGCGTACCCATTCATTCACACATACACAGACGCATGTGCATTTGCCTCACCCGCTGAAGGCCTCCAGGTTGTTGACGAATGGGAAGAAAGCAGGCTCACACACCAGGTTCTCCTCCTGGCACGCCCGCATGCACGAGAGGCCCTCAATAGCCAGCAGCAGCTGCATGGCTGAGAGGGGTGGCCAGCAGGGCGGCGCTGTGACGTTAGGAGCCCAGACCACAGTGCTTGTGTTGGGCAACAGAACAAAGGGGCTGGGAGGATTGCCCGGCCAGGACTTAGAGGCATTCACAGAAGGAAACTGGACATCAGGATGACAGAAGTTCTAGAACAGAGTTTGAAAATGGTGATCATGTGTGACTATGATCAGTCCGTTGACAAGCAATCAGTCCATTTTCTGGGCATCCACTTGGTGCTTTTACATTTTATTGCACAATACTGAAAATACGTCTGCAACACAAGCAATGTCTGCAACACAAGCACATTTTTGAAAACACTGACGGCACATTTGAAAAAAGAGCGTTCGTTGGAAGGGTGGGAAAGGACATATTCAATAATACTGACCTTCTGTACACTTCTACCACTTTTATAGACTAAATAAAGGTTTTCCAGGTGAATAGGCTTGAGGCAGAGTCTGATATTAGCTCAAGAGGGTTCCATTTCTGTGCTGACCAGCAGAAAAAAGTACTGACATCTCTGTCTCACTGCTGAAATTCAGCCTGCTCCTGCCCTGCTACCCTAGGGGCCAGGCACCAGTCTCCTGCCCTCTTCACAGAACCTACTCATCAGGGAAATGGAACAGGCAACTAACTGACCCCTGGTTGTGTGTGTGCATGTGTGTGTGTGGTTTTGTGTGAAGGAGAGAGAGCGAGAGAGAGAGAGAGATGGAAATCAGTATTGGATCAGTAGGCTGAACACACACTATAGATGCCCAGACTCTAACAAACAACAGTGTTTGAATTCCCTCTGTGTATGTAACTGTGTGTGTGTGTGTGTGTGTGTGTGTGTGTGTGTGTGTGAGTGACGGTGATGAAGTGTGTGACAGGTCTCAGACAGAGGCTGGGAAAAGGGATCAGGGGAGGTCACTGCCTTCTATTTCCCCACTTCTTTCTGGCTGTTAGAACATTCAGTGGGAACAGACAGCTCACAAAGTAAGCATACTGCGTATCTCTGAGTGTGTGTGTGTGTGTGTGCAAGAACCTACCTGATGCTCAATGTAGGCATTGACTCTCTCCAGCATTCCCTCACAGGTGTATTCATAGGGTAGGTAAGGCTCTACCTGGACACACACACACACACATACACAAATGAACTTCATAACAACCAACTCCTTTAGCACAGCACAGCACAGCTTTGTAACATCAGCCACAGGTTCCAAAACTGGTAATAACTATGCATGTCTACAGCCACTGCCACTGAGAGTTAATGCACAGCACGTAAGGATGCAATAACTACAAAGTCATACACATTAAGCTTTTAATTGCACTCATATCGATTCCATTCAGAGAGAACCTGATTAGATCAACTCAGCGGCAAATGAACTGAGTGTAAATAACATCCACTTAATCATCCATTGCTCGAGTCTTATCGTCTCGCAAACGGGTCTTAACGATAGAGACGCCTGCTCTGCATCACTTCACTCCTTCACCCCTCATTGGTTTTAACTCTGTTTTTCTCGGCCTTCATTGAGTTTCGGGCATGTTTGATATAATGAAAAAGCGTAATGAATAATAAGTGTCAAATTTGCTGTGGCGCACATGCATGGCTTCAATTGTGTATGCTGACTGGAGCGAGGAGAGCCGCATGCTCAATGAAAGCTAAAGTGCTGCTCGGGCTCTGACAGAAACAGAGCCTTTCATTCCTAATAGAACATGCCTCCTGGTCTTGGTGTGGAAGAAAAGCCCTGTGAGTGGTGTGGCTTTTAAACTGATAAACGATCCCTTTTGGAGTTTATTTTCTTCCTTATTAGTTTATTTCATCTGACTCAAATGAAGTGTAGCTACTGCCTCATCAGCTAATCTGGAGCGTGCTTTGCCTCAGGCACTTCCTGTAAATTGGGAAGGCATGCGTACACACACACACACACACACTCACATAACACCAAGATAAGATCTTATCAATTCTCATATTGATATATATATATATATATATATATATATATATATATATATATATATATATATATATATATATATATATATATATATTCATATTCTCAAGAAATTCATTTCAGTTTGACCTCACTTATTCACTACAGCTCGACTTAGACTTCTCAACGTCTCAAATTATTTCCCTCAAACTTACCATAACCATCTTATGTCAACTTGCGCTTGGTTACCCTGATTCTTCTTCGTCCTGATCATTATTTCATCTCGTAAAAGAATCCATTTGAGTTGGTGTCATTTGCCTACTTGGCTTCGGAGAATCACAACTCCCCTGTGGAGATAATCTCTCCTTGTGCACACACCACGGCCAGCAGGGATCCTGTAACATGACGCCTATCCTGCATCCCATCCTTCTAGAAATCTCTTCTCCTCTTTTAATCTTAACCATAGAGACACATTTGCGGTTTTGCGCTTATGTCTCTGACATACAAATGACTGGTGCATATTTTCTTTTCACTGCATTGGCTCAGTGATATCATCCATGCAGACACAACTTTAAAGTTCAGAGGAATCGCCCGCATAAGTTCACTAAAGGACACCCTGCTGCGAAGCAGTGGCCTCTGAATCTGTTTGCTCTCTCTCTCTCTCTCTCACTCTCTCTCTCTAACTGGCATCCAGCTTTGGCAGACTCACATGGAGCTCTCAAAATCAGCTTTGGCAGACTCCCGTCAGCTCTCAAAATCAGCCTCTGTTTAACGCACCTGGCTGGTGCTGCAGCACCAGCTAGTGAGCAAGCAACAGAGAAAGAGAGAAAGAGAGAGCGAGTGCAAGCAGGCAAGCGGAAATGAATTGATCTAGCCTGCTTGTTGTGTTAACGACAGATTGAGCCTGGCGTGGGTGATTAACGTGACGCTCCCCTCCACAGGTAGAGTTCATCGATCAGGCCGAGCAGGCAGGGGCACCTCTGGAAGGCTGCCACGTTGGCGAGGCCCAGCCCCACAGCCCCAGACTGGCGCAGGTGTGGGTGCTCAGGCTTTGCCTGCTGCTGCATCTTCATTGCAAAAATTTGCTAATGCGGACCACTGAGAACAGCAGCAGACACAGATACAAACTATTGTAGCTCCTCCTGGAAAGTCAGACAGAGCCAGGCAGATATAACTAGCCTGACGAGCCAGTCTATAAGATAAAAATGTATATACCGCGAGGGCTGGTCTAGATTTCTAGACTAGTATATTACATGCTTTGAGACAGATTAAGGGAATCCAGGCAAACAACAAGGTAATAACTACAGTAGAATTTTGATCTACTGAGTGGGATACGATAGCGTATTCACCAGCGCTGAAATTTCTACATCCACTCCATACCCAAACCTTTATCTGTAGCCTACATACAAACACAAAACTAAGGTAAATACTGATGACATTAGGTGAAAGGTTGCAAGCTCTTTTCAGCACCAAAATGGAGTGAAGTGCTATATGTGCGAGAGACTCTAGGGATCCAGTGACATGCCCATGGCTTAAATCACCACACGCACTAAAAGCTTCCCGCCACTGGTAGATTACTTTGGCTCTCATGATCTCCTGGATGGCTGCTTCAAACTCCCGAGAGTTGTTAAAATCCACTGTAATGACATGGGGCCTCCCAATGTACTGCTCTGCATAGGGGTGCTGGGAAGAGACCTGGCAAAGAGAAAGTGCAGCGTCATTGTTTAGGACCACTGTGATTGTGCCTCTGCAGAATAAACCATACTGTGCAAGTTTAAAAGAAGAAAGACAGGTAGAAACACAATTTGAAAGAATATCTGAATACTATGTAGCTTTTTAATAAAATGTAGCTAAATAATTAAAACCATATTCAGACTCAAAATTAGCTTTTAATCAACCCATTCCAAGAAAACAACCTGCAGGGTGTTTGGATGTTAATTCATATTAAAGTTATTTGAAGGTGCACAATCACCATTTAACTAACACATTTCAACATGTCAGAAATAAAGAGAACTAAATAAAGTCCAAAGCCAATTAAATGCAGTATAATAACAAATATAGCCAATAATAACAAAAAGAAAATGTGAAACAGTCTGAATTCTTTGTGGCTGTTTATCACACTCTCCTTACAGATAATCTGGGGTCAATTACTGCAAATGACTGAAAGACACCACACCGAATCTCAAAGATAATTGGTCTCAGAACCCAGCAGTTAAATTAAGTAGGTACTTGGTAACCTAAAATCTAATCGCTATATAAAACCTATTTATTATTATTATTATTATGATTATTAAATTAGAAGATGGTCAAAGCAAATTCAAATGAACTCACAGATTCATCTGGGTTCACCCAGATTACAATATGACTTCATCCTAGTAGGAATCCAGCAATACTTCTACATCAGAGAAGGAATGCTGAGAAACCAACATGTTTCACTCAACACATCATCAAGTGTGGAAACTTTTTTTTTTTTTTCAGTGTGTTACTACACATGTTCCTTGCCAAGTCAGTGAACGTGCTGCAGTGGAATCAAATATCTAAATATGATCACAGTACAAAAATACAACAGAAGTATTAGCGCTGTATGCTAACAGGAACACAAGAAAGTGGTGCCACAAACGCACACAGGCTGACTGCCGGGGGAATTACCTCTCTTGATGTGGGCTTGCCTCTGAAGAACTCATGGTTAAGGGAGCTGTGAGGGGGCTGGAACCTTGGCTGGAGGAACACACAGCCATTGGCTATCGCTTCCAGAGGGGCCGGCCCTTCATATGGAAAACCGAAGCCAATGAAGAGCTGGAAGGAGACGGAGAAATGCTCAGAAGAAGACAAATTAAAGCTCAGTGTTACAAAGCCACAGAAAAATGCACTTGGTGTCAAAACTTGTGTTGGTTTCTGGGATTGATATTAGCATAATACAAATCCTAAACAGAGCATTTGTGTTTTAGAGGGCCTCAAATATATGGCCTCAAACTGATGTGACTAAAGGCCTTAGTACAGAGTGAGTACACACCTTAGCCTTGCGCAGGAGCAGCTGGAGCTCGTGCTGGGGCAGCAGGCCGTGATTCCTGACAAAGGCTGGCACCTCTGGGGGACGCTGTGTTTCATAGTAGACGGTGCCATGGATCTCCATGTAGCGGTTCAGGATGGTCAGGAAATTCTCCTTGCCCTGCCAGCCGTAACACACCCAGATGATGGAATAAAAATGATTTTTTTTTTATTTGATTCTGTTATTTAGCTGGGGAATTTCCCACAATGGACAAACTTTCCTCTGTCACAAACAAGTATCAGTGTGCCCAACAAACATACAGCATAAAGGGTCACCAAACAACTACAACAATAAAGTCACCAGCAACAAGGGAGGGGGACAGGACATTTTTACAGATGAACACAGGTTTAATACCGACAATTTTCACTGCTCTGAAATTTACAAAATATGGGATAGAAGTTTAAAAGATAACTCCTTAATTTGCCTGTTAACCACCTCTTTTCTCAATCTCTCTCTCTCCCTCACTTAACAACTGAACTCCTGACTCCTTCAAACTCAAAGTGCACAAAAATAACTCCTCAGACAAACTCCTTAGTCACCCCTTTAGGGACTTTGGGGATGTGGAACAGCAGGGAGCTCTCTGAGCAATTTAGCTTTCCAATGAGTGGCTTAAAATGAGCTGTCAATGACTTCTAACGCAGGTCAGTCTCTCTGGGTGAATATCAGTAGCCTGTTAGATGGGTTTCTTTGTGCTCGATGAGTGAAGAGTGGGAAAACAATGAAGAGCGAACACTGATGCTGGGACAAGCGAGGTCTCACCTTAACCACACTAGAACATTCCGTTCAGATTAACGGAGTAATGCGTGATTTGATACAATGACCCATGCTTGTTTGCAGCGACATAAAGATGCACACACTTGAGTGACTGCTGTTGAGACACAGATCAGGCAGTGACAACCTCAAGGACCCTTGACAAAATACAATAGGAAGGTAAGTTGGATGAATTTGTTTCTTTTATAAAGTCACACTTGACTGCACTGGTTCCAATATAACACTAAGACGACTGTCTTCTGAACACAACCGCCAGGTAGTCATTCACTCAAGTGTATTTTCCTTAAAAAAAGATGATAAATAATTCATACATTTAGATCGCTAGTCAGTGAATAATTTATGTTCACCTCATTAGGTGATTCATCATGTTTGACTGATCATAGATTTCCAGAGACATTAATCTGCTAAAGGTTGAGCCGTACAGATGCCCTTCATCAATAAGGGGAAGTGTGTAAAATAAGCTTTTAAACACTGCCTATGCTCTGTTTCCTCCATGGAAAATGGATGAGGATCTTTCTGACACCTTTCTGTTTGCATTTCTACATGAGAATTTTCTGAGACCTCACATAATTTTAAAAAATGAGCTGCTTTCTTTTGTGTGCATATTTTTCATTGAAGCTTTTAAAATATTCACAAGGAAAGGGGGTTCTTGAAGGTCCACCTACATTGTATTCTAAAGAGGCTAATTTAAAATAATAATTAAAAAATAAAACTCTTTTGTTAGAGGAGTTCAGGCAGCAGGCGAATATGAATAAATGCAATAAAATGAGGCGATCATATGTACGTACCCGTAGCTGTGGATAGTCCAAATGAGTGAGATAAAAAGGGAGAGAAAACAAACAAAGAAAAAAATGATAATTAGTCTTCTTTTGCTCGTCTGAAGATAAGAGGAGCTTTGCATAGTGAAGAATCACCTGAGGATGGCTTATGCTCTTGAGGCCAGGGGAACTGTTTTGGTGTGTGTGTGTGCGAGTGTGTGTGTGTGTGTGCACGTCTCTGTGTGTGTATCTGTTCCTGTGTCTGTGTTTTGTGTATGTGAGAGCTGAGGGATTATCATGGCAATCCTTCAAATCCACAAACAGCTAAGCAGTGCCTGAAACTATTCAGCAAGTCAGGGAATTACCACAGCACCAAGGTGTAGGAGGAAAAGAACAAAGACAGATAGACAAAAAGCAACTCATCTCAGGGAGCCAGAAGTGCTCATCAAAGACAAGAAGACGCCCTTGTAGCTCTGAGGGCACATTGCACAAACACAGACAGATAGAGAGAGAGAGGGAAAGAGAGGGAGAGGGAGAGAGACAGAGACAGAGAGAGAGCACCAAGACCTACATACAGACATTGACACACAGAAAAATGTGCATATACACACACACACACACACAATCATCACCCACACCAGCAAGCCCTGGTGGCTTTATTTCACACAAAACTCCAGATGACTGACATCTACCATTGACATGCGGAGGAATCCAACTCCCATTCACAGCAAAAACTTCACACCTCGCCCCGGCCAAAGCCTCACTCATTCTTTTCTCTTCTTCTCCCTCTCTCTCTCTCCATTTATCACACGCTGACAGGTAACATTCCCTGCAGTGAACCCCCTGAGTGCTATCTCACCGTCGCCCAAATTGCCAAGCTATCAGTGAGCCTGACAAGCCCCAGGAGGCAATCTGCTCATCCGTGCCTCCACCTTCGCCTCGGTCTACGCCGACTGCCATCAAAGATCCAGGCACCTTAAACATCAATGTTTGCATTTCGGATCCAGCCCTTTTTTGTTGAGCTGACATGCATATGTACTGTGTGCTTGTGGTTTTGTGTGTCTGAGCTTATGTGTACAGAGCTGTGGTACTGAAATTCAGTAACTGTCATGCAAATTTATGATCAAAATCCATGTGACTGGGTGTGATAACTTGGCAATCATTTTTTGGAGGGCAATCTGTTTTTCACTATTAAGGTATATTTGAGATGAATCAGTAGCATGCTTGCCTGTGTCGAGTCAAGTGGCATAAAGCCTTGCTGCTTGATGACTCCACACAAAAACAGTGTACAAAACTCTGCAGAATATTGGTGGACCTCCACATTTGCAGTCATTAGCTAACAACACCAGTGACAACCATTTGGCCTAAGTTCATTGCAATGGACCTATTAAAACAATTCTGGATCTGTTGACAGGCTGCTGACAATGGCATGTTCAAACAGACAGACAGTTTTGGACCGTAAAAATATATACTGAAACTGAAATTAAAAGTTCTGACATAGTTGCTTTACTTGCTAATTTAAGTAATTTTGTTGATGATGATGTAAGGATCATTAAAACAGAAGGTGACAGCCTGGCGACTGCTGATGGTGTAAATATTCTGCTGACACTGGGAGACAAATTCATTACATTTTTTTATTTACACCCGGGATAAGGTAATACATTCCTGGCACTATTGGTGTGTTTGTGTGTGTGCGTCTGTGAGAGAGGGGGTTTCAGGCCCTCCGTACCTAAACAGAGCAACTGCTCTCTGTTCCATCCTCAGACGGTTCTCAGGGCTTTAAGGCTAGCCAGGTTGAGAACAGTGCATTGTAATGGGGGTTCAACCCATTGGAAATAAAGGGGATCAGAGTCCTGGAAATGTATCCCTATGGTCACATTATGGTGTAAAGAAGAAATGTTTATGCTCAACATCTGGGGGGTTACACTACAAAGCCAGGTTACTGGCTAAACTGGGTAACTTCTGGAGAAACCACTGATCTGAAAACAGCACATCACTTCAGAAACAACTGATGCTCAATGGATGGTTCTTTTAGAGATCAGTGGTAACTCCCAGTAACCTTGCTTAGTATTACAGGCCCCTGGTGTCCACATGACCACCCTAAGCACCACAGGCTCCTTTCCAGGATCACACTATGGAATAAAACAATATAGCCACAGAACTTAAGTGACAGTTGGACATGCTGGAGACTTGCCTTCCACATGCTGGCTTCCTTGCCGTAGACCACGGCCATGTTAGCCACCTTGTTCTTCTGGATGCTCCTCCGCTCTGTCTGGTTCAGCTCCTCCGCCACGAAGCCCATGAAGGAGTTGTCAGGCGTGTGGGCTGTTGGCGTACAAGAAATAAACAACAAAAACAACAACAAGGCAACTCCAGTTGACGTCAATGCCGCCTCAGAAGCCTGTTCTAAATCGAGCCAAGCTCACAGATTGTCAGTGTCAACCATGACCTTCACTCGTCAGCGATCTTCTACAAAGACTAAGTTGAAGCACTGAATCTCTTTGTGTTATTTTTCTCATGAACTGAAACAAAGAATTAGGAAAACTGACAAAAAAGTGAAGAATAATGAACTGACAAATGAAACAAATGAACAGTGAAACACATCTCCTTAAATATGGATGACTGTTGATAAAGTGTGTGCTCCGTGACAGAGATTTCTCCAAGACAAATTTTTGTAAAATGTAAAATGATGTAGACCACAGCCATTCACACAGGCAGCACACTGGGGATCTCCGTCTGCGAGTCTGAGGGGACAGGGACCTGTGTTTGGAGTCTGATAGAGGGGGGTGGTTGTTCGTTTCAGTGTCATACAGCTTCTTTAAAAACATACCACTAAAAACCTACAGTATAAACATACCTAAATCCTGTAGTTCTGGGCATGCTCTCAGAAAGACATTAGATGCCATAACATGAAATATGTATTTATTCTCAGTGTACTCTGCTTACTGTAAGATGCTCTTGACTACTACATGTACAAAACATCCATTAAGACACACAAACACACACACGCAAGCACACATACACAAGCACATATTAACATTGCAACGCTGTGAGTAAAGAGTGACTTACGGAACATGGTCATGAACTGCCTGCAGTTCAGGTTCCAGTAGCCCCAGTTAGACCTGTAGTTGTGGTGAGTGGCATACTGCTCATGGTTATAGGCAGGCTCTGTGCCAAATGTGTCAATTACACGCATGTGACACCTGAGAGAGAGAGGAAAAGAGAAGGAAAGAGAGGAAAATTAAAGAAAAGAGAGAAAGACAGAAGAGAGATCTGACATTCAAGTTGGCATTTACCAATATGTCGTAGAGAGAGGGTTCTGGCCATGCCGTGGCCTCTCTGGCCCCCCGCTTTGTGGACAGGTTCAACCGCGGGCTAAAGAGCTCTGGGCTCTGAGCCGGAAGACCACTACAACTCATTAACAGGCCACACAGCTACAACTGACCCAGACACAGATCACATTAAGAATGCTGTATGGTTTCTTTCAATACCAACACACACATATACACACACAATCGCGCGCACACACACACACAATCACGCACACACACACACAAAAAATCCCGCACACACACGCAATCAAGCACACACACACACACACACACACGCACAATCAAGCACACACACACACACATACACACACAATCACGCACACATACACACACAGCTTCAGCTTTGCTTTTTCTTGGAGTATCCGAAGTCCAAACTGATTTATACATCACAGACAGAAGTTATGACACCAGCTCCAGTTTCTGAGAGAAGACAAACAAAGATAAATCCTTCTGTTTTGTCTGTTCCTCCCTAATGCTATCTTTGCCACCTTTTTCCATCCTCCATTCCATCCTCACCCTCTGTGTTACCTGACCTATCTCTGCCCCTGTTATTAAAGGAGCCCAGAGCCTTTCAGACTTGACATGATTAACCGTACCATGTCTATCTATCTGTCTTTTTTTCCCTCCCTCTTTCAATCCATCAATATTTTTCTTTTTTCAGTTGCACTTATCTTCAATTTATCTGTGACCCCTGACTTGGCTGAAGCTCTAAAGCTGAAAGCACTAGGAGATAATCACGAAGATAACGGTACACACTCAGCGCTAAGATAACTTTAGCTAAATGAAAACTACCTTAGTGATACACACCAGGGCAAGATGACACTGATGGCCTGAATGACACTCTCATCTCAGCTTGATTTTCATCTCCGGTTTGAGATTCCAAATAGCTTTTCATGGCGTCCAGAGGCCTACAATGAATGTGCCATTCTCATCACCATGCAAATAAATAACTAAAATAAACATCACTAATAAAATAATAAAATAAATAAATAAGACTGCTTCTTCTAATCAGCATAAAGTAATGGCCATGAAAAACCTGCATCAACCTAGAGGTTCTAGATTTGAATACCACAGGAAAAAAAATATTAAACTCAGTCTCAGGCAGTGCATCACTGTTATCATCATGTTCAACACAGCACTTGTTTGTGACTTAGAGATGTTTCCGGTGGTTTTTAAACACTGTGCATCCCTGACCCTTGAGTGTATGTGAAGGTTGACAACAGGTTGTCAGACAGAGGGCTATAAAAAGAAAACAGATAAAGGTAAACACAAACAATAAGACAAAAGGAGTTAGAGTGTGTGTGTGTGTGTGTGTGAGAGAGTGCAAATGTTTGTGTCCTCCCCTCTCTCTCCCCTTCTCTCTCTCTCTGAATGCATGTGAGATTGAGACAGACATACAGATAGACAGACAGATAGATAGACAAACATAGAAAGAGAGACGTTTTATCTTTTTTCAGTTGCAGATGTTTTTTGCATTACATTACATTACATTGCACTACATTATATATATGTTATGGAACTTATGATGGAGTTCATAGTTAACAACAAAGAGTGCAAAAAGATTGAGATATAAAGACTTTTTTTTTGAAAGGAAAAAAAAAGTTATCATAGAGATCTGTGTGTGTGTGTGCATCTGTGCGTGTGTATGTGTATGTCTGTGTCTTTGTGTGTGTGTGTGAGAGAGAGAGTAAGGAGGGCATGGCAGAGACAGACAGACAGACACACGAACAGATGGAGCGATATGGCACTGTCTCCTATTTGACTGATAAGAGCTGGGAGGTAAATGGGGATCACGGCAGGCCATCCAGCCTCACGCTCTGCTGCGCACCACAGGAAATTGAATAAGCGCCTTCCGATGAGCACCACACTGCAGAGAAAAGCAGCAGCGCTCGGCCGATAAGAAATTAGCTCACATCGCCCGAGCCAAATGAATCCATCGCACCAAAGCCTAATCCGCTTTCTTCCCACGCCGAGATAGATGGCAGCCTATTTATGATCATTGCTGCTGTCCCATTATGGAAACAAATGGCCCTTAATTGCTCTTGAAATAATTACAGCGCATTCTATGTATATGCTTGGTGGACGCACAGAGGTTGAGTGCGGCTGAAGGAAATGGCTTTTATGAAATGGATGAAGCGCCCTGTGGAGATGTTAAGTGTTGTAAATGGCCAGGTGCGCTGACTTCTCACCCAGGCTGGATGCTTTCAACAGGGGCCTAAAGAGATGTTCATTATCAGTGTTGGCCATGGTGGCCACACAGGGGTCTCTTTTGAGGAGAGTTGTGCTGAGTCATGTGGGCCACACACACAGACAGACAGACACACACACACAGACACACACACAAACACACACACATTGCAAGACATCAGTCAGCAAAGGTATACAAACTAACAGTGTGTAAAAGGCCGTTCACACCAAGAACCATATATAACGACAAATGAATATTGTTATAACGACAAGTTAATATTGCTCGAATTAATATGAATGGCAATATCCACACCGCAAACTATATTATAATGACGTGCAACAATATCGTTGAGATCCCTTTCACAACGATATTTAGAATAATAAAAGTTTGACAGCCAATCAGAAAACATGGAATTTTAGATACTAAACTTTCACATGAGGACAGACTTACATTATTGCTGGTTAGTGTGGACGCAAATAGTGTATTACAGTTATGTTTATAGTTATCATTCCATGTGAACTGCCCTTAATACATCAGTCCTCAAACAAATCTACTCTCCTCCCCCACCCCCACTCCTTCTCTCTCTTTTTCACACACAGACACACTCTCTCACACACCACTGACACAAACACACCCAACAGCACCCTCACCTGTATTTCTTCAGTGAGAGGCCCATCAGCTGCTTAATTTGCTGGAGGCCATGGTAGTCGGTGTAGACAAGATCAAAGGGGAAGGGCCCAGCCAGCGGACAGCTGCCTCGTCCGGGAGGAACCCCAAGGAAACTACACACACACACAAAGTAGATCATAGTGAGTCCCATCAAAGGCCACAGTCATATGTAGGTGCAATAAGCCTCGGAACACACCCGAGGCAACTGCCTGTGTCGTTTGATTCCCAGCGTCGGCAAACTCTGTATGTGATCACAATCAAAATCACATCCACATCTGGGCAATAAAAAGCATGAAAAGGGTCTCTCATCAGTTTTCACAGCATGCCTGGGCACTCTAAGTGGGTCCTGTGGGGTTCAAGGAAATAGATGTTCCCTTTGTGCTCAGAACGCCTCATCTACAGTGGGGCTCCTGTGGAGACGATGGCCACTGAGGGAGAGGGTTCCTGGGCAAGGTGGGGGAGGTGGAGTGGAGAGAGAGAGAGAAAGAGAGAGAGAAAGAGAGAGAGATGTGTTCATTGTGTTCTGAATGTCTCCTTGCCATGGTGGGTCTCCAGTTGAGATGGTGGGCACTGACACACAGGTTCAGGGGAGAGAGAGAAAAAAAGAAAAAAAAAGAGAGAGAGAGAAAGAGAGAGATGTGCCTCCCCGCCATGCAGTGGGTCTTCCACGTGGCACTTGGGGCCGGCACTTTGGATGGGAATGAGCCACTCGGAGTCACCCTGAGTCAGTGTCCACACTGTCAGCTGGGCACTGCATGTGTGAGTGAGGCACGGTTCCGTTCCGCATAGATGCCTCAGGGGTGTGCCTGTGTGGCCTATTGGCTGACTGCTGGGGGTCTGACGCTACATCTGGACACTCTCAACCCACACAAACAAGCACACACACACACACACAAAGATATACACACACACACACACACACAAACAAACACACACACACACACACACTATCACAACAATGTGATAGTAATTATCAGCCCAGGGTCCTTACACCTGTTGCATGAGTGATTTGCTGTTTACCCTTCTTTCTTTTGCTGTCAAACACAGATGCACACACTGCATGTATTCTAATGCTCATGCAACATAGTGTAAATATCATACTCGGTGCGCTTAGGCAAATGCACATGGCCACACATACCCACACACACATTTCAGCACTCAAACTTGATTGCACTGCTCAGCTTGACCCCATTCTACCTCAGCCTACTTTTGCATCATTGTAACAGTGGCAAATTTGCAGGTAAATCACCGTCTACTTCCATCAGAGAAAACTGCTCTGTGGCTTGAAGCACAGGCCCAGGAAAAATGTGTGCAGGGATGATGCATTAGTTATTCACAGGCTGTTGTTGTTACCCGTGTGTTCCCTCACAAAAAGTGGGCGAGATGGATGGCGGTCGATGTGTTATGAAAAAGTGGCATCTGTATGTCAGCCGTGCCTCTATCAAGCCTTGAGCACAGTTGAACAAAAAGGAAGAGAGAAAAAAATTCCTTTAACATGACCATTCACTGATCTAAGAGAAGTGGAATAAAAGGTTTTTTTTTCCACCTGAAAAAGAGGCGAATTAAAGCAAAGATGGAAAGATGCTGTGGATTTCAACATCAAAACAGACCTGCCGGAGTGTTTGTTCATCTGCATTACAAACGCTGAGGTGTTTCTTAGATGTGAGATAAGAGTCGGCACTCTTTGTTTGTAATTGGCTCATTCTCTGAAGCCATTGCATCGTCCGTCTGATTGACATGCCTGACACTAAATGCCATAAGTGCTATACTAGTGTTTGTTTACTAGTGTTTGTTTACTCACAATTTGAAGATAGAAGACTACCCAATTACAGCATTTTAATTCTGTCATTTAGACTCACAGAGGAAAAAGACGTGTGATTGCTAGGCAACCAAATCCATAGCTCAATCAAAGGCTGAGTGCTGGGGACGAGTGTGTGGATTACATAAAGAATGGACACAGAAAGAAAGAAAGAAAGAAAGAAAGAAAGAGAAAATAAAATAAAACAACCCCTTATTTTTGTTGTGTTTGCACAGAAACTACAGATACTGTTTATATTCCTTCCCTGGATCAGTATGTGTTTGCACAACTAATGAGGTTGTATGCCCCCTTTCATGTCAGCCTGATAATGTATTCCTCTTCAGCAAATGGAAATGGAGTGAAGTGTGTTATTGTGTGAGATGTGAACTTTCACTCAGGCCGTGGCCCACTGAGATGCACTGCTATCAGCTCCAGTGAAGGGCATTCGCAGTGTCGCTCAGCACCACGGACAGCAGCCGAATCACTGCACAAGCAGACCACCCTTTGGCAGCTTTGGCAGATGATTAACTAAAACACATTCAGTGGTCTCCTTGGGGGTTCAATGCCTACAGACCATTCACTGTCTGCCTTTGTGAGCACCAAAGGCTCCATTTACGTCTAACGCCAATGCTATCCATGCCATGCCATTTACAGACAATGCCAGTGCTATCCATGAACAGCGTACAGCCATGTACCAATGTCTGTATGTCTTGCTTTTCCTTGCTGTGTGTAAATGCATATAGAGGCAGGACCTGAAAAAACACAAGCCTGAGCCTCATTTGTAATTTTCCAGAAGACTGCTCAGTGCTATGATGTTTCAGTGATTCTCACATCTCACGTGATCTTTGTGCCAGATGATGATATAGTTTTGCAACAGATGTGCTTGTAATTTGAATAGTAACATTAATATTACTGTCATTTACATGGATAAGGAAATGACAAACTGTCAGGAGAGATGGCCCCTTAAGTTTTACTGTCAAGCTTGCAGACTGTTTACAGCACTGTGCACCTTGATGATAAACAAACCTCTATAAGACACGTATAGAACATGTACAGAGCACTGTCAGTGCATCACCACAGGAAAACATACAGATATGCCACAGCGAATCTGTGCGTATAAAGGGTGGTCACACACACACACACACACACAGAGAGAGAGAGAGAGAGAGAGAGAGAGAGAGAGAGAGAGAGAGTCATCAGTGTAGTCTGTATTAAAGGGAAGTGCTGGAGAATCCACACCAGTTCCACACTACATATGCGACACAATGGACTAAAAGTACTGGTTCACTTAATTACATGATCTGTGTATTTCAATCTGAACTACCAACACACATGTATAGAATCACCTAGACATGCAGTCTGCATTCACAAAAATCTGTTAAAGAATTCAGAGGAGCACAGTGAGTTCTAGAGTGGTGCTGTCATAGGGTGCACTTCTCAAAGCAAGGTCCATTGAGACATAGGTGAAATTGGTGTGGAAAA
This sequence comes from Tenualosa thibaudeaui, assembly GCA_027481765.1. NCBI lineage: Eukaryota > Metazoa > Chordata > Actinopteri > Clupeiformes > Clupeidae > Tenualosa > Tenualosa thibaudeaui. The sequence goes on from JAIFZK010000016.1 coordinate 1,852,165, forward strand.
ACCTGATGGGCCGGCACAAAGCCCTGACTGACCTCAACCCCATCAGAACAATTTTGGAGATTACCAGCAAGGCAATCTTGCCCAGCCAAGTGTCTGACCTTACAAATGCTTTTCTGGATGAGTGGGTGAAAAATCCCACGACAAACTTGAGAAGACACTTCTAAAAAGCCTTGGCAGTAGACTGGAAGCTGTTGTAGAGATAAAAAATGCATCATGTATATTGTTAATTGCTCAGTATCAGAAAATAAGTCCCTGATAGAACAAACAGGATCATGACATGAAGCAGAAGATCCATACAATGTACAAGAATATGTATTTGCACACACACACACACACACACACATCCCCAATTTGCGCATGAGGTTAACAAACATGTCCCAGGGTTGCTAGCTAACCACATGACACTGATGAACTGATGAGACTCTGAAACCAAAGAGATGACAGTTGGCCTGGTCATTGCTGCTCTTTGTTTGGGCCTGAGCTTAGCCAGTTTTGCAAGCCTCCCTGGGTGAGTGTATTTACAGAGCCTCTGTGAGGGAGAGGCGCAGAGGGTCGGATCGGAGAATTAAACAGCTCGCCGGCTCCGTTTCATTTCACGCCTCAGTACCCCAGTGTGTGCCAACACACACACACACACACACACACACACACACACACACACACACACACACACACACACTGTCTGTGTTGAAGTGTGTGTTCCACAGGTGCATGTTCTAATGCTCTAATTCTTTACATTTGTATGTATGAGTGTGTGAGTGTGTGTGTGTGTGGGGGGGGGGGCGGAGACAGAGAGAGACAGAGACAGAGAGAGAGAGAGAGAGTACATGTGTAGAGGTGTCCTTATGTGCAAACTGACGCTCACATACAACTCTCCGTATGTGTAGTGTGTGCACCTGCATCCATTGAGCAGTGCAGCACCAGCGAGGGTTGTGAAAGCTAAAGCTCATTTACTTTTCATGAAACAGATGGACCAGCCAGACCCCGAAAGGGTGAGATTTAAAAAAAAAAAGACCCACCAGAGACGCATCAAAGCGCTGCTGATGGTGGATCCGACCCAGCCTTCAGGGCCTGTCTCAAGTGAGTGCTCCCCAGTGCCAAACTCTTTTCTGCGGATTCGTGCTTCCACCGCCTCTCCTGTGCACGTCTCACAGTACCCGATACCGGGGTGGCCCAAAGACCTCCACAGATCCGTTTACCCAAGCACTCTCACACAGAGAAAAATTCAGACAATGGAACCATGCAGAAAGGGCTTCTCTCTCTTGGATTAGAGTCGAAAGAAAGTGGTGGTGGGGGGCCTGAATATTTAAAAATTATAAATTGGTGCAGAACCAGTACAAGTATGTAATAAACATGGAGAGTGCTGTTGTGTTTAGCGTGAATCGACCGGATGTGTTGTGTTGGGTGCTCTAATTGGATATATGCAAATCCCTCGCTCAGAGTGCAAGGAGGAGGATTAAATTTGCAGTTATGTAGTATAAAATGAGCTGCAGTATAAAAAAAGAGGGCAACTCTCTGCTATCCACCCGCTCTCTCTCTTTTCTCTAGTTCTCTCTCTCTCTCTGCCTCTCTCTTGGCTTGCTTATATCCATGTGCAGAGACATGATGCACACACCAGCAGTGCAGTGGAGTACTCTAGAGATCAGGACAGTTGGGCTTACACTCCTGCCGAAACAGCTAAGTGTGAAAGAAAGAATGATGAACTGCGTGTGTGTGTGTGTGAGAGAGAGAGAGAGAGAGAGAGAGTGTGTGTGTGTGTGTGTGAGCATTAGCATGCATTTTTGCACTTGTGTGCATTCATGCTAACCTTTATGAACAACTATGCCAATGCCACTGTGCCAAGGAACAGACAGGCGGACTTTTTCTCTCATGTCTTGTACAGTGATTACTGTCTGTTACTGGCTTACGTGTCTACAGGAGCAGGAGTCCTCAAATGATAACCAACATGTTGGTGTGTGCTACTATGTACTCCTATGTTTGTGTGTGTGTGTGTGTGTGACCAACATCAACAATATCTTCAGGACAGACTCTTATTTTCTCTTTCTCTCTCACTGTTTCTCTGTCTGTCATACCACCTAACTTGAGCATGCACACAAACAAACACACACACACACACACACACACACACACACACACACACACACAAAGTGACCACTGAACTGCTCAGCCTCTCAGCAGTAGCTCAGACACACACACACACAGACACGCATGCACACACACACACACACACACACACACACACACACACACACACACACACACACACACACACATACATCACAATCAGCTGGCAGGAAGGGGGCGGGCGCCCTGTGGCAACGTACGATGAGAGTAGCCAGATGCCAAACAGCAGGAGGCACGCCACAGCAGCAGCAGTGCCTGGACCACAGAGGAGACTACAGCAGCAGCAGCTTCTGCCCTAACTCTACTCTAACACTCTCATCTGATTAGAGATGACAGGAAAACAACAACAACAACAACAACAACGACAACAACAACAGCCGGAACCTTCTGCTTATCTCCCACATGCACCACAAATCCTTCCTATCCTCACCAAAGGCAGCATGTAGTGTTAGAATAAAGACTGGGGATGAGAAAAACATTAAGGGCCATTTGGTTTTTGTAATGTAGACATTACAAAAACCGAATGACACTTAATGACAACAGTCATGAACATGAAAATAGTGTCATTAATGTTCATGAAATGTGTCATGTCATGCTAATGACAGGCTCACGTCACTCTTATGTAGACACCTTCAAAAAAGGAGGGGAAAGGGGGAGGTGTTTTAGGACACAGGAACTTGCTCCATCCAAGCTGCCACAAACTGGCATCAAGGCATGTGCATTATTCAGCTGCGTGATATCACAGGAGACTTAGCTGGGAACAGAGTGCCCCCCAAGAGCAGGCGCCACATCACTGTAACAGATGGCTGAGCTGGGGGTGCCCACGTCAGTCACTCACACACCGCCTCTCTTCCTCCACAGCGGCATCACATGCCCGAGACTGGTAGTCTAGTTCCAACAAAGCTCTGTGAAAAAGTTCTTGTCCGCACAACAACACAATTAGCGCTGTTTGTTTAGCAGTGAAGCACTTCTTCTGATCTGCTGGGAGGCAACGAAACCTGTTGTTTGCTAAACTAAATACATCTAAATGTAGAGCTTATGTTTATTCATAGTTCACAAGAGTGTAGCTTCAACAAACTTCAACAAACAATACACTTTTTGCTTGCCCTAAGAACACCCTTACCACCGTTTGCATAACTGAAAAACAGCACCATATTGCAAAAAAAAAAAGGATCTGTGCTAAAAGTCTGAAGCCCATCTTAGAGTAACATATTTATTTTTGATGTATGGCACACTATTAACGCAATGATTGTGACACAGATATGGCACCGCTCCAGTTCTCTAAGCAGCTTCATGGCTTATTTGCACTACTGAATGTAGGCCTTGCTCATTTAACAGGCTTAATGAAGCTACAAGAGAGCATTTTGTCACAGCTGCCATAAAAAGCAACTGTGTGCTGTGCTAATTTCTCCAGTTTTTCGATCTGTGGCTTTATCCACACTTGACTGCACCAAGAGGACCGTGTCAAACAGGGGAATTTTCCATGGATGCCACATGCACTTTGATGCACTTAAATTTGCGCCGACAGTAATAGAATTCAACGCTGCATCAAATTGCAAATGTGTCATGTATTGCTAATGAATTATGTGCAGTTTCATGATAGAACATAGTCTTTGTTCAGTTGAGGGTGGAGTTATGACTTGGCTAGAGCAGGACTATAGGCTGTGGAGGAGAGCCTGGGTCATGTCCCACTGTCTCCCAGCCAGAGGACGTGTGTGCAGCACTGCACTTCTCAGGCCTGGGCACCTCCACATGTGCCTGCAACTAATAATGAGGCATATCTCCCCCAGCCTCACCCCATAACCCAGCAGTTTCCAGAGATGACCCCCCAATACCCCAACACACACACACTGCTGACTGCTGACAGCTGTCGGCCCTGCAGCCATTGACCATCCTTGTTGTCCCCCAGAGGCCTGTGGTTAAGTGCTGTACCTGACAAACACTATGACAAGCACACTGAGGGATCCAGTGCAATTAGACTCCACCAGCCCAGGCCTTCACTGTCACAGTTTCACACTCCTTCGCCCCCTCTCCCTATCTCTCTCTCTCTCTCTCACTCTCCCCCTCTTTCTGTAACTCTCTGACTCTCTCACTACTTTCTTTAATGCACTTCTACTTGTCCCAACGTCACACTCTCTCCCTCTCTCTCCATAGTTGTCAGTGTGTATTTGTTATTCTGTCATCACCCTTTCACAGAGGACATGAGGTTTCATAAGTGTCATAAGAAACACTAGCCCTTGTCTCTGCTCACAAACAGGATTTAGCAACAGGATCCCAGGTCAGTCACACTAGGAGGAGCAGTGTCATGCACAATGGTGTCCGATACAGATCATCTATCACATGTCTGCACCACCTGAGGGCTTGGGTGTCTCTTTCATGGTCCCACATATGGCCACCTATTGGTAGGCTCAAGGCCAACCAAATATGCACATTTATGTATGTAAGTGTGTATTTGTGTGTGTGTGTGTTTGTGTGTGTGTGTGGGGGGGGGGTGGTTGCTTAATTATACTTCAGTAGAGTCAGTAGAGAGAACAAGCTTACAGAACTGAAAAAAACCCACAGACCCCACAGACAGCACCCCATTACTCATATAACACCCACACATACACACACACACACACACACACACACAAACTCTACTCCACTTTGCAAAATGGAACTGAATCACTCACATACAAAAATCAGAGGTATGTGGCTCTAAGGAGCATTTGGACAGACACTCATTTGACAGACTTCACAGTAGTGGTCAGGGAATGAATAGTATATTTATATAGCATAACTATAGAATAGTAGGAATCAGGGGAATGAGTGGTACTGGCCAGCCTGCACAGACACACAGGGAACAGAGGTTTGCCACAAACTAAGATGCTTTATTATTGGGCAGAGTCTCTTTTCCTTTCTTCCCCTGTTTTTTGACGGTGCCATCCATCTTCTGCTGAGCAGTAAGGATGATAGGGAGATGAAATCTAAATAGATTCCTCCCCAAGGGATACTGTGGGAAAGCAACCTAGATACCTATCTGTCAGCTTAATGGAGAAACAGAAACTGTGTGTGTGTGTGTGTGTCCATGCTTGTGCATCTGTGTATGTGCGCATAATCATGTGTGTGCATGCGTGTGCCGGTGTGTGTGTAAGTAGTTATGAGAGTGTGTGTGCTTCTGTTTCTGTGAGAGATGACAGAGGAAAGCGAGAGAGAAAATAATCTGAGGGAAACCTTGCCTTTCTCTACAGGCACTAATAGTCCTGCACACAGACATATTCCCATTCAACATTCAGTCTTTTGACGATGCTCTTTGATGACATGAAGAAAGGAAGAGAAATCTCAGACACTCCTTTATTTCCTTACATCACTGAATGCTTAGAGAATGGTCATTAATTTACATGGATCTTTAGGGAGCATAGCTTTTTAATAATGGTGAAAAGAAAACACACCAACATACACACACTCACACACAAACTGCAGTTTTGTGACACCCTGCCACTCTCCAACATAGATTGCCATTTCAACTCTAAAACAAACAAACAAACCGTGAAGGACAAAGTCTGATACAGAACTGGGAAGGAAGAATACAGAACTGGGAAAGAAGGGTTTTTGCCACTTGGATCGATTGGTTATCTAAACTCCAGCATCTGCACCTGGGCCTGGAAATCAATAGTTTCTCAGTTTCTCCAGATGAGAAGATCTGCCCACGCAGGGATGGATGGATGATGTCACTGTTGGCCCTTCTGGCAACATCTTGCCATGGGGATCATGGAGATACCAGCCCACACACGCATCGACAGAAATCTATGCAAATACATACGTAGATGCATACACTCCAGCACAAACGCAGACACACACATGCACACACACAACAGTGCATACAAACACACATGCACAAAAGAATACACACCAGGACGCACACAAAACCCCCGACACACACACACACACACAAACATAGCGACTAGTTGGATTAGATGCCATCTCTCTCGACACAGGCGGATCACTCTGCGCAGCCAGATGCAGCAAATGGAACTGACAAAAGTTCACTGGAGCTTGTAGCGGCTTAGCTACGCTCTAAAGCCCTGGCCAGCGGCACTGTTGAGTGTCTGAAAACAAGCCAGAGGATCAGGAACCAAAACGATGGGTGATCTGAGCCACTCAGGACCGGGCCATACTAAAAGTGTGTGTGTGTGTGTGTGTATGTGCGCGCGCGTGCGTGCGTGTCCACACGCAGGGGCATGGGCTTAGGTGGCTAGGACTGCTTTCTTTCCAATGTATCGCTTCAGCGCCCCTCATCAGGAAGCTAATATGGCTGACACAGGCGAGGAGCACCTTACCTGCACACCTGCCAGTGGTCTCTGGGGACTCAGAGGGGGTTCCTCTAAATGCTGTCTATATCACAGACCCTGCACTTACAGGTCTTACACTTTAAGCTACTTAGTGTGACACGAATGTCCAATCTCTAATAAGGCAAAAGAAGGGGAAGAAATTAGAGAGTGTAGGAAAAATTGTAATATCCTAGAAATGAATGTCAGGGAAAGAGAATAGTAATGTGACACAGAATGGATGCTTTGCATGTAAAAGCCTATACTGAGGGGTAAGACAACCAACCAAGCCTAATATGAGTGTGGGGAGCAGAAAGTGCTGGTGAAAAACAGACTCCTAGAGAACCTAGATAAGCCAGAACCTAGATAAGCCAGAACCTTAGAAAGGCAAGAAGTCACATTTCTAAGGGGAATGGGGGTCTACACTTTGTTTTACAACATGAAAGAAAGAAAGAAAGAAGAGCTCTATGAGCACATGAGCAAGGAAGTTCAAACCGCATGAGTGCAGTCAGAATTGCCACTTGCTTGGTGCACCAGCCTGTGAGGCTGACACAAACCTTACACGATAAATCCAAGCACTCCTGCCTCTGAGGCGCCAAGTAACTTACCCCTGGAGCTCTTTGACGGAGAAGGAGATCTTGAGGTTGTGTCCGAGCACGTGCAGCGCCGAGAGGATGTCGGCCCACTGCACCATCTCCCCCAGTGGTCCGCCCTTCAGCACCTTGGGGCTGAACATGTCCCCTGACTCCTCCGTTAGGAAGCCCATGTGCACAAGGATCTACAGCCAGAGAGAGGGGGGTAGACAGAGAGAGAGAGAGACAGGAAGAGATAAGGCATGGGGGAAGTCAGTTGTGTGGACCCACAGTGGTGTGTGTGTGTCTATTGTGAAAGAGTGTATGTGTGTGTGCATGTGTTTATGTGTCTATGCATTGTGTATGTAAAATATAAGTGTTTGTGTGTGTGTGTCTCTATGGTACAAACCAGTATGATGGGTTTTCTTTTAACATTTACAATATGCTATTATTCTTTCTGTTGCCATGTTGTTTTTCTTAAACTGATCAGTCTGCTTATGCTAACAATGTTGTGAATTGTCATTACCATATTTGCCAGAAGACTAGCACAGCATGGACGCTGACTCAACATACAGGGATGGCTGTTCACATTCTAACCACGTCTGCTCCATCGTCTCCCTATAACAGCACAACAACTGGAGGACTTACGCCCACTCAGGCTGGTTCTTCATCACTGCACCTCCCCAAACAACACTACACTCACCAGTGTCTCCATTCCCTTTCTCTATTCATGTCTGAGGACTGTCTGCTTGAGCACCAGAGACAAAAATGCTATTCATAGAGACAGACCCCCCCCTCCCCCTTCATATGCTTGGAGGGCTTTATAGTGAGAGAAGGGAGAACAGGAGGGAACCAGAAGATGGTAAAAGCAGAGAAATCTGGATCCAGACAAAGAGTCCGAGTCAGCTTCAAAACATTCCAAATGGACTACGAGTGCTTTCACATGATTTTGCAAATATGTATGACGTTTGTCTCGAAAGTATCTTTCTGCTGTTGTTCTGTTGTTGTTGTCGTTGCTGCTGTTGTTGTTTTTTCCCCTCTAGATGGAAATTTAAATGAGGCTTTTTCGAGAGACTTGAAGTCATACTGGGAGACGCATTCCAACTGGTCAGCTTAAAAACCCAACAACCCTTTTCATAGCATTTCCCATGGCCAATTCATCGTAAGAGTTACACTAGCAGACACTGTATGGCATCATAACTTAACACAGCTTGCTATTTTCATTGATACGATAGTGTCAGGCCATCAGTAGCGCTGGACATTACAGCTCTCATAATGCCAGACAGTGAAACAGCCAATTTATGTGTGACATAGGCTGCAATGATATCTAGCATTATAAAATCTGGCACAGCATTAATCAGCCTTAATTGCCAAATGCTTGTGTGTGTCCTCTGCTTTGTCCACCCGACACAAACAGCTCACTAATGGTCTGAAAATCACACACTGTGTTCTGAAGGGTTTAATCACATCTGCCAAGCTCTGGGGGTTTTAGACCAGCTAATCCAAAGAGACGCTTTCAGCAAACACTGAGGGTGTGTGTGTGTGAAAGAGAGAGAAAGAGGGGTAAAGATGAAAGAGAGAGCTGCTTCAGAGTGATATCCATGGGAAGGCTGTAGGCTTCAAACAAGGTGTACCTGGCACCTCATTCCATACACACACAATTGCAAACGCGCACAGACACAGACACACACACACAGACACACACACACAGACACACACACACACACACAGACACACACACCCCTATTCCTCCTATTCCCTCTCCCCAGGCAGCATGAACATGACCACCAATATCAATGCATTAGACTTTCATGTCTTCTTTTAAAAACGGATTTTTAAAACAACTCAAAGATAGACTTCATGTGCTCAGTGTCCGCATATAAAGATACAGAGCACAGAGAATCTCTACCTATAAGGTATTTCCACTCATCATACACCCTAATGTACACATCGTCATCCTCCATATCACTCATTCAGACCGGACGCAGAACCCTACATAAACACATGTGTGTCAATACCTTATGACCGATGATCCTATTACACTGGGCTCTTCAAAGCACCTTATTAGGCTGCCTGGGGGAATCTGGTGTATATCTAAGCAGTTGAGAGGAGAGGAAATAAAACAAGGGCCATTTGTCTGGCCATCTCTGCCTGAGTGTGAGAGCCCCCTGGGGAGGGCGGGCGGGTGTGGGGGTGCCGGGCCCGGATGTTTCTCAGAAAATAATGAAAAAGATGGCGGCCCAGATCGACTCAACAAGATCTTTAATGGCCTGGCCACTTTGAGCTCTCTCTTCCGTTTGAATCCCTGGTCACACCGGGAGATGGCAGTGGGAGATATTTCAGCGAGCATACCTCTCCCTCCTCCTCGAGGTGTCTTGTAGTGTCAAGGAAACCTTGTTTACAGTGGTGTCGAAACATGTCATGTAGTACAGCTACACTGGTTTCGTGCAGAGTGCAGACAGACACCTGCGGCAGATCGGACATGTGTTGATCATTTTTATTATAATTTCTGTCATCATTTTTGTTGCACTGCTAGTGTACAGGATGGACACTCCTTCTCTCTCCCACTCTCTCTTTCTCGAGTGCTCTGCCAGAGAATAACAAAGCTGACAGATTGTGAGAACCATTCTGAAAACTGTTCTACAAGCACTCACACACACACAATCAAAACACTAGACAGGCTCCTGCACTGCACAAACAGGTTATGTTCTCTGAGTTTGAGTTTTTACTCGCATGGCTTGCAAGTGTCACTTGTCCCAAGTGTCAGATACTAATGGAAGTGCTATTACAGAAAGTGCTACATGCTACACATGCTACTATATATCTCCTGTAGTTCCTTTACTGATGGGTACTGTAAGGCATGTGTGTTCAGTCTCAGGGTGACTGATGCAGACGCAGGTCACTCTGATACCCACCCTCTTCTGCTGTCTGCTCTGGCTGCGCAGACGGCCGCCCAGATGCCGTGCCGCAGACGCCCACTGCGCTGCAAGCCTGCGTATGCGCCTCCTCATGAAGCTCAGTGAGTCCTTGCCCGTGCCCACCTGCTCCAGCAGCGACCCCAGGTCTGAGCGCAGAGCTGCCTAGTAGCATGTATGTGTGTGTGTGTGTGGTTCAGAGAGAGCAGAAGTGAAAGTTGGCAAAAAGTTCCCAAGCAACGAAATACTTGAGAGACATATTACATCACCCAGTTTTAGAGGTGGAGTGAGAAAGGGAGGTAGAATTACAATGAAACATTGGCATTCATTTAGGGCTAGTATAGTAATACCATAAAGCACTGTGTGTCATTAAAGACTATTATTCATTCTTGTGTAAACATACAAGCATCGGGGCAATCAAAGCCAACATTCTGATACCCAAAATACACATTGCTACATTGTTTTTAGAGTGAATGAGTCAGTGTGACTGCAACGCCTTGCAATCAGCTGTGCTCCTACACTAAAGAACCAGCAGCCTCACAGAAACTCTCTGGTTTTGACTCTTGAGGCTCTGATCCTCTTGACTATGCCCTCGCACCCCCTCGACTCTCCCACACACCCACTGCAGGAGACTGCCTGAGTGCCAGGCTCACATAAAGTAAATGCAGAACCATCCTCACATTCATCTCGCTCTCCAAAGAGGATTTCGATTGAATTAAAGCATCTCTCATTTAAAGCCCTCTGGAAATGGAACACATGTCAAGTCTGAAAAGTGTTAGAAATATGATAACAAGTTTTAAGAAGACAGTCTTATTCTAGCCACTGAGCACCCCCTGCTAGTTTACCTGAAACATCAGAGAGGCTAATACGCACTCCTGCGTAATACCTATAGGTGCGTTCACTTTCAGCGAGCGTTTTCTTTTCAATGCTTGTCACAGAGGATCTGGGGGCTCTGGGAGGAAGAGGCCAAGAGTTTGTCTCCCGCTTCTGGCTGCGGAGCTTCAGGATATGTCAGATGGAGAGGAGGTGCAATCGCACTGGCTCAGTCACGGAGAACAAGATAAAGGAGAAGATAAATCAGTCAAGTTTTCCCTGTGCTGCTCTGCTCTGCTCGCTACCTCTAGGGCACAAATGCACGCCCACGGGAGAATCATCTCAGGCTTCAGCAAACAGGCCTCATACAGCCTTGACACTCAGAGAGAGATACTGCCAGTGTTATGCATGAAGTACTACAACCTACAATGAAATCAGACCCCTGCTTCTAACTTACTTGTGCACTCTGTACTGGACGAGCAGTGGGTGTGCTGCTATGATTCCTCCAAGCCAGAGGGGGGCAGAACCACTCAACCTCACTCAGGTAAATGAGGAATGAGCAATCAGAGCCATCCACTCCATAGAAGCTGTAACAGGGGTCTGAGGTCCATCGGGCTCTCATCCACTAACAAAAAAAAACAAATATTTCAATAGTACAAGCCAGTTAGAGAGGAAGATAGCTGGTTAGTTAGGCTATATTAAATACATAATCGTAAATGCTGTAACTGCAAAATATGGTGTTTAATTATACATTACACATTGCATTACTGTTCACAAATTAATTGTTTGTATATTGAGATCTAGAGAGCAGTACTCACATCCATTTTACTAGGGCAGTCAGGGTAATGGGGATCCTTTGGGACATCACACTGGCCCATTAGACCGTCTCGCACTGCAGAGAAAACAACAACCATTTTCAAGCTATAAGGAAGTCTTTGTTTCAAAAAGTTAACCGAGGAAGTCTTCAGGGGTCTTTTGTCTTGTCTTGTGTTTCAAAGGTAACACTTTTTTTCCTTTTCCCTGTCTGTTGGCCCCATTAAAACTTCTTTTGGAAAAGGAAAGTAAGGACTCTGCCCACTCGTCTCTAAAAATACAGACCAACTGGAACCAAGTCGTGGTTTAGTGGAACTGTACCAGGCTGTCAGTTTGTGCCTATAAACATGCACACATCCTCTAAAGTCTTTTCAACCATGCAAGTGTATTTACAGGCATGCTGATTCTTGTGTCTGAAAGTACTGTGTGTGCATGCAAGTGCCATGGATGTTTACCATTATTTGCATGCATGTGTGTGTGTGTATGTTTTGTGTGTGTGTGTGTGTATGTTTTGTGTGTGTGTGTGTGTGTGTGTGTGTGTGTGTGTGTGTGTGTGTGTGTGTGTGCACGCAGGCATGTGAAACCATTCCTACGCATATTCATCATGTTGGCACTGCTCTCTGGTTTCCCTAATGAAGTAGGCTGGGAGAGCTCTCCTCCTAGAGGCAGCCAAGCCTGTAGTGCGTGATCACAGGCGGAGGATTAGAGCCCATTCCGGAACATTAGAATATTAATTGCAGCCGCCACAATGAACGCAGCAACCTGATCTGAGAACCAAAGACCCAAGGATTAACTGCCTGAGCAGGATATCTGTGGAGCATATTTCAACTTTGGGCGGCTTCCAGCATTTCTACTCGACAAATAACAATCTGTGAGATGAGCTGAATTAATGAAAGAACATACATTTGTAGCGTGTTGCCCACAAGCAAAGGCAAGGCGGCATGGTTGCGCCGTTAACAAGGGCACTGAAGCTGAATAAGAGGTGAAATAGACTCGTGGACTAAAAGAGTCAATCTTCCAGTAGCAGCTCAAGGGGCTGTGCAGCTGGAAGATTGTTAAAAGTGTAGCTAACAAATGCAGAGAGTCTCAACAGGCTTGAGGTTGATAGAAACCTTTTGCCTGGGGTGTTGGAAAGTGTAGCTCTACTGAGATAGTGGGAAGAATCAAACAGACTTTGCCCTGAGCAGCAATTAAGAGCCCTTTCAATCTGAGCAGCCACTGAAAGAAACCATTAGAGACCATAGTCATTGGACTAGACAGTGGCCTGAGACACACCTTTGTTGGCAGTCTGGCTCCTCTGGAGGATCTGTTCAACCTTCACGGCCATGTCGGAGACATTCTGTGCAATGGCCTGGATGCGCTCAACCAGGCCCATGGGCTGGAACCTTTACATAGCAAGAGAATGATCAAGCACACACAAAGACACACACACACACACACACACACACACACAGGAAAAGTCAATTCAGGCACATTTTAATACAACAAGAGTTGAACCAAGGTGCTGTAAAGTTACATACTGCAACAGAAGCAAGAAAATAAAACTATGTAAATAGGTCACATGTGAAAGGAATATAAATAGAACATTAAAGACAAGGGCAAGGGGCTGGACACACTTTCATTGGGAGTTAATTGAAGAATTGAATTGAAGAATAGAATTGAAGAATGCTATCACAGTATTTCAAGATGAGATGTAAAGACAGGTAATGAGGGGACAATCCTAATATCGAGAGGTCCAAGACAGAAAAGGAATAGTGTCCCTTCTGTGATTTGAGAGATTTGAGAGATCTGACTGGGATGTAGGGAATGATTATTTCAGTAAAGTATTAAAGATAGGACCAAGTGAGTCCATTCACAGCTAATTTAAATATACAAATACAATGCAGCAAAATAAATACATGGGTACAACACTGAAGACAAGGACCAACATGGAGACAGTGACCAATACATAGTAACAGACCATCCACAATACAACACAAACCACTACACAAAACAACACAGATCAGTACACAGTACGCCACAGTGCCACAAGTTAAACTGGGGAAGCAGAAGGGCCAGAGCAGACATAGATTAAGTCCATCAATACATCATCTGTGCTTATTCAATATATTAACAGCAGCACAAACAGAAGAAAGTTCATGTCTTTTAGTCCTGTGTGGGAACTCTTGTTGTCTACCTGAAGGTAGAACCACAAACTCCTATAGAGGGGGTGGTAAGTATAGTCCAGTATAGCCAATGCCTTCCTGGGCACATGACGGTCATACAGGTCACAAAGATGGGTTTGAGTTACCCCAGTGACCTTCCCAGCTGCACTGACAAGCTGGACAAGCTCATTTCTCTCTGCAAGGTTGAAGTTACCAAACCATACCACAATGGAAAAGAACAATGCAGACTCAGTAAAGGTTCTAAAACAGTGTCATATTTTGGTAAATACATTAAAAGTGGTCATTTTTTGCTGCTGAACCTTTTTATGAATAGCCTCAGAAGTTGCTAAGTTTAACTTATTGCCCAGCACAGTACCCAGATTGTCTACCAGTTCCACCTTAGATGCCTCTATCGTTGCCTTAAGAATAGCAGCACACTTCTTAAAGTAAATCACCATCGCCTTAGTTTTTTAAACATTCAGCTCAAGAATAGAATCCTTACACCATGTCACAAATTTGTCCACTATTGGACCATGATCCAGTTGACCACCCCCCCTCCCACCCCCCTCCTCCGAGTCATTGGCAAACTAATTTGGCTATTCTAAAACTCACTTCTGTCTGAAACTCACTTTTAGTCTGATATTCACTCTATGCTGGTTACAACCTGAAGTCATCACACCAACGTTGGATCCATTAGTTAGTAAATCAACAAAAAAACATCCACTTTTCACCCCTTTTTCATAACAGTTATGAAAAATCCTATTTAATGCAGTTTTTCAAGAATTTCCAAGAAGTTAATAAAATTCACAACATCACGGCGTGAATTCCTATCCTATCTGGTCTGAGTGTAACATTGCCGAATGCAAGGGGTCCACTCGCTAAACACCAAGTGGATTTGTTAATGCTAATTGTGTAGACTCTGGCTGGAGCGTGAAATGGAGCGCTTTTCAATCCCCACACAATTTATTTGGCACTGATAATGGTCTGACTCAGCAAGACGTGACGGGCAAGTCAGAAAAGCACCAGGACCGAAGAAGAACAATTAGCATTGTCAGCCCACATGTTCCACAGCAAACTGGCTGCGAGGTGGCCACCAGAGAGAGAGAGAGAAAGAGAGGAGAGAGAAAGGCAGAAATGGGAGGGGAGGGGCGATGAGAAAGAGAGAGGAGGTTAATGTGTCTAAGCTGCTCCCTTACTGCAAAGAAACTGAAAAGAAAACAAAATGAAAGAAACCAGGCCAAAACCAAACCTACACTTGACCCTCAGCTCTGTCACTTGTCTTCCGCTTGCCAGTTTTGTATTATTCATGGGATTCTTTTTGGACCTAGCAGGGCTGCTTTAAAACAGCTTTTCACACAAAGAAATTGTGTTCTTTTTTCATGCAATACACTAAGCTGCAATAGCTCCTACAATACTCAACCCATGCATGCTGTATTGCTACATACCGTGAATGTACTTAAATGTCCATATGTTTAAGGAAATGTTTCAATGCTCAGTTCATGTGTAAAATTCAAATTGTTATTATCTGACAGTGTGGTAGGGGTGTAGATAGAAAGAGGAAAATACTGCCTGGAAAAAGAATAAAAGACTAAATCTCTAACTGTGTTTCTTGATGGCCTTACTTTAATGGTAGGGTAAACAATGTTAAACATGACATTCTTTGTAATATCCAGCAAACGTCTCCACACAATCTGCTTACAAAGTCTGTGTGGAGTGTTTGGATTATCTCTCTATCTCACAATGAACAATAAGTAACACTTTATTTGAAGGTGTCTACATAACAATGACATAAGCCTGTCATTAACATGATATGACATGTATCATGAACATTAATGACAGTTCATTAATGTTTATTTCTGTGTCATTCAATTTTTGTAATGTCTGTATCCCAAACAGTGTCAACTTAATATTACAAAAAAACTAATGACATTATATAAGTCATAAACATTAAAAAAGTGTAATTAATGTTCATGATAAGTGTCATGTCATGCTTAGTCGTCTGTCTGAAACATAAACAAAAATATTGCCTACCCTCCCTTTAAGTCAATGCTTAAGTTAAGTGTTTAGCAAGCAAACGCAGCTCTGTACACCGCAACTCTTGGTGAATGTTTTACCGACTGCTCCTGATACTGCACGTCTCACGGAGAGTGGCGTTTAGCATGTAGCTTAACTGTTT
Source organism: Tenualosa thibaudeaui (assembly GCA_027481765.1). Lineage (NCBI taxonomy): Eukaryota > Metazoa > Chordata > Actinopteri > Clupeiformes > Clupeidae > Tenualosa > Tenualosa thibaudeaui. The sequence goes on from JAIFZK010000016.1 coordinate 1,868,029, forward strand.
GTTGTTGCATGGATATACATTCCGCTTCAAGGCCATGCAGCATCCAGTGGGCAAAAGGGTCGAAATGTGGTCAAGTCACGACACGATGCAGACACCCAAAGGCACATGTGTGATGGACTGTCTGTTGCCATGGAGACTCAGAAAAAGAGGAAAAAGTGGGGAGAAGGAGGAGCGAGGAATAGAAACAGAGAGAAAAGAAGAAAAAGAAGAAAAAGAAGAAGAAAAAGAAGAAGGAGAAGCTTCTGCTGGTTCAGCAGTAGCCTTTCACGATCTATGCTGAAACAGGGAGAGGAATCATATTGAGCTGTTGTGTGTCAGTCATTGTTCATGCCAGTACGTCCTGGTTCCCACATATAGCATGATGTTTTGAGCTTCCACACATAAGAATCTCAACACACATTACTTTCTCTCTCTCTGCCTGTTTGAATGTGACATGAGCTGTTTCGTGGAGCCATGCGTGTGTGTATGTGTGTGTGTGAGAAAGAGTGGTGTGTGTGTGTGAGTCTGTGTGTCATCTGTACAGGGAGAAACTGACTTAACTAACTGCTGTGAGGTTCCAAATGCACAGCTGTGTATTTTGTGTGTGTGTGTGTGTGTGTTCATGTTTTTTCTGCATTACCTGTCCAGGGCAGAGCTCAACTCCTCTAGCCTGTGAGAGTCACTGGTGTTGCCCAGTCTGGAGAGGCTGTCAATCCTCTTCATGATCACCTCCAGCATGTCACTGATCTTCTTCAAGACCCCACGAGACTCCAGACCACCCAGCACTGCACAGGAAATACATACACACCCACACACATACACACACACAAATTGATTATCAGTTAGAAATGATGATACAAACCTTTGGCTTTGACTTAATTTTCATTGGGTTATGTAGTCAAGAGTTTTTACAGTCTACAGTTGAACAGTCTACAATGAACCACATCTCAAAGATGTTGTGAGTTTTAACTTTTACACCCCTCCTGCCTCTCAGGCCTTTAAAGCCAGAGACACTGGGAGAGAACAACAGCAGAGCCTGGCCAAACAAAAGAGCCATTAAATTAGCCTGACAGTTTGTTTTCCTTGCCTTCCTTTCAGCTTCGCTTGAACTCAGACATGCACACACAGCTGAAGCGGAACTGTGTTCCTGATCTCACCTAGCAAATTAAACAGTTCACACCATACACACACACACACAATTTGTGCTGCGACTGGGTCCAAGAGGTCCAGAGACGTCCGATGAGCACACACACACACACACACACAAACCGATGTTCTGAATCCATGGGAGTATTCGTGCGTGTCATGGTTTCATGGACACTACAGCACTAATAAATACACATGTGAGTTTTCAATATAAAGGCTCACATTCAGATCTACAGCATGCCTTTCTGGCCTAATGTAAGAGGCACACTGTGAGTCCAGTGATGCTACAAAATATGCTGTTAATTTATGATAATAACACATAGCATTTAAACAATGTTTAAAGTAATCAACAGATTTTACTAAGTACGTAATCTGTATAAATATCAGGTGTGTCAAACAATTCAATTTTTTAATCGTGATTAATCTCATCAAATGATGTAGATAATCACAATTAATCACAAAATTGCAGAAAAAAACTTCTTTAATCTGTTTAAATTGTTCTCAAATTCATTTCTATAGAAAGTGTTAGCTCTGAACATCACAGCAGACTTTAGCTACAGCGTAGCAATTTAATTTCTTGAATATATGCTTGCATGTTCATCATGTCAATTGTAATAAGGATCATCTTCTCTATGATACACGATGATTCACGATCGTAGCCCATTGGCCATCATTCTGCATTTCACCCAGAGAAGTGAAAGTAAACTCACACCGCATGGCATGTTGCATGTTGAGAAGTTGTTGAACTACATTTTACCAGAGTTAACGTCATAACTACCTTTATTTTGCATGAAAGTCACCTGCGAAAATCCCATTTTGTGCCATACCAAGATGTGCATACTATTAACGCGTAACTTCAATAGCTCTAATATGTAATTTGTTTACCACAATCTTACCACGTGCACAATCCAATCCTTGCTATATTCCTGAAATAACTCATAAAGCTAATTCATATTACGGAATAATTAATAAATAGGGGATTTTGTTTTCATATTTATCCTATTTATCATATTTCAATGCAAAGCCACAGATGTTTTCAACTCTGATCAACATCTCATTTATCAATATGAAGCTACAGATGTTGAGGATCCAGATAAGGTGGGCATAGACAGTATGCTTCTGACAGAGAACTGAGAGGGAGGGAGAGGTGTGGTTCAGGTGAAGACTGCACGTGGGAAAGGATCTTGTGTGTCTGTCTTGTTTGGCCGGGTGTTGTTCCCCTGCCAGTCGCATCCACTGTGTAACAAGCCTGGGCTTTGTTGTGTGAACCTCCTGGATTATCGGGCTGTAACCCAAACTGGCGCTCAACTGTTTAAAATCTCCAACCCCCCCACCCCCCACCAACACATACACACACACTTCGCCTGTGAATCAATTGCATTAAGCCCGAGAAACTGCACAGTGAGCACACTACCCTCTTCTCCCATACTGTCGCAGTTAATTTATAACTGTCCACCAGGAAGTCACCTCTGTCAGAATCCAAAACAAGCCCTGAGTAAATCACCATAGAAACACAGCAGCACAGACCAAGTGGTTAATCAGAAGGAGGGAGGTATGGGAAAGAAAAAAAAACTTAATTAGAGAAGGATTGATCTTCATGGGCTGCTGGCCAAGCTGTAAACAGGGGAAATAGTGAAAAGGTATGAAAACTTCAGTGGAAAAACAGATGAGGGTGAAAGAGCAGGATGAGTTAGATGGAGCTGAGAGATGAGAATTAAGAGGTGATATGGTGCAACTCACCACAAAAAAGGGAATAACCATTACGGTTAATAAGAATATATCCAACCTAAATGACCCAACAACATAAAATAGAATAACATAAAATTGAAACACAGTTTGCTGCTTTGTGCAGTATGGAGGTCAACAAAGGTCTTTGGAGATTACAAATCAAATTTAAAGCTCTTATTAAGGCTACTTTGATAAATGATTTTTCCTGCAGTATTCAAAACTGGGTTATAGGTTGTCTGGCCTCCCCACAGAAAGATAATTTCATGATTAACTCATGTATATTTTTGTCATTAAGTGTCTGCATCTACTACACAAAGGCAGTGACACACATACACACAATTTTGGCTTGAACAACAAGAGATGGCTGTTGACAATTCCATCTTGACAATTCTTCTCCTATGGTTCTGTGTGTACAAACCAAAGGGAACCAATCCAAGAGAAAAAGAATTTATAGTTGCTATGTGCTTCTTAAACGCCTCTTAAACTCAGACATATTGTAGGCTTCAAAGAAATTTTATACAGATCTGTTATGCAACTCAAATGCACAAATAAATGCAGAATCCAATGCCAGTGAGGATGTTCTCTTAAAATCAGTTAGCATAATATGTGCTGGACAAACTGTTCCATATTTATGTCGGAGTGCTTTTGTTCAAAAAGGAAAGCTCAGCTGAGAGCCCAGAGCAGCTGGGCAATGTGCTTTAGAACTCTATACATTGCTCAAGGTTGATAAGAATGACCAAAACAAAACCCAAAAAAAGAAAAACAGGTCAATCAACTATTTGTGCAAAGTTTTTAAAAGATTTTAAAAGTTTTTAAAAGAATTTTGAGTCTGTTCCTACCTCCCGTAAAAACTAAGCATTTTGTTTGTGTGACGGATGAGAAGCCTGTGTCTAATGATGATGTCTAAGCATGTAAGAAACAAGGCAAACTTAAGAGCGGATTGCCAGAGCACAGCGACTGGCGAAGGTTGCCTGGCACTGTGTCCTCATTACAGATGCATCGACTTTTCTGGGCCGTTGGTCGCTCAGAGAGGCAAAGCGCATCTCACTGACTCTGTGAGCCCAGTGTGTGTGCTGCCATAATCAGGCTCATACGGATGTGTAAGAACCCCAATGGCATTGCTATGCATACGCTTATGCTTGCCAAGCCACATGGTGGTGGGTTTTGGGTTTGGAGCGCTGGGGTCTGTCGGGATTTCCTGATGGTCTGGTTTTCTGTTTTTTTTTTCCTTTATTGTGATAGATTAGTCGAGAGAGACAGGAAGTGAGTGGGAGCGAGAGATCGGGAAATGACTGCAGGTCAGAAACCCAAACCTGGGTCCCCGTGGGCACCAGTCTATTCATGGTACAAGTGTACGACTGATCAGCCGTGCCACAGTGCCCCTCATTTGGCCGTTTTTTTTATACTGACACTCTGAAACAGCCTCACCCAGGGATTTCTTGGCACTGTGCTGTGCGCGCCACAGCCCCTCGGTGACGCCATTAATCCAGTAACCGGATGGCAGCCCATTCTCATGATGTATTTATTAGCTCTCTTAAAACCCCTTATTTGTCAAGCTGCCGACTACACTGAGGATTCATTACCTCGCGACTCAATATCTGAGGGAGATGTTTATGTGTGTGTGTGTGTGTGTGTGTGTGTGTGTGTGCCCATGTGGGTATGTGGGCACTGTGGGTGCACTGTGTTCCTCCTTTGGGTTGGTGGTGAAAGGTGTCACCAAGGAGATTAGATGAGAGAGATGGCAATCCTGAGCTATGGTAGCTTAATGAGTGAAGGGTACAGAGATGTCCCTGTCTCCACAAAAGACCAGAGTGGCCACACTGTCCGTTTGAATAACACTGGCTTGAGTTCAGTTAGAGCGGTTAAAATCAATCTTTCCAGATCAGTGTTCACTATGTGGCTAGACTAATAGTGAAGCCACATCAATCAAGTCTATTTACCAACCATGAAATAATCACAGTATGACTGCTTGAGGTGTTTATTGGTGCTCAGGTGCTGGAAGTATTTGCATGGGCTTAGCTGCAGCAGGGTTGAACATGGCTTAGTAGAACATGACTTCTTCCATGAGAGGCTCCAACAGGCAGCCCCCTGTCCTCCACTCACTCACTGTTGCTATTAATGGACTCATGATGTCACAATCACTGTGTTACTCACTTCTGTTATACATGACAAGAACTGATCTGCGTCACATGGAACTGAAGCCGGCTGGTATGGAGCAAGTCACACCTCAGGACTATGTAGATACGGAAACGTACACACACACACACAGTGAAGGCCAAGTCAACGGTGTGTGATTCATAAACGTATACACTGCCCTGAACTCTGAAACGAGGACATATCAGGCTCATGCAGGGCCTTGCTCTCTGCAGCGTGATCACACTCTGCATGAAGAAGTGAGGCAGCGCTGTGCACTCACAGAGCTAGAGGCTCAGTCATCGGTCCTCAGCCTTCGGTCCTCGGTGCTCGTCAGTCTCTCAAGCTCATCACTAATGAGAGCAGGAGGCAAAATTTTTGCCTGATTACGAGGACACTAGGAAGCACTCTCATGAATTCTTGATTGGAGGATGGCTGGAGAGGCTTGGAGAGTTTCTTTAAGGGCAATATCAAGTCACATCAAAGAGCCCAGACTGAGTACTGTGCAATATGCTGAAGACAAATGTGTCATGGTTTGCAATCTAAAGAAAGGGTTATTAGTTATAAGTATTATTAGGAAAAACATGAAACTGAAAACCTAGAATGACCCCTCTCACACACACACACACACACAACATACTGCAAGTACGCACTCACACACACACACACAAAACAACTAACCTAATGAAATAAAGTACAAGTAGTTCACAAGCCCCTAGCAGAAGCCCCTCCATGCCTTTCTGCTGCCTCAGCTTCTCCAGCCATGCTGAGGTGACTGCCTGCTTTCTGTTACATATGAGGGATCCAGAAACTCCCTTACACACATCCTCTGGAAATCTATCCTACACACACACACACCTCTGCCAAACCGTGCCCACATTTTTCAGATTTCACCCCCACCAGCATCACCATCCAACCTCCATGTCCTCATTACCAGTCTGAGGCAAGAAAACAGAATGTTGGGCCCACGTGTCTCGCCCAGTTGGGTGGAGGTGCGAGGAGCACAAGAGTCTGCTCAAGTGGATAACTAGCGTTGCCTATCCCCTATGGCCTCATTTTCATCTCGGCAAAGCTGACAGCTTAGGATGTGACAGAGAGAAACGCTCCAGCAGCAACTTATCAGATTCTCTCTCAAAGTTCAATTAAGGGAGGGGGGGGGGGTATGCAAGCTACATTTTGAGGGTTCAGAGACTGTGTGCACAGCCAAAGTCATATAAAGCCTGTATGAGTGTGAGTGTGAGTGTGTGTGTGTGTGCTGAATTGATGTGACTGTGTTTTAAAAGGAGCTTGGGTTTGGGGTAAGGCCACACTGAGGAGCGAACAGAGATAAAGAGATGATGGAAAGGAAAAAATTATAATACGGCAAACTAAAAGAGAGAGAGAATGAAAGAATGAACGAAAGAGACAGCCGTAGAAAGATGGATTAATATCCAGACCAGCCTGCTGATTAGATATAATTTGTGTGTGCCATCTGTCTTACGGTCATAGAATAGGTCTGATGTGCATCAGAAGATGTATTTCACGGTGCTGGGATCGGCAAGCACGAGCTCTGGAGTGGGTCGTCTATGACTAGACTCTTATCTGTGTTCCTCCTACTGTGGAAATCACAGAGAATACCAGCCTGATATCTCAGTTCAGAGAAGTCATCATTTGTTGTTTGCAGAAGACTGCATCATGAAAGACAGACAGACAGACATACAGACACATATCCGTACACAAACGTGCGCACGCACACACACAGTCACACACACACACACAGAAGCATGGTAAACATACACACAGAGGCACACACAGTCACTTACACAAAATGATTTATCACTGGGTTGGAATTGGCATCCATTATGCTGGAACATGTAAAATGTTGTGTGCCTCTCTGAGGAGCTGTCATGTTAGTCTGCTTGTTGCCTGAACACAGCCATCACTGAAGTAACCAGGCTGACAACATGTCAACTTGTACTTGTAAATGCTTCAGCAGATCTCTGCTGAGTTGAGACAGGATATGACAAAGCCTGATGTAACTTCACTTCATTTCTAGTCTCCAAAACCTCAAATCAACAGCCTAACAAAAAGCTCCTTTGCACAGGCTCCTTAACAGGCTGTCAGAAAGAGGAAAAACATTTTAAAGTGTAGGAATGACATGGAAAAGTAAATAATAGATTATATCTTTATATGTACATGTAAGTAAGTACATGTAACATATATATATATATATATATATATATATATATATATATATATATATATATATATATACATATATATATATATATATATATATATATATATATAACAAATAATGAAAAAATGATGTAAAATGTCAAATGTGAAATCGGTCCTCATCTCACATTTTCTCAGGCCTCTTCCTAACAACACTACTGTTACTTTTAACAACAGGGATGTGGGTTGATTGTTACATCTGATCTTTCTTTTAATAGACACCCTGTCTGCCAATCAGAAAAGTATTTCTTTTCTCTGGGTCATAATAAATTCATGAATTATTTTATGAGCTAATTAAAGGCATGTTAAAATAGATACTGATATCACACTGTACCAGCTCACATTCTGAGTTGAATGTAATTATTTAATGACTTAATTAATTACTTATTTATATTGACTCTGCTTCACATGGTGAGAAACCACACCCCTTAGCTGTTCAAAATCCAGCACAAACCCACGGCCTCCCGTGGCTTATTGCTTAATTTAACAACCATTGCTTGGTGACTTCATAATGTCTTACAGAAAACAGTGCCTTATGAAGTATTATCTATAGAATTTTGCCTGCTAGGATACCTTTGTTTTGTTCAATGTAAAGGCAGCCTTCTATGTCTAAAATTCCATTGATTTATGAAAATAAATGTCTGGTGTTGCTAGGTCAGCCACAGCAAAGTTGATAGTTGGTACCCTGATGCCTGCTATGGAAAGTAACTCATTATTCAGTTGAAGGTCACAAGGCAACTGTCCTTGTTTTGCCCAGACTGCCCCTGGCAAAATACTGTTTTATAGATTTAATATCCCATGCGTAGTAGTAGCAAAACTACTCTATATTAATCATGTGCATTTCACTCCACAGCTTTATCATAATATTATCAACAATATAAATACATACCAGCGTTTTAGAGAGTTTATCTACTATGAAGAGTTTAATACTGTTGCACCACAAATATTAGGAAAGTCAACCAGTGGACATTTTGATTGTCACTGCATAGTGCATGCACATCCATCAGTCACGCTCCTGTGCTGAGCCCACAGACTGCTGTGAATGCAATCTTATCAGCCACCAAGCACCATCTACACAGCCCACTAGCCCCCCAAAGGGTGCTGCTCAATAACTGCTGGGAAATGTCATAGACAATAACTGTACCTAAAGCTCAAACAAATCCATGATCTTTCATGTGTGAAAATAATTCAATCATTTGTTTTTTGTGCCGTGTCAGGTCACTTGAAGCAGAGTTTCTTTATGGTCACATCCTCACATGACTGGTTAACCCACAGGCGAAAGTGTGTGTGCGTGTGTGTGGTAGTGACAGGCAGGCCTCCTCCAGAGAACACCATCCTGTGCTGTGCTACGTTTTGATGAGATTATTCTGAGCTGGAGTCAGCATTCCCCTGTGAATGCAGGCAAACAGCCTCTGCTCTCCCCAATCGCTGAAACTGCACTGTCTGGATCGGGGCATCCGTGAGACTCACACAGAATCTGTCAATTTCAAATGAACACCACCTACATTCTCATGGGTTAAGGCTCCTCCATTCAGCACAAACCTCAAGCTTCATAATCCAAGCATATCCTAGCCAAGAAAATGTCAAATACTAACCACATCATACATTGTACATTGCATGGGGGAGTGTATACTGTAAAGGAAAAGCCTGGCGTAAATCAGCCATATCCCTGTAGCTTGAGTTCACAGAGTGCTGTCAGTACTAAAAAAAATAAACACCGTAAAACATGAATTTAAAAACAGCCGCTAACACTAACTGAGAGGCGCACAGCAAATGATCATTAACATTAACTGAGAGGCGCACAGCAAATGATCATTAACATTAACTGAGAGGGGCACAGCAAACGGCCGCTAACATTAACTGAGAGGGGCACAGCAAACGTCCGGTAACATTAACTGAGAGGGGCACAGCAAACGGCCGCTAACATTAACTGAGAGGGGCACAGCAAATGACCATTAACATTAACTGAGAGGGGCACAGCAAACGGCCGCTAACATTAACTGAGAGGGGCACAGCAAACGGCCGCTAACACTAAATGAGGGGCACAGCAAATGACCATTAACATTAACTGAGAGGGGCACAGCAAACGTCCGGTAACATTAACTGAGAGGGGCACAGCAAACGGCCGCTAACACTAAATGAGAGGGGCACAGCAAACGACCATTAATGTTAACTGAGAGGGGCACAGCAAATGCCCATTAACATTAACTGAGAGGGGCACAGCAAACGGCCGCTAACATTAACTGAGAGGGGCACAGCAAACGGCCGCTAACATTAACTGAGAGGGGCACAGCAAACGACCATTAATGTTAACTGAGAGGGGCACAGCAAATGCCCATTAACATTAACTGAGAGGGGCACAGCAAACGTCCGGTAACATTAACTGAGAGGGGCACAGCAAACGGCCGCTAACATTAACTGAGAGGGGCACAGCAAACGGCCGCTAACACTAAATGAGGGGCACAGCAAATGACCATTAACATTAACTGAGAGGCGCACAGCAAATGATCATTAACATTAACTGAGAGGGGCACAGCAAACGGCCGCTAACATTAACTGAGAGGGGCACAGCAAACGTCCGGTAACATTAACTGAGAGGGGCACAGCAAACGGCCGCTAACATTAACTGAGAGGGGCACAGCAAACGGCCGCTAACATTAACTGAGAGGGGCACAGCAAACGGCCGCTAACACTAAATGAGGGGCACAGCAAATGACCATTAACATTAACTGAGAGGGGCACAGCAAACGTCCGGTAACATTAACTGAGAGGGGCACAGCAAACGACCATTAATGTTAACTGAGAGGGGCACAGCAAATGCCCATTACCATTAACTGAGAGGGGCACAGCAAATGGCCGATAACACTAAATGAGAGGGGCACAGCTAACAGCCGCTAACATTAAATGAGAGGGACACAGCAAACAGCCGCTAATATTAAATGAGAGGAACACAGCAAACAGCCGCTAATATTCACTGCGAGGGGCACAGCAAACAACCGCCAACACTAAATAAGAGGGGCACAGTAAATGGACGCTAACACTAAATGAGAGGGCCACAACAAACTGGAATGTAATCGGAAATTGAGTTCCCTTGCCCTATGTATTCGTCATTTCGCTAGTTGGTCCTCATTTTATCACATTTTCTCATTCCTCTCCCTAATATCATGGTGATAAATGGATAAATAAACATGCAGAACATCATTAAAATCTGCAGAGTACAAATTTTCTTTAAAATCCACCATTGTGCTAACAAATAAAAATGGTAATGGTAAAAAACTTTTTACAACTAAGGTCACAAAGGTCATCAAAACATCTTGCCAAAGGACAGTTGAAAATTTGCTTAATGGCTAATACTGATGTTGCTTAATGTCCAATCTCCTTTTAAATAAATAAATGAAATGAAATGAATTTTTCAAGGCACCAGTGATGCAATTACCTGGAAACAAATGAATATTTTATATGTGATTTGTTTTTAAATTATATTTTATTATATGATTTCAGGACTGCCCTGCTATCAGCAGTAAGAGTGGCTACCATGACCATTTACACACAGCACCATAACCACTTCTGATTAGAATCAGTAAAAGTTTGGGTTTTTTGTTTTAGGGTTTACTTGCCTTTTGACTTGTTCATTATTTATGTAAGCACACAAACGAGTATTAAATAACTAGAAGTGATTTAGATGCTAGTAACCAGCTAAGTAAATTAAAATACCACATAATATGGTGTGAAACTGAAACATCTCCCCTGCAGGTGTTTCCTATTGTCCTATTCCTATTCCTATTGTGTGTATGTGTGTGCACAGGTTTCATTATCAAAACATGTTGAAGTTTCTCAATCTCTAGTGCATTTCAGTTTGTTTACAATGAGTTGGCATGTTTTTGTGTGTGCTTGGCAGCTCCTGACAGAATAATTTACAATAGCAGCCTAAGCACCTATCTCGGGCAAGCCCCGCGTGAGCCGTGATGAAAAATTTAGCAAGGACTCAAGGTGGAGAGAAACATAACCCCCTTGAACAGAGTAAGCTCCTCACAGCGCTCCGCTGCTCCCATGGCTCAGAGGGTCGTCTGAGCAACGAGGCATTTGGCCTCCTGTGGCTCCCAAATTAGCGGCAGTCATACTCAGCAACCCATCACCTCCGTACACCCTAACTTCCCTCTCCCTCACCTCTTGAGCTAGCTCACTTCTCTCTCACCACACTCAAGACTGTCTCTATAAACCACTACATACCTCTACAGGACGTTTCAAGAGAGTTTGATTACTAGCATCATAGATGTTCCCACAGGGTTTCCGTGTTAACATTCCTCGTTTATTCATGTGGCTGTTTGATGTGATATAAACATAGCATTAGTAGTTTAATTAAATATAATGTACATTTTACATTACTTTTATTTTTACTGTTAAAAGCGTCTCTCTATTCACTTACTACAAACTTTTACAATATGTGTTTGATTGATGTGTGATACACATGTATGACACACACTATGTACATACAACTTGACATTCAACACACTAGCTGAACTTACAGCTAGCGTAGTGCTCTCAGTGGTCAATTACATTAAGAATGCATTGTGAGCAATGCCTGTATCTTCCTACAATGTCAAACCTGTCTTAGAAAAAATGAAGCAGATATTTTCAGATGATCATCATCCAATCTCATACATAGCTGTCATAATGGCCAGTGGAAGTTCAAAGTAGACAGTATTGCTATTCACTCATCAGAGACACCTTAACACTACATCGCCAGAGACACTCTGCTGTGTCCAACTGGAGGTCTAAACAAACCTCACATGCCCAAGAGAAAATGGGCTGTCACAATGTGGCAGAAATCAATGCAGGATAAATAAGGTAGAGAGCATCCATATACCACGGCCAAGACAGAAGTGATGTGGTGACAAGGCAACAATGAGTAGAGTGTTGACATCCACTGTGTCCCTGAGGAGGAGGAATAACAACCTTGTAATGGTAGTCCTCTAAATGAAAATGCTCAGTCACACATAGAGAGAAAAATGTGCCTCTCACATCCATAAACACTGACCATCTCTATATTTCTCACTCCCTTTCTTAAACAAACATAAATACAGATGTACCATCTCTCTCTCACCCACATGCACACACAATCAGATGCCCTCCCTTACTCTCTTTAATACACCTACAAACACATGCACACACACACATGCACAATCAGATGCACACTCATATAGACACACATACACACATACAGAGGTATGCGTGTGCACACATGCCGCATACCAGCAAGGAAATGAAATTCATCCGCATGTCAGCATGTGCGCACCCAGAGAGAGCCGTCTTTGATGGATGTCAAAGAGTACACAAAACAGCTGAACACAGAAAATGCCTAATAGATCCACAGTGTCATGTTTAGATGCAGTACTGTCCCATCCCATTTATGCACTGTGCTCCCCGAACCCTACACACACACACACACACACACACACATACACTGCAGGTGAGAAGCACATTCCTTGGCCCGACTGCCCAGCTCTGCTTCATTTCTCCGTTATAAATCAGGAGGCGCATGTGGGGCTGTGGGACAGTGCTGAAGACGAGTGGTGAAAAAATAACACTTAAGTCAGCAGACATCCCATGCTGGGGGAAGCATGGGAGTCACCCTATTCAGGCTATGCTTTGAAAGAGGGTAATGAGCACACAGCCTCTCTCTCTCTCTCTCTCTCTCTCTCACATACACACACACACATTCAAATGCACAGTCACACACAGGCACATGCACCACTAGCCTTCAATTCATATCCCTAATAGAGGCCCTGATGCAACAGGAGGGATTTACTCCAGCAGACTGTGTGTGTGTGTGTGTGTGTGTACATGCGTGTGTATGTGTATGTGAGTGCACAGCATTAGCATATGTGGATTGAGAGATGAGCATCAACAGAGTAACAGAGTGCGGGTATCAGTCATTTGTAAAGCCGATTACAGATGCGGAAGCCAGGACCTTGTGAGCCCAGCTCCAGCATCAACCCTGCTTCGCCAGCCAGAGAGGCTCATTCTGATACATGCCCTCACCTCCTAACACTGTTACTGGGAAACAGCCCCTGGGACACATATTCGGAAATAAACTACACACTCACTCACACACACACACACATTTACATACACATCCACACATACTCACCTCCTCCTGGAAACATGTATGCACAGTTTCTCAGTAGTGGTTTTTGTTGCATAAATTAGCTCACACAAACGCATAGACTTGAACATAGACTCTCACCTAGATGTAGCATCCATCACTCTACTGCACAAATAGATGTGCATAAATTTACTGGAAGGGACTACGCAGAGAGATAAATAGATGTAAACATGTAAACACACTCACCAACCCAACCAAAACACTCATACACATACACACACACATACAAATAACCACTCTCATACATACTGAAACACACTGTAACGCACACACATACACACACACATATACGAACAGTCACTCTCACGCTCTCATACATACTCAAATATACACTATAACACACACCTTGTTTGCGCACATATGCACACACACCGTTTATTGTATTCACCGGAGCCTTCCCCTGCGAGGCAGCAGGCATTGCTTAATGAGTACAGGTCCGGTGCTTTTCCCAGGACTGTTCGCTGTGAGTGGTTAATTAATCAGCCCCGGCTCCCTGCACCCACCCAAACCACCCACCCCCTCCTCCGCCAGTGCTGGGGCCAGCCGCGCAGCACAGCCCATTACCCTTCACCCAGATTATCCATCACTTATGGGCTTAAGCCTTGCCCGCGCTGCTGGAAGACAGGGACTGATGCCCTTTTTAGATCAGGCATTCTGCATGGCCAGCTGCGCCCAGCAGGAGGGGTCTTGAGCACAACTTTCCCGTACCTTTCTTAGGAGTAAATCCAAATGATCACATTGTGACACGGATCACAGCTGGGGACATATCCCTTTTGTCCTTGCTAACTTTCTGGAGATTTCCTGGGCCACTTCGGTGACAGTGGAAGAAGAGTCCGGCCATGACCGTCTCCAATCAGATGATTACAGTGGCCCGTGATTGTCTCAATCAGACATCTTCAGCCAATCAACAGACAAGACTGAGGGGCCCTTGATGAAAAGCACCCAGTCACGCAAAATAATTAGACAAGCTGCCACCCTTCTGCTCTGGTAGAATAATTACTGCCTTGTCAGTCATTAACCATGTTAAGGCAGCATAAGAGTGTCACTCATTTTTCTACCAGACATAAAGAGCCTGTGTGGTAATAAGACAACGTGTCAGAATGTGACAACAACTTAATCAGGTTTCCAAACAAAGAGACAAATCATTACTGCATGTGATTTCCAGAAAGGTTTTAATGCGCCCTTTCAATAAATTCTCTCGCCTTTGTTTACACAGATTCTGTCTGTGGGGTTGCCTGGCAGCAGAGTCTGTTCAGTCAGTCAGTAGTGGAGAAACACTATCAGTATGACAGCAGAGTCTGATGAGACCCAAGTTAATATTGACTCTTCCCAAACGGCCTCCATCATACAATGTGCTATGTGTCTGTGCAGTGCCACAGAACGCAAGCATGGGAGGAGTGTACTTCATACTGTACATTTGGGCTGTATCTAGGATAAACCAATCTGGCAAATGGTAAATTGTAAAAGGACTGCAATCTGATGCAACTCCTCCAAGACCTTTATAATGTCACGCATCATATTCCCTCATTTACACAACTGCCTATGGGGAGTGCCTAATCCCATTATAAAGATCATACAAAGAGATATTTGATTACCTTGTTAGACTATCTAGCCATGCTTAAGAGGAAGAGGCTAAGTGCTACTAAAGCTGTAAAATCGCTTTTGTGTCTCATAAAAATCGCTGCTAAAATATCTGTGTTCGCTCATATCGCTCTCATATCGGATTATGATGTGCCCACTGACATTTCATTTACAGCCAAAACGTACCATAGCCAATCTGCATCGCTCATCGCTTTTGTCCCTCTTGCCCATAAAAAGTTAATTTTACAGCTTTAGTTGCTCTTGGTGTGAACACACAGTAAGGGAGCATGCCTTCAAGTAGCCTGCCCCAATGCACTGTACCCACCTGAGCTTAAAGATAGTGTGGGACAATCTGGGGCAGAGTGTGAAGGGAAAGTACACTACAAGAGCAAATTCAGGATCATCCAAAGCACTCTTACTTCACCTCAGCAAGTTGGCAAGCTACAGTCAAAACAAGGAGATGGGGGACACAAGGAGGGGGTGCTTGGTAACAACACTACCAGGAGCAACACACTGACCCTAAACCTTATTTGATAGAACAGTCAAATCAACAAGGAAAAATACACATACACACACACACACACACACACAAATGCCAGCTAGCCTAGCTGCATGTGTAGAATGTTAGAGCCTCATTCCAACATCTCAAATGCCTCCTTGTTAGTTGACTGGAAGCCTGAGCTTTTTGGTTGACTGACTAGGGCGTTCCCCTCCTGATCAGTTGCTGTGAGGCCGTGAATTCAAGCCCTGGGCTGAACAGCCTAGTATGACCACATAGAAATGCACACACACACACATAGATCCACAAACACCTGTAAATACTGTATACACACACACACACACATACATTATAGATGTGCTTACTTCACACTGGTAGATTGGCAATCCCTAATCCTTTGAAGGTGGCTTGGACAAAAATTGAGGGCACACCAGAAAAAGTGTGGGGTAAAGTGAGTAATGAGCATAATCACTGTACCTTCGGCTCGGATGGTGAACGGAGAATCCCCCAGACGCTTGGCCGAGAACTGGCCCCCCAGAGAGGTCATTAGGAAACACAAGCTGAAGAAGCCAATGCCTGCTACGAAGATCCTGCAAGACAGAGGAAGAGATAGACACAGGCAGGGAGAGGGAGGGAGTGGTAGAGAGAGAGAGAGAGAGAGAGAGAGAATTAATGGGAGGTCAAACCCACAGAGGCTCAAACCTGCAGAGAATAAATATAGCAGTTACTCCAAAGAAATGTCTGTGGGAAGACATGTGTGCAGAGGAATCAATGTGGACTATTGATAGAAGCGTTCAGCCTTTTGGTCGCCACTCTTGATCAGCTGAACATTTTTCAAGGTGTTTCCCTTGAACTCAAGCTTTCAGCGGGAAAAAAAACCCACAGACATATCAGATTAGCACAGAATATTTTAAGTAACATGAGCACATCACACAGTGGTGAAATAAAAAAAAAAATATTTTAAAAAATGTGTCCTTCAGCATCGTTTCATAATCAGAGAAGGATAACATAATTTCTCACTCTGTTACTAAGTATATTTAAACAAATATTTGGTGAGGTGAATCACTGGGAACAAAATCATCAGTTTTCTGTTCTCAGTCGGGTATCTCAAATACTCAGCTAAAAGTGTGACAGTGGATATCTCTTTTGTAATGGTTCATAGCAGATTATGGTACACTCTGCAATGCAAGCCAAGTGCTTCACAGTTCCACACTTGGCTGTAACACACTTGTCACTTTTTCAGTGACAAACCAACAACACTATAACAATATGGAGCAGCACATCTCACCCTGCACATACCCTGTCTCTCGCATGAGAAATTGTCTCTACCTTATATGTCTTTCCAAGAGAACTGCTGGTCTGATGCACATTAGTAACATTGTAAAGAGCATAAAGAGCATGCTCTTTCTGTCAGTGGGGGGGCCGCTGTGAGCCCTGACAGAATTTCAGGCCCAAGCCATCTGTCAAGATAAGAATTTAAGTATCTGCATCAGCATCACATTTTAGTGTTGGCACTGACTGAAAAGCAACCCAGTTTGGGGTTCCATTCCGTACACTGTGGATGTAGGAAAGTGATGTACATAGGGCAGAATGATGGAAAATTAGGCCAACATGATATTTTAATGGGGGCAGGCTAACCCTTGGCCTGACTGATCACTCTGCCAAACACACAAGCAGGAATAGACACCAAAGTTGAAAATAATAGAACTGAATTATTATATTTTTTCATCTTCTTCAAAGTGATGCTGTTGACAAGGTGGGTCTCATTTCACAGGGGTTAGAAACAACATCCTGGTGGTGAAGTAAAACAAGCCATCAGGCTGACAATATAACGCATTAATGAACAGAAATGACTGAATACTTCATTGTATGATAAGTAGGAAGCAGAAATGCATTATAACGGGATATGACGGTAGCATAAAAAAATAGCTTGCCCTGCGAAAAACAAGCTGTATAGCACACTTAAGACTCACTAATCATAAAAAATGGATCGACATCTTGTATATGGTCTCTTGTATTGTATACTGGAAAAAAGAAACATCATAACGTGCCATAACGACATAAACTGCATATGACTATGAGACATACAGTACATTCAGATTCCAGTACTTTCACATTTGTGCAATGTACATCGATATTGCTAGTTACAGGTTAATTTTTGTTACTACTCATAAATTCATTCATAAAGTCATTTTTACACATTATATCATTTTGATACCACATCACGTTGTATATTAATACGGCAGTGTACCATATGGAGTAAAAGCCTACCCTCATGATTGCGAAATTGTGTTCAGCAACCCATGACGATCGTATAGCCTACACTTGCACTTGTGTAGGCTGTAGTCCACAGCCCCCTTCTAACAAACCATCAAGTGAACTCACTTGAGGTCGTCGCTTCCTATAAGAAAGCAATGGATCTAATTTCATGCCTTACATTTGTGCGTCATGTGCATACAGTTTGAAAGAAAGATTTGTTGAGTCCTGCAAACACCCAACTCTGACATCTGATAGTTTGTCATCTAGGTGACTGAACTCGACCCCAGGGAAAGCTATAACGGTGCCCCATCTCGTGCCCCATCCTCTATAGGCAGGTTAATTTAGCCTACCTTATATGAAAATGACCATAGGTGCGTCTCACTTGAAGTAATCATCAAATAACAAGTGAGCAGAAGTTTTACTAGCTGAAAATTGAAATGGGAAATAGAGTCAACTGAAAAGCTGCCCAGAAAGCGAACAAATGTGAACTGCAAAACTGAAAACACATGTGCTTACCGCTGAGAAGTGTCTTACCTGAACGGTTTGAATGTCAGCAGGCATCTTCTAGACTTAAGTGTGCAGTCTGAACCTGAAGATATCATCTTCTCAAAGTATCACACCACGAAATGAAAACGCAGCATGACGAATCACACATATTCTTCAAAAGACAAACACATGCAAATATTGCATTTGTCTTGACATATCGTAAATGACACTGGAATGCCCACAATGAATCCTTGATAACGCGCAAGGAATTGCCTTGATCCGTTCCACAAGTCCGAATGCTGAACAAGACGCCCTCCGGGAGTTTCTAACATTTCCAGTCTTTTGCACCACTCGGTAAGTCATTGGGAAATTAGAACATTAACAATACAAACTTCTGACACTGGCGACTCAAGAAATTACAGAGCAAATCCTACTGGTCATTTCAGCTTTCAGTTGCCTGTCCGTGGAGGGCTGTCAGAACACTTCGTGGAATGCAGTATGCTTCGTCAAGTGCGCCGCAATAATGAAGGGTGGACAGCACTGTCTGCACTTTTCACTTGGTGACTAGAGCTCGCTGACGGCATTACGTATACGATTTACAGCTAACTCGGATGCTGTCTTCTGAACTACGAAAATTTTCATTAAAAAATAAAACTTCTACATAAATAGACTCCATTACACTTTTAGACTGTTTACAGTGTTTTCTTTTGGAAATCCAGTCCAGCTTATGGATCAACTCCAATGTTCATGGACTAATATTTATCACGTTATGACATTGCCTAGACTAGACGTGTTTATGAGTGGAATGCAGGACCACGGAGAGAGAAAACTCCATGTTTGGAAATGGAAACTCAGGGGTTCAATTGCGCCACCCATTGAATGAAAAGGAATTCTATTTATTTTTGTTGGTGGCAAACCTGTTACTGTGAGAGGATTGCAGTTTCACAGACGAAATTTGCCGTGTAGGCATATCGAACAGAGCTGTTATCAAATGCATCCTTTCATATTTGAAAAGGTGCTAACCAAAAGGCATTACACAGTGTATCAAGATTTGTCAGGGATGTGGAAGTGATGAGGAAGAGGAGAGGGTTTAAAACACAAATTAACAGGGTAGGCCTACACAAAACATACTATTGTATGTTACATTTAGGTCTTGACAATAAGGTCTAGAAAACATCTTAACTGTACATAATTGGTTAAGAGCATATTTCACATCTCAATATACATTTGTGTTCTCAAGGAAGGCTACAGGATCAGAAGGGAATACAAGCGCAAGTGTACTGTAATGTAACCCAAAATGTATTGCATTTAAACCAAACAGAATTGGCAGATGTGAAAATATTGCATGGTATCTTACATCAGCTAGGCTTATGGATAGGGAGCACAAAAGCAACTCAGGAAAATATCACCATCACAACTTTTAGAGCTGGGGGTATAATTTTACTCTACAGTAATGATCATGATTAATGAATGATTCTCTTTTACAGTAGATCTACATAATGGAAAAAAAGATCCCTGATCAAATGACTCTCATCCTAGATTAAAAGCTTGCTGGTTTGCTGCAGTAAGATGAATATTAGGGGAATATCTATCAGTCTTCTCTCTGAAGACTCATCTCTCATGAGTCTCATCTCTTTTTCTCTGTGGTACACTTTATATTGCCATTCAGCTGTTAGCTTCTTCATCTCTTTCTCTCAGAGTGCGCTCCATTATTTGTTCTTTATCTCTCTCTTAGTCAGCCTTTCACAGAGAAACTTCAGACACGTGCATAGCCTCTCACCACCGTCTCTATGCTAGCTGTTTTTGTTTTCTCCAGTCTTGCTTCATTGTGAGCCCACTAGTGAAATCCCCTTGGGGGAGCCACATCAATTGCAACCATCTACACCTACACCCTCCCCCCAGCACACACACACACACACACACACATCTTCTCTGGTCCACACAAAAACCTTTTGAGCTGGAAGGAAGCAGCATCTCTCTCCAGCAGGCATGATGATGAAACTCCTCCATATCTGAAGGCGGGGGGGTCTCATTATGAACCCAATGAAAAATCAATAGCGTTCTCCTATTCTCCTGCGCTAGGGTCCACAAATGCCTGTTCAGAGACCAGGGGAAAGCATGGAGGAGGATGTCAATGCCCTACATACAAATCCAGCCCACCAGCTCCAGAATGCATTGCACTCTGAGCACTCTGAACATGCACTGAAAAGAACGGAGGTAGAGAGCTGATTGGAAAGCCCAGACTTCAGTTTTTCAAGACATAAACATTAACAAAACATCAGTGGTTTCACCATATACCTTAAACTGATGTATGCTTTTACACATTCTGACACATTTCTACACTGTATATGAAGGCATGGAAAAGAGTTGGGAGATGATTTATGACTCACTTGCGATGAACTTTAGAATTACAGTGCAGAGTTATAATACGGAGTTGAATTATACGCTATCAGTAGCTTCAGGGTTCTTAAAGCATTAGTCAATAGTCAATCAACCCATAGCCCTGTTGTTCCAGGTTGTCAAGTGCAATTGGTAGGTATAAGAGCAATACAAGAGAACAAGAAACAGTGTCGTCCAAGGTAGACCGAACAGTGAAATAGCAGCTTCTGAAAAATGCTACTGGGTAAGGAGACTTTCACTCAATTTTGTTTTCCTGTGACCCATTCAGTTAGCATTAGTCGGTTTGCAAATTCAGTCTATGTTCTGCTTGGCACTCGGTAACCTAAAACAATATGGTCGATTGACTTAAAACTATGCCTTTAAGGGATGCTAATTTAAGCCTTTCTTTGGGATGCTGATTTGAAACAGAACTGTAAGCAGTTGTTTTGGGTAGCCTATAATAACTGGAAAATCTGTGTCTGTGTTTATCCTATTCTCATCGTGGTGAAACAGAATTTTTTGGATGCTAAGTGACTCACCAACAGAGAACATTGCAATTTCTGGACGCTGTAAGCTGGGGTCAAAGGTGAACGAGAGGTCACCACAGGATTGCAAAGAAACACAATGGTTATAAACTAAGTGTATGGAGCATGAAGTTAAAGCACTCTGAAGCTGGTCACAGACACGCACACACACAAACACACATGCATATCATTCATTACAGTCTTAAACTGACATTCACTAATGTTCAGCCAAGAGAAGATATGGAAATGGTGCCTAGTTTTAGACACATAAAAGTGATACTGCTGGAAGAAAAAACGAATGAAAAGGAAGTCAATCACGAAGTGCAAGCAGGTGATGCACTTCTCTTGTAGGTCACTGAGAAATCAGACACCCATTGTTGGATTTGACACAAACCTCCCAATACAACCCTATTCTATCAATCAGCCTAATCAATCAGCCCCTGTATGGGAAGCAACACCTGAGAGATTCAGGTTAGCCAATCCAATGGAAGCATCAAAACCCTCAATACATTGGACTTGTTCTGGCCGCACATCACAGCCTCAGGTGCCCTGACAGGCATTGCCTCCTCTGGGAGAAACTCCACACTGATATCACCGAGGCTCTCAGCTGAGACCATACGTACTAACAAGGCTTTCATCACCTCTGATTGACTGCCAACAATCAATCTGTTGCCTATATTGATTCTTAGTCATCGACCTGAGCCCCAGTTAAGGCCTTTGAATAAGTGCTGTATTTTTATCCCCAGTCGATTCCGTTATTTCCCCTCTCCAGTTCAGTGACTGGGGTGTCTGTGTGACTTTCCCCCTACTTCACTGCAGGGCAGGCCTTCCAGTTTCTCAACTATGCCATCTTTATGTTATAAACTGTTGCAATACATTTCTATGGAGGACTTATTAAGTAATATGTTACCTCCTATTAAACTGTCACTGGCATTAATGTAGTCTATTCATGAGCCAGACACACACACACACAGAGAGAGAGGGAGAGAGAAACAGATTTTGACCCATACTAATGTCAATGTAGATGTTTCTTTTTGCTACTATCACATCAGTGTTACTGAATGGAAATGACATGCAATTCCAATGTTTTAGCTAGGCCACCATGACACAACACTAAGGCTGGCAACTACTATTGTGCTGACAGAATATGTGGAGGAGGATGCTGCTCCTCACAAAAAAACCTACACTCGCAAAATTCTCCTCCCTCGACCCCCTGTAGGCTAGCACCGATGTCTCTAAAGGACAGGCCTGTGAGGCATCCTGGGATTCTCTTGGATGAATGCAGATCAGAGTGGGGAAGTATCCAGGCACTGAGTGAGTTCCTCCTCCCCCGCTTAGACTGTCAGTCAAGTCTCCTGACACCTCCGGGTGTCTGGGGGGAGAAAACTGCACAGTGGTGGCACAGGCAGGGAGAGGAAAGCATGGATCCGTTGGGTTTTCCCATCAGGCACTGGCCTTTTGCTCACTGCTAAAGCACAGCGCTAATTAATCCATAGGCTGTGCTACTGTGGAGGAGAACTAACTGTTTGAAGCCTGATTAAATTAGATCTGCAAGAATGTTGCTCTTTGTTCTTGACATTTGTTAGCCATTTAATTTACATTACATGGGGCTGTGAAGCACTGTGCTGATGCAAGATTTTTAAGGTCCTATATGTTGTTTGTTACTTGATGTCTATTAAATCGATTAAAATGTATGCACATATCCAAACTGTACAAATATAGAAACAAGTACACATGGATTTGAGATTACTGCGTGGAAAACTACTTGGTCTAATATTCAATACGCATATAGTCATACTGTTTACTTTTACTCTTTTAATGTGCTCTTCAGTTTTATTTGTAGTTCAACTATAGTTTTAATCAGAATCTGAAATCTACCCTCACACAAACACACATGCACAAACTTATTTTTTCACTCAAATAAATAGCTGCATTCAGACAAAGCACCAAGCTGCCCTTGATTCTGAAGTCAGAAGGGAGAAAACAACACTTAGATTTATCTCTCAGGGTGCTTTTGTTTGTAGAGGGAAAGGGTGAGTTAGGGAATCTGAGACCTGGGATGTCTCACAGAAGACAGGTCCTCTTCATCTCTGCCCCGCAGAGAAGCCCCAGCGGCCTCGATAAGCACAAGGTATAAGTCAGCAGTACTCTGGGAAGGTGCTGTGTCGCCATGGGCAACAGAGATTACAGAATTACTTCCATTTCAAGTCAGTTGGATGACCTTGAAGGTGAACTTTAATTTTTTATTTGCTTTTTGTTTTATCTCAGGAAATGTAACAGAAGGTGATTTTTCCCTGATTATTGATCATAGCTGTGTAGCAGTGGAGAGGAGTTCCCTTTGAGTTCTTGTGCTGTAAACAAGCAAACAGTTTAATAAATAAGGATGGTTAGGATTGTTATCCTTTATTAAAGTCGAAATGTTTAGGAATACCTAAACTGTGGCACAGGAGCTCCAAAAAATGAACATGACATGGGGAGAAGCACAACATTCTGCCAAGGACTGCATGCGATGGAGAGAGCTCATTGAACCCTCATGTCCCATATTGTATGAAGAGAGGCAAGTAAGTAGGTGTGGTTATTTCACCCTTCTCTCCTATGCAACAGTAGTTGGTCGGCAGTGGTAAAAGTAGTTTCATATTCTCACCGGTGCCATTCAATAGGTAAAGGTATGCATCCGCAAAAACATTGTCATCATACTTTAATTTATACTAGTAGCTGTAGAGCACTCATCAAGGTCTGTTATCTGAACCAATCCTGCTGCATCCTTTCTTTGAACCCCCATTGCCTTTAAACACTCCAGGATATATTGATCATGATCATGTTTTTTTTTCTATATATATAACTTTATCTAAATAAGCCAGTGAGTTGATATTATTAACAAACGGCCTATCCATTAATGCACTTAGAACCAATGTGGCTTTTAGTTTTTGAGTTTCTGGTGTGTGGTGGTGGTGGTGTTGACTACATACATTTCCTGAGATTACTTAATGGGATTACTCAGAAATCGCTAATTGCATAGAGGTGCTTTAAACTAATGACTCGGGTTGGTTCTAGTGCTTACTCTGATATATGGAAAAATGGGTGTCCATGGATGCAGGGCTGCAGAAAGATGGCTAAATGTTATTAAATTTGATTCAAATTCAAAGTAAATTTTCTTCTGAACCATTCATCAGAACTAGCTGACTAACACCACTGGAAAGCTTAGCCCAGCATTTACATTACATATCTACATTTAGCAGATGCTTTTATCCAAAGCAACTTACATTTTTTGTCAACTATCAATTGTTTAGGGCCAGTCACCCCTAGAGCAACTTAAAGTTAAGTGCCTTGCTCAGGGGCACAACGGTGGCAGCTGGGATTCGAACCCACAACTTTTTAGGCTACGTGCACGCTAGCCAGGTTCCTTAACTGCTACGCTACCACCGCCATTTTCACATGACATGCGATTATGTGTATGTTGTGAAATTCGCAAGCAATTTAGCAGAGATATAGAATCTCTATGCACTAGCCTCATCCCCAGCCTTAGGTGTTCTGAACACCTTAGACAGACTTAATAATAAGGGTGAACTATATTTGACTAGCTTGGCTATGCCTTCCTAGCACTTCTGCTTGATTATCATCTCCCTACAATGCTTGTTTAGATTTGATCCCATTGAGCTCATTGTCTCAGGAGGCATTTTAACTTGCCCAATCAGCGAATAAAGGGAGGCGTTGTGAATGCAGAGCTAGAATGCTATCAGTCAAGGCAAGCTAAATCTAAGCACCTCAAGCAAGCAATTGAATCTCACTACTGAATGTCCAGACCCTCTGTACGAAATGAAAGTGTAGAACGAGGGCCTGGGTTTATTACCAGGCTAATATTTGACAAAAGCACAGACAAAAAGTTAGCGAGAGTAAAGGCGTTTAGGCTCACATTGCCTGAGTCTTACATTCAGTACTTCAGATGGCAGATCAGATTTTTCTTGATGGCACTATGCACCGTCTCAGTGGCGGATTTAGCAAATTGGGGGCCCAAGACGAAGGTATGTATGGGGGCCCGCCTCATACACTTAAAAGTATGAGGAAGTAAAGGTCGATGGAGAGGACAAAAAACATTGCCCTTTCAACCTGGAATACACTTCTTTACTAAAAAATTAAGATGGAAAGCAAAGAAAACACAAAGTGTGTAGCACTACACAAAGTAATAGTCACAATGGAACCCAACAGAAAATAAGATTTCAAACATCGGACACCGGAACCAGCTAAAGGTAGGCTGTTTACAGTTGTGCTTCTGTAACCATTGTTCGCTATCGCTATTTTTCGCTATCGCTACACTCCAGGATATATTGATCATGATCATGTTTTTATATATATCTTTATCTAAATAACCCAGTGAGTTGATATAATTAACAAATAGCCTATCCATTAATGCACTTAGAACCAATGTGGCTTTTAGTTTCTGGTGTGTGGTGGTGGTGGTGTTGACTACATACATTTCCTGAGATTACTTAATGGGATTACTCAGAAATCGCTAATTGCATAGAGGTGCTTTAAACTAATGACTCGGGTTGGTTCTAGTGCTTACTCTGATATATGGAAAAATGGGTGTCCATGGATGCAGGGCTGCAGAAAGATGGCTAAATGTTTTTAAATTTGATTCAAATTCAAAGTAAATTTTCTTCTGAACCATTCATCAGAACTAGCTGACTAACACCACTGGAAAGCTTAGCCCAGCATGTACATTACATATCTACATTTAGCAGATGCTTTTATCCAAAGCAACTTACATCTTTTGTCAACTATCAATTGTTTAGGGCCAGTCTCCCGTAGTGCAACTTAGGGTCAAGAGCCTTGCTCAGGAGCACAACGGTGGCAGCTGGGATTCGAACCCACCACTTTTCAGGCTACGTGCACGCTAGCCAGGTTCCTTAACTGCTACGCTACCACCGCCATTTTCACATGACATGCGATTGTGTATGTTGTGAAATTCGCAAGCAATTTAGCAGAGAAATAGAATCTCCATGCACTAGCCTCATCCCCAGCCTTAGGTGTTCTGAACACCTTAGACAGACTTAATAATAAGGGTGAACTATATTTGACTAGCTTGGCTATGCCTTCCTAGCACTTCCGCTTGATTATCATCTCCCTACAATGCTTGTTTAGATTTGATCCCATTGAGCTCATTGTCTCAGGAGGCATTTTAACTTGCCCAATCAGCGAATAAATGGAGGCGTTGTGAATGCAGAGCTAGAATGCTATCAGTCAAGGCAAGCTAAATCTAAGCACCTCAAGCAAGCAATTGAATCTCACTACTGAATGTCCAGACCCTCTGTACGAAATGAAAGTGTAGAACGAGGGCCTGGGTTTATTACCAGGCTAATATTTGACAAAAGCACAGACAAAAAGTTAGCGAGAGTAAAGGCATTTAGGCACACATTGGCTGAGTCTTACATTCAGTACTTCAGATGGCAGATCGGATTTTTCTTGATGGCACTATGCACCGTCTTAAACTGTGAACTTAAGTGTGTCCCCCTCTCCAAAAAGTCGGCAACAAAATCACATAACATAGTCCCCTGATTTACTATATAGAAGGCATTTTCGTTTGGATGCAGTAATTATAACTAGTAAATCTCCGCCCCTCTTAATTTTTGGGGAATTCTTTTCTGACCTGTATGGGACCTTTGCGAACGATTGCACAACACCCCGTGAGCTTCTTATGCCAGAGAGCCGGGTCATCTGTGAGCAACTCTACGGTGGTTAGATCGGTGGCAGCATCATTTGCACAGCTAGGGTCAGGGCATAGCTCTGGGAAAGGGCTATTACTACCAGAACAAAGCGGTTGACTGACCAAATCGACACTACTGTCGGTAATCACAGGGGGCAACAACATGATAGCCTCTTCACCTATCTTCACTTCACAGTTAGCTGCTCCTGCTGTAATCTCAACGTCATCGTCCCTGTCTGTATCCCCACCCCTAACAGCCCTAACAATCGCTTCGTTTTTTTCGTTAATTTGAACCGCTTGGGTATACCCGTTTCATTTTCGTAACTATGCTGACTGATCTCCTCTGTCACTTGTGTCTTTCGCGCCGGACACCGCTACGAACTGGTGGACTAGTCCATCTCATTTTGAAAGGCGGGGGTGTATGTGTAGGGAGAGATAACCATGACATTGGGTTTTAACTACTACTTCAACGTTTCAAAGTATTTCTTTAGAATATTAATAAAATTCGCTATGCGTTTCAAGCATTCATGATGAGGGTTTTTAAATTTCCTGTTATTTTAATTTTTTTGAGGTAGTTTGGAGGTCCCCTATGTTAACCAGTTACTTCCCAGCAGACACTTCAAAGTGGAAAAAATCCCCTAAGAATCCCATCTCTTCATTCTCTTCTCTGGTTTGCCTCACTGTGACATCAGTGAGGACCAGTTAGTCCTCTTCACTGAATGAAAATCTGAGCCATCCTCTTTGCCTCAGGTGAATAGGAGGATAATGTGCTGGATAACTCTCACTCTTTTCTATCATTGTGGTCTTGGTGACCTGAAGTCAACTTGTTTCTCCAGCGAAGAATATTGCTTCATCAGACTTGCCACAGCAAGCAACAGTCTCACTTGTTTACTGTTGTCCAAACCAGTGAGGGTTTGTCTTGTTCTCAGTGCCAAGAGTTGAGACATACTGCACATGGACTGTTGATGGATAATGGCACCATTGCAGGTAATGACAGCAATGTATTTGTCTGGCACTCCTTTACTGATACATGTAAGAACAGAAGAGATGAGCCATTTAAACATTTCTGGTTATTACTGTGCCCTAGGCAGAGAGAGAAGAGAGAGTAGGCAAGTTTGTATATGATACACATGGTGAACACTGACTCAGATTCAGACCGAATGGTGGGCAAGCACTTTGGAACTCTGAAAGTTGAAAGTCAAGATTTAGACTAAGATTTGAGAACGCTTTGTGCACACATATTTATTTTGCCTGCGCAAATCTGCACAAACCCAAATGCTTATATACAGATTTGCAACACATGGGGTGCCAACCTCACACAGGTCTAATACCAGAAAAACAAAACTACTGAGCTGCACTGAAGGCATGGCACTGTACCTGGCAGTTAGGTACGATGTTAGAAGTCAGGAGAGCTTGCACAATGATTAACACAGCATAGGCCTGACAAAACTTGTTCAATTGCTTTACAAGACCTGATGTAGAATAACCCTGAAAAGCCATAAATCTGGCATAGAGGAAAACACTGCCTGAGTGTACAGGTCTTGAAGGTCTGGAAAAGTGGTTAATAAAATAGTAGTTAATAAAATAATTAATGTGGACTCAGGAGAAAGTTTGGATTTTTTTTTCTTTTAAGAAAGGACAAGCACCCTTTGTAGGAGAGAATGGAACACATGAGTGAATTGATTCAATTCTTTAGAATCCTTCCGCTCAGTTTCTACAAAGACCAGTCAACAGCCTAGTTCAATTGGCTAGCAATTTCATGGACGTAATAGGTGGCAATAAAGAGCCTGTTCCTTGTCTGGGGAGCCAAATAACACTCCTGTCTTTCACAGAGGCATAACTTTAAATGAGTGTATGCTGCAGCTATTTAATTAACACCTGCTGATGTCACTGATAGAGTGCAGGCGGAAAACATAGCCTTTAATATACAATTGGAGCAACTCATTTGGACACTCTGACTGGCCTGAAGGATATTCCTTACTTGGTTACATATGGTAGGAGTAAATCTACGTATGGTAAAGGTACTATCAAGGTTATCTATCAGTGTCTGTTATGGTAGTGCAGGGGGGCAGCAAGTTACAATAAATAACAGTAAAATCTTTTTGCCCCGAGTTTGATTTTACTGCCAATTCTGGGAGTAACGAGGGAAAAGGATTTAGCTACAGTCTCCAAGAAGTGAGGTAGAGCTCTAAACTGCACGTTTCTGAGAATAGTGATCACACTTTTCCTTTCAGGATTACTTTAAAGATGCCTTGTGAGGAGGGAATCTTATGAGGACTAAATCTTTACAGGATATATAATTTCAGAGAATGCGGGGGGCATGTGGGGCAAGTTACAGGAATGTGTTCAAGTGGGAGTTACTCAGTATTCACCTCTTGGCAGAGCTTCTCCCATGAGGATGCCTAGTGTCAGTGCGCTGTTGCACTGGTCCATTTGTCTTGAATGCCTAATCAAAGCAAGGAAAGACAGCAACTTCCAACACAGCTGAAATCAACAGTTTCTGCAAAGACTGGTAAGTAGAAAGCTTCACACATGTGTATACTCTAATGCAGGGGTGTCAAACTCATATTGGTCCAGGGGCCGCATACAACTACATATGAGCTCAAGGGGGCCGGAGCACAAAAATCACTGCATAAATTAAAAATGTGCTAAAAACAAGTGCAATAGAAAATCTTTTTTATTTAAAGAACTTAAGATAGCACTAAAATAGCATTTCTGTAAATATTTGTAACATAACCATACTTCATTGAAACAACACTTTGTATGACATTATTATGGGCTATTTTGGTTTGTTCCTTGCATTTCAAGTTAATACCGGGCACTTCTGATAAGGTGGGTGTCAGACTCAGACAGGCGGAGGCAACAGTACAAAACAAACGGGGGTTTAATAATTCAACAGAAACAGGAGATAACAAAAGTCACGTTCGAAACAATAACGGAAGATACAAGAACAACGCTCAGAAGTTAAACAGGCAAGGGGTAACAAAAGTCACGTCTGCTACTTTAGCAGAGAGAACACAAGTAAACACACTGGGATAGAAATACTAACTCGGAAGTCTGGGTTCGTGGGGAGAATGACGCAGGAGATCGCGGGAGACGTAGGAGGAACAACACACAAGTTGGAAGTCCAGGGTAACATTGACGAGACCAGACAAAGAGTGATGCAGAGGGGAGGCTTAAGTAAGGTGGGGACCAGGTGATACCAATTAGAACTCAGGTGAAGGAGATTGTGTACGAGGGGGTGAATGCAAACGAGGAGACGAGCTGTGAGTCTGTGGTGCTGAGTGAGGGGGTGTGGCCGTGACCAGTTCCGATGCAGACCTGACATCACCCCCCCCCTTCAGGGGCCGCTCCTGCAGTAAGACGGCCCGGACGCCAGACGACCTGGGACCCGGGGCGGCCTCGGGGGCGGGACGGTCCGGGTGCTCTGCGTGGAAGGTTGTGAGCAGGTTGGGATCTAGGATGTCTTCCCTCGGGCCCCATGAGTGCTCCTCCGGACCGCACCCCTCCCAGTCCACTAAGTACTCCAGACGACCCCTCCGGCGCCTGGAGTCGAGGATGGAGTCGACCGCATAGGCCGGGCCATCGTCCAACAGGAGCGGCAAAGGTGGCTCAGGCCGTACATTGGACGCTGGGGAGAGAGAAGAAACATCGTGAGGTGCGTGATAGGGCTTAAGCAGGGAAACATGGAAAGTGGGGTGAATACGATAGTGGGAAGGTAAACGTAACTTAAAAGTGACCGGGTTGACCTGCTGCGTGATCTCAAAGGGGCCGATGAACCGGGGGCTGAGCTTCTTCGAGGGCAGTCGGAGGCGGATGTCCCGGGTGGAGAGCCAGACCTTCTGGCCCACCACGTAGGGAGGTGTGGGTCTTCTCCAGGCATCTGCGTGGTGTTGGAAACGCCGGACTGCCCTCTGGAGCTGATGATGTACACTGGCCCAGACCCTGAAACTCTCCCGGTGCCAGTTATCCACGCTGACCACGGCGGTGGGTTCGGTGTGCCAGGGGAAGAGGGGTGGCTGGTGGCCAAGTGTGCATTGGAATGGGGTGAGTCCGGTGGAGCGTTTGGCCTCGCGGAAGTAGGCTAAGTTCTTATGGTCCGTAACGACTCGGAAGGGGTGTTTCGCTCCCTCCAGCCAGTGATGCCACTCCTCCAGGGCGAGCTTAACGGCGAGTAGTTCCCGGTTTCCGATATCATAGTTTTGTTCCGCCGTGGTAAACTTGCGGGAGAAGAAGGCGCACGGGTGAAGTTTGGCAGGGGACCCGCTCTCCTGGGACAGGACCGCCCCGGCCCCAGTTGTGGAAGCATCTACCTCCACAACAAAGGGTTTGGTAGGGTCCGGGAGCGTGAGGAGAGGGGCAGAGGTGAAGGAAGCTTTGAGGTTCTGGAACGCGTGCTCGGCTTCAGGAGGCCACTGGAGGGACTTGGGTTTGGACCGGAGCAGGTTGGTGAGCGGGGCGACCAGCAGACTATAGTTCCTGATAAATCGGCGATAGTTGGGGAAGTTGGCGAAGCCCAGTAGGCGTTGGAGTTCTTTTACTGTAGTGGGAGGTGGCCAGTTGAGCACGGCGTCGACCTTCCCCTGGTCCATCTTTACGCCCTGGGCAGAAATGTGGTGCCCCAAGAACAGGACCTGGCGTACATGGAAGACGCACTTCTCTGCTTTGAGGTGGAGGTGGTGCTCACGAAGCTTACGGAGTACCTGCTCCACATGGTAGCGGTGTTCGACCTCGTTCTTAGAGTAGATTAATATATCGTCAATGTACACGAGGACGAAACGATGGAGGTATTCCCGGAACACTTCGTTCATATAGGATTGAAAGACAGAGGGGGCGTTCGCAAGGCCGTAAGGCATGACCCGATATTCGTAATGTCCGTTGGGTGTAACGAAGGCCATCTTCCATTCATCCCCCTCCCGTATCCGGATGAGGTTGTAAGCACTCCGCAAGTCCAGCTTAGTGAACACCACCGCTCCACGGAGCTTTTCCAGGGCGGCCGGAACCAGGGGAAGAGGATGGCGGAACTTTATCGTTATCCAATTGAGGGCTCGGTAATCGATACAAGGCCGGAGACCTCCGTCCTTCTTGGCCACGAAGAAGAAACTCGAAGCGGCTGGAGAAACGGACGGGCGGATGTACCCCTGGTGCAGCGCCTCCCGGATATACTCCTCCATGGCCGACTGTTCAGGCAAGGACAGTGGGTAAACTTTACCCCTAGGCACTGGTTCTCCCGGCAGCAGGTCAATGGTGCAATCCCAGGGCCGGTGTGGGGGTAATTGGGTGGCGCGTGCAGGACAGAACACCTCAGAGAAGTGATGGTAATCGTGTGGAATAGTGGTGCTCTGGGCGGAGTGCGGACTTTCGACCGAGGTCGATCCCACCACCAGGGGGGAGTGTTCGTGACGGGACCTAGGAACAGGGAGACAGGACAGACACAGATTACGACACTTGGCACCCCATTTTACAACCTCCCCCGTGGCTGGTCCAACATGCTCCGGTGGCGACCCAGGATGAGGTCTACCGTGGCCTCTTCAAGAACAAAAAAGTCTATACTCTCCTTATGGAAAGCCCCGACTTGGAGCGTGACAGGTCCCACAACGTGCCGGATGGTCTGGCGGGTCATGGGTCGGCCGACCGCGGAATGCACTACGTAGGGATGGGGACACTCCCGACGCGGCAACTTCAGTCGTCGATAGAGGGAGCCGGTTATGATGTTCCCGGCAGAGCCAGAATCGAGGAGGGCCTGGGCTGTGAGGGACATGTCTGCACAAGTGAGGGTTATGGAGAACAATAAAGGTAAAAGAATTGATGGCTGTAGGCTGGTTCCACTCACCTGGACGCGAGGCGGTCGCACCGGGCATGCGCGGATGTGGTGTCCAGAGACTCCACAGTAGAGGCACAGACCCTGTTCGACCCGCCTGCGTCGTTCGGCAGGAGTAAGCTTGATCGTGTCGATCTGCATGGGGACCTCGGAGGGGAGTCGGGTGGTGCAGGTCGAGTGAGCGGTGGTGCGGCGCTGGAGACTGGCAAAAGGCAACCCTCTCTCCGGTGAGCCACCCGGATGGCGAGCTGGATGAAGCGTTCCAAGCCGATGGAATCATCATACGCCGCCAGGTGGAGGCGCAAGCCAGGTTCTAAGCCGAGGCGGAAGGTGGTAATGAGCGCCGGCTCGTTCCACCCACTGGCGGTGGCGAGGGTTCGGAATCGCAGGGCGTAATCCGTAATTCGGCTTTTACCCTGTTTTAGGTGGTGTAACTGTTCTTGTATCGAGGAGTCCCCTACCGGGGTCTGGAAAACCTCCCGGAAGTGCTTAACGAATGCTTCCAAAGACTGCGTGGTGGGTCCCGCCTGCTGCCACACACTCTCTGCCCACTGGAAGGCCCGGCCGTCCAAACGCGAGATGATGTACGCTATTTTACCACGTTCCGTGGGGAAACGGCGCGGGTCCATCTCGAGGGTGAGAGTGCATTGCAGCAAGAACCCACCACAGGCCTCCGGGTTTCCGGAGTAGGTTGGGGGATCAGGGGTTGTGGAGAGGACGCAGACTGGCGGCACCATGTGAGCTGACAAACTCTGCCGCCGTTCGTCGACTAGCATCCGAAAAGAATCGAGATTCTGCAACTCCATAGATACTGTTAGGTCTGGTCTTCTGTCAGACTCAGACAGGCGGAGGCAACGGTACAAAACAAACGGGGGTTTAATAATCCAACAGAAACAGGAGATAACAAAAGTCACGTTCAGAAGTTAAACAGGCAAGGGGTAACAAAAGTCACGTCTGCTACTTTAGCAGAGAGAACACAAGTAAACACACTGGGATAGAAATACTAACTCGGAAGTCTGGGTTCGTGGGGAGAATGACGCAGGAGATCGCGGGAGACGTAGGAGGAACAACACACAAGTTGGAAGTCCAGGGTAACATTGACGAGACCAGACAAAGAGTGATGCAGAGGGGAGGCTTAAGTAGTAATGTGGGGACCAGGTGATACCAATTAGAACTCAGGTGAAGGAGATCGTG
Source organism: Tenualosa thibaudeaui (assembly GCA_027481765.1). Taxonomy (NCBI): domain Eukaryota; kingdom Metazoa; phylum Chordata; class Actinopteri; order Clupeiformes; family Clupeidae; genus Tenualosa; species Tenualosa thibaudeaui. Next base: position 1,901,845 of record JAIFZK010000016.1, read on the forward strand.
TACGAGGGGGTGAATGCAAACGAGGAGACGAGCTGTGAGTCTGTGGTGCTGAGTAAGGGGGCGTGGCCGTGACCAGGTCCGATGCAGACCTGACAGTGGGCCAGCTGTCAATCATAGTGGCACTGGCCCACGTTGGCCCTTATGTGCCTACGCGCCTGTCAAAGAACCAAGCCTTCATTAGCGCCCACTACACATGCAGTGTTAAGCTAACCAGCGCTGCGCAGTGGTGCGTCACAATATTATAAAAAAAGAATAAAGTTATATTTTATTAAAAATGGTCCGCGGGCCGGATCTTTGACACCCCTGCTCTAATGCATCTATTTCTACAAGACAGCATGGTCAGGGTGGTACACACACACACACACACACACACAAAGAAAACCCCCTTGCAAAAGGAACATGGTCAGGAGGAGGAGCAAGGGCGGCCTGTGTGAACTTGTGCAAACCCAGACCTCATCTCTGTGTGATGCATGAAATACCTAAGTGAAAGCCTTTGTGTTTACTGCTTTAGTGGCATTAGCAGTGAAACCAGCTCTCTTTCTCTTGCCTGGATCTGCAAAAGTTCACAGTGAAAGATTTGGAGGTGAATTTGGGCCATTTCCTGTAATTGTTTTCTATAATCATCACCTATGACATCAGTCCATTCATAAGGTAAGGTATGGACAAAGGTAGTGTATTAATTGAGGCTGAGGACTGCTGCCCTGTCATTTGACCATGAGGGATGTACTGACTGATCTTATCTTGATTACAGAGATAATGCCAAAGTGGAATATTCTTCTCTGCATCCTTCTCTGGTTCTGTCCGGGGTTTGTCTACATGAGTAAGTAGTTAATGTCACTGTCAGTGTCAAAGCCATATTGCTACTCTTTACAATTTTGGCATGAAAGCAGACTAAAACATGTGCACTCCTCCTTGAGGTGTAGGTGCACTACCTGACTAGAAAACATCTAAAAGTGAAGACTGTTTTTTTTTAGAAATGGCCAAAAACAATCAAATACCTTAAGCAGTCACACACAACTAAGCAAAAAAAAAAACGAAAACATTCAAATGGAGTCTGACTTTAGCAATCTGTGCTTAGGTGCGGTGACACTTACATCGAGCACGAGCGTGCATGCTCCCTGTAATGGCAGTCTGTCTCTCGCCTGCTCTGTTACCACTGATAGACAGCTCAGCCACATCATCTTGTCATGGGTGAGTTTGGAAGAAGGCGAGCTGTGTACACTGACTGACAGAAAGATCCACCATCAGTCCGAAAAGATCCAGTGCCACTATGACAGTGAGCGGCTAACATTAACGCTTGTGCTGCTCGATGCCAGGCCTGGGGACCACAAGACATACCATTGCAGAATGCGTTCCAACCTAGGTATCGGCTACACCAACACCACTGTGCTGCCAACAGGTGAGCTGAGCTCTCACAACATCATGAAACCAGTCTTGTCAGAGTCATACTACGGGTAGGAAAAAGTGGAGGTCTTAGAACAAAGGGGAAACAAAGGGGTTATGGTATGTTCGTTGGTAACATGTTACAACAATGGTACATGAATAAGCATTGATTAATGCTTTCATTACTGCATGGATCATGGTAAGTTTATAAGTTTATACATGAGTCAGAGTTACCATTTAGTCTTTGTAGTTTTAAACATTCAAAATCTTCACAGAAATAGCCACAGATTGTGAAAAAATAGAAATTTTTATCGTAACATAAAAACAAAACAGAATTCAATAGCCCTTTTAAAGGGGAGGGGGGTGTCCCCTTCAAATGATGTCTGTGATGGCCAATTTGAAAAAGTTTTACTCTTCTCCTTTACTTCTCCTTAGCAGTATGTGAGGGGTCATTTCAGCACACAGCACTGCAGAATCCGCCTCAGGAAGAGTGCCTATTTTACAATGTCTTCCCTGAGAGCAACGTGTTTTGGTTCGGTGACAACAAAAATCTGACGGCCTCCTCCGTGGACAATAAGATTTTGAAAGGTGCCAATGGACTGTATAACATCAGCAGCGTGTTCCCAAGGGGAGAGTACATTACCAATCTGAGCTGCAAGTTGAGTAGTCATCGCTCAAGCTATGCAATCCCAAGCAGACCCATGATACGGACTCCCCATGACATCATCACATCCCCACCCTCCAGCAGCAGCTGTACAGGACTCCACTGGGTCCTGTTCTTTACTGGACTCATGCTCTCACAATGGGAGTAGGTGAGGAAACAGATAAACATGTCATATTGATGCATGGGGACGCTTGTTTCACGCACAGAAAAAAGGTGTGGGCTTTTAAACATTAACATATTGTTTTAAAATGTGATGTGTATATGTGTTGAACTGCCAACGAACAGTGTGATCTGTTTATGGGAAGAATGCTGCAACAAGAGCATACCTGAGATGGGAAATACTGTACATACGCTAAAAATGTTTAAGAAACCATTGTCATGTTCAAGCAATATTTCAGAGTATGGCTATCCACAACCCTGCTGTTCGAGGTCCTGTTGGTTGGAAAAACTAACTAACACTAACTGCACATGGCCCAGTTCTTAGCCCCGTATAGTAAGTGCTCGCTGGTTTGCTTTCAGTATGTGTTTAACATTTACTGTTGTGCATTTAGCAGACACTTTTTATCCAAAGGAACTTACATTTGTCAACTATCAATTACAGTCTCCCCTAGAGCAATGTAGGGTTAAGTTCCTTGCTCAAAGCCACAGCGGTGGCAGCCGGGATTTGAACAAACAATTTTCAGGCTGCTTACATGCTAGCCAGGTTCCTTAACTGCCATGCTACCACACATTCACCAGATTTTTTTTGTTATTTTTCCTACTGACAGCACTCTCTGACTTCGAACAACAGGGCCATTGAGATTTTCTGGATTCTGGATTCTGAATCCGAATCTGAATCTGGCTCTACACAGAGCAATAGTGCCCTCTGTTGGCAGACACTGGTTCATTCTCACAGCAAATCCACCACTGTGGAGTTCATCTGATATGATCTTAGATATGTTCAGTGATATAATTTGATTGAATTTAATGACAAATGAGGATTTTGGCAAATCATGTTAAAGAGTCAAGAGGGGTAACTGATTTTTTAAATGGAGTGCTATTAAGGTAGAGCTGAGGAGATGCCTGCTCTTTCCTACCACACAGGGGCAGACTAACCCCTGGCATCCTTGCTTTAGAGCACAGATCAGTGCAACCTCCAGAGGAATTACTTGACAAGACTTGTTCTTATTTAATCTTTAAATAATGCAGACCATGAGATAATGTGTGTAGATGAAGTGGTTCACTACAAATGCTCTTTTACAGATTTTGATTGTAATGTGAGGTACCTTTTCTTTTATTGACACTGTCAACACTGACACTGTACTGAATTTGCTTCTCCAGTTTTTTTGCTCTGAACTAAATTGGTTAAAGGGTTGCATGCAACATTAAAAAACATAAAATTGTTTTGTGTTGTTGAAGAGTGTGTTGAACCTTTTGGGGTTCGGGTTGGACTTGGCATTTACGTGTTGTATTACAGGACTTACAAAGAGTCCTGAAGACCACTTAATTTAGATTGTTGTGAATTCAGCTAAATGTTTGCTATGTATTTGCCAACCCCTTAATGATCCATGGATTAATCTTACGAATCTAATCTAATCTAATTAAATGAGTTCTAATGAGTTCCTTTCCTTGAAACATGAGATTGTGTCCCAGAATTTTTTTTAGAGCATAGAGACCTAGTGACATAGAGTTGGGCAGTCCTCCATAACATCAATGAGTCAGAAAAAAACAACAACGCTTCAATCCAAATGTAAACATCTATCCAGCAGTTTTTCCAATGAGAATAGAGAGAACATAAGATTATAAGTTTTGGCCAAGATACTACAATTCTGATGATGCTATAGCCTATTATATCTCATAATATGCTATGCTGATACATAGTCCTGTCTCAGGTTCTACTGCTTTCCTTGTTTGCTCACCCAAATAATATCTGAATATGCTACAATCGGACTAACAGCAGCACAGGCTTTATGGTGGAGACTTCAGAGTCTAAAGGCTATGCTGGGGATAAGCAACATCCTGCCTGCCCCGCTGCTCCTGGTCTGGGGCTAGCCAATGAAAAAGGATATTTTTAGCACCAGAGTAATAAAAGAGATCACTAGCAGTAAGTGTGTCTGTGTGGGTGTTTATGTATGCGTGTGTGTGTGTGTATGCTGGCGGAGTGGTGACCTTTAGCAGCAAGGGTAGGAAGGCAGTGAGGCGCGTCTGGCACACTGAGATTTACCACCCATGTGACCTCAGAGTTCAGCACAGATACATAGATAGATAGATAAATAAATAAATAAAACAATTAAGTGGTAGTGCATTTGTCTGACCTGGTTCATTATAATGAAGGTAGAATGTGAACGTTGGCAACTTGCTAAACTAGTGCACGATTTCACCAACAAAAAAGAATGTCAAGAAAAAAAGGAATGTCAAGACAACGTTAACAGATGGAGTGTCACAGATTTGCATTAACAAAGACATAATGATAATCAGGAAAACTGTAAGGTAGGCAGGAAATGTTCAAAATATGCAATGCACAAAACATGCAAATATACATACACTAAAACATGCAAATACAATCACATTACCACGCAAGACACACACACAGATAATAACACACACATACATACATACATACACACACACACACACACACACAGTAGTTGCTTAATCTCTGTTTTGTAGGCATATTATCCAACACACAGCAGTCCTTTGGCTTAAACATTAACAACTACATTATGAGGAAGCATAGGCATTGAGAATACCACAGTACATATCAAGAATGCTTGCAGATCCTTGCAAAACCAATCATTACATCATTATATTTCTGCCATGAACCACACCGCATGGAGAGAGACACAAACACACACACAGAGATGTGGAGGCTGTGGTTGTCATGGAGAAATGAGGGACCAGATGCTTTACTGCACTGTAAGACAGGACTCCTCTAAGCTTCTCATTCTCACTCTGGCAACAGCCTAGTGTTGCTACTGAGGAAGCTATCAGGAGGAGGGAGCTTCATTGGACCCACAGACACATAAACATAAGCAGCACCATTACCCCCACAGTGTGTGTAGAACTCATACAGGTGTGTAATGCAGAGATGCTCACCGTGGTCAGAGTGGCGTTACAGCAGTGAGATGATGTAGGGCGAGGGAGAGGATGGCAGGGAGAGAGCAACGATGGGGCATCTAAACCTACTCCAAACCAATTCTCTAGATCAGAAGGAAAAAAAATAACCATCCTCAGTATAAAACTGATAGAATCACATGCTCTCCTCAGCAGCATATGCGATAAAAAATGCATGGCAACATACAGCCTACACTGCACAACACTTGGAATGCTGTTTACTGACGTCCGTGGTGCACTTTTCATAGTTAACACTGTGCTGTATGTGTGAAACTGCTGCAAATTTGTTGAGCAGTCATCTAGTCATTGTCTAATGACACACAGCGTCAGTGCAGCCTATTTCACTCCAGATTTCCTTAGGCACAGTGAAACATGAACATGTACAATAATCATTACTAATTTAGAAAAGTCAGAAGTCAGAAAAAAAGACATAAAGTGTGTGTGCACTCCAGAAAAAAGCTGACATGAAAGACAAATTTCCATTAACAGCCAGTTGATATTGCCATACATTGGAAAACGTGTCGGAAAAGTCTAGCATGGAGGAAACCAGCCGCACGTCTCCCTTCCTTACCCTAGGACTACACTGGATGTGTTATGGAAACATTAAGTCAAGTCATGTAAAAAATAAATGGAAAAGACTGGGATTTTGTTTTTTTAGAATGTTCGCTGCACTGCCTTGTCTGGTGTAGCCAGTTACATTGGTTATAGTGGAAGCTAATTGTTACAGCAGAGACGTTTTAGATTTAACGCATCTTGCCTTTTAGTAAGCCATACATCTTGTCATCCACAGTCTCCAAAACTTCAGTATCTGACATGAATGTGATTTGCCATCCTGCTTGTGCTCTATAACACAAGCAGCTCAATGGCATACAGAATCTTCTCCTAACAGCATAGAGCCCAGCCAACACAGACCTTCATTCATCGATTCAAATTCCAGAAGAGTCAATACACTGGAGGTGTCCACACACACAAGTATAGGGAGGTGCCAGTGAAAGGTGAGGAAATGAAAGGACACACACACCACACATAGCAGAGCAGCAGGCGATTGCTGTGAATGTGAAATCTCCTTCTCCCTGCATGTCCATGGTAACAGGCCTTTTGCCTGTACATGAGGTAAATGTTTTATCATTTCTGCACTATGAAGACATACAAAATGTAGTGTGTATCTATATGTGTATCTACCGTGCATTTATATGTCTCACTGTGTGTCTATACTCATACCTACTGTGTATCTATGTGTCTCAGCTTCAAGAACTGTAGCTGTAGCTCCATACCACAAGAACTCATACCACAAAGAAACCATAAACCCCACATACATGGAGCATGGAGGAAAATCATATTGAGGAGAAGATAACTGCAGACTAATAATTTAGAATGAAACAATTATCTTGACTGGTTCCAAGTTGGTGCCCCACTTTCTGAATTGACTGTTACATAAGCCTCAGATAAGTTATATCACCTTCCTACTCCACTCGACCCGCTCCACAACTCCCAGTAAAACAGAAGCATCTCTCTGTCTCCCTCCCTCCCTCTGCCTGCCTTTGTGTGTGTGTGTGTGTGTGACCATCTCTGGAAGCCAAAGTTACATCACGATGCAGTCCTCTCAGAAGCAGACCCACCGCTCTGCGCTGCATTAAAACAATGGCCAACTCAGGGAAGACAGCTTCCCTGATTAGATTGGAGAAGAAAAAATGAATGCGAATGAAAGGAAGTGAGAAAACTATGAAGGCCTCGAGGAGGAGGAGAGAGGCCAGGGTGCTGCCAACGCTGGAGAAGGACAATGGGCAGCCAGGCACACTCACAGACTACAATGGCACACTGATGACGTTGGTAAGCTTGTCGAAAAAAACAAGCTCCAACATCTCAGGGAATACACTATTGGACAGGTAAAGACATTTTTCTGACAAAGCCGAGTCTGACAACGTGCTCAGAGAACATGTGCTCCATTATCTTGGAACAATTAACATTATTTGAGTGGAGCACAGATTACACTGTAGCAAGGATCCCTGAAATAAATAGAGAGCAAAAAACTGTAGAGGACTAGAAGGTCTTAGTTTCAATTCAGTATCTCTTAGTGACAAACACAAGAGATACCTGCATTCTTTCTGTCTCTTTCCCTCATACACACAATTGCCAGACCTATGGGTTTTCTAAATAGGATTTTGTTTTTAAAATATCTTCATGCATTGTTGCAAGGATCAACATCAGGCAAAAGAAGCAGGATAGACATATACCTACATACTGTAGGATGTAATGGTCTGCCATGTCACATCAGGAGCTACCTTTTGACTAGATGTCTTGAGCTACATGCTCCTAAGGTTGAAGCAACTCTTACATTGTTTACTGCTGTTCCTCTTTTGCCTGCTTTGACATTTTTATGGGTTAGCCACATAAGTAACCTTTTCCTCAGACTGACTGCTGAGTATATCTGGCACTTGCCTGTCAACAGAGTTTAATGCCACAGGGGATTACAATTACCATATCCTCAACCCCACAACAGTAAAGATGTCCCCAAATCCCATCCCTAAGATTTCCAGTGATTTTAGAATAGCTACGGTATGGTTAGGAACGCCATTAAGCGGATCCGCTTATTAATATTCATCTGGATATCCCCAATCGTATCTGAGACAGAATAGAATCCAATCAGGTTAGTGTCCCTCCTAGCTGGCGGAGGTGTGTATGACTCTGGACAGTTTAACTGCAATAACTGTGAAGGGCTTGATACAAGAATGTTACTCCAAGTTTGGGCACCAAGACTGCAGGGATGATGTGCGCTCATATTTTCTTGCTCAAAAGCCACCATACAAACCATGACTCTCTCTCTCTCTCTCTCTCTGTGTGTGTGTGTGTGTGAGTATTGTGTGTATACAAATGTTCCCTAGTCAATACACACATGTAAGCAAGGTAGAATTAGTGCACTACCTAGGAAGGTTCTGAAAGGGATGAGTATAGAACCGGGCAGTGGTCCTTTCACGTTTAGATGGAAGCAAGGACATTGTGAGGGCATTGTTTGCCCTTTCTCATTCAGCCCTGAGTTTCCAAGATTGCTAAATAAGTCTTAAAAATATATAACACAACATATAGCCAAGGTGCAATTAAAAATCCATCATGACCTTTGACATAACATTTCATTGCTTCATCAATCTTGACATTTTGGATAATGCCATAAAGGCAATCAATACAGAAAAACACTTGACTGGAGACATCAGGCTACAGTTCAGCAGGAATCAGTCAGGGGCAATTGTTTGTCATTTTATCTGCCACCTCACATCAATTCTACACTATAATGGATCAGTGTTTTCTTTTGCTGAAAGCAAATGTCTTTTGAATAAGGTGTGAGTGATGTACTAGTGTTAACTGTTTCATTTATGACAAGGAGACTGACACTGCTGTGAGTCTGATGGGTAAAAAAAAATCACAATGATGGCTGTTGATGACCTGCACCTATTTTAATGTGTCCACAAATTTTTTATTTGTCTATAGTATTTATTGTGTTGTATATTGTATTATATTTATATTACTACATGTTTATATGTTAGGTGTACAGAGAGCTACAGAGTCAAATTCCTTGTATATATAAATATACTTGGCCAATAAAGCTGAATCTGATTCTGATTCTGGTTAGTAAGGTAGCCTGGTGTAGATTGAACACATACATATTATGACCTGTGAGTCATCACTACTAACCAACCACAGGTGAGCCTTATTCAGTGTCATCTGTTCCGCAGTATCAAGCTGCACACCTTTTCCATCAAAACTTTATAAGGTAACACAAAAGTCTCAACCAATTCCATATGTTCGCTGAATATGAAATGTACATAATGATTCTCCCTGGATTTTCATCATATGTCTATTGCATATTTGCTTTAGGGCATTGCTTCCATCTTATTACTACCCATTCATAGCTACTCAATGATATGACAGCCAGGTAGCCAGGGTAACAGCATCTTTGTGTTTTCCATTTGTGTTACATGATTGTTTGGTGTGTCTCTAAATTTAACATTTACACAGCCATTTATGTCAAATGAACCTACATGATGATTTTAATAATGTCTTATCCTTGGAAACAAAATTTTGGTTGCTATGGCAAGCATTGCCAGTAAGCCCAAAAGTAAACTTCAAAAGGTTTATTATGTGTATCCAAACCTATTTCTTTTTTTTTTTTTGCTTTTTAATCTTTTCAAATATAAGATTTTTTTAAGGCCAAGTAAAGTACAGTCAAATATGCAGTGCCTTTGCTGAAAGCCAGATAATCGTAACTGTATTGCATTCTGAGTTCTCAAACTATCAAATCGAGTTCAAACACCCTTGCCTGTGTATATTGTCAGAAAGATGCCATAATGTTTAATCAGCAGTGTCCAACAGTTTCCTCCCATTTAGTCTATAGTCTCAATGATCTTGTGACCTGCACCTATTTCAATGTATCCTCTAACGTCACAGCATCCAACCATTATCACGGCACATTAGTCTAACCCAACACTGCACAGAGTTAATGGGCTTGCTCCACAAACAGGTTCAGGATGGGGTGAGCGTTTGTTTTGGTGGAGACGTCACCGCCATCCCCAGAACGTGCTGGTCAGGTGAGTGAGTCTGGGTGTGTAAGTGTGTGTGTGTGTGTGTGTGTGTGTGTGTGTGATTGTGTTATGTATATTGCCACGAGCTGAGCTGTCCCCTAAAGGGCAGCTGTGTGTATGTTTGAGTCCACTCAAGCGAATGGTAATGCTAAATACACACCAGTGGCAACAGCAGAAGTGCTCACATGCAGGGAGTTCAGCTGATGAGACCTCGTCTGAGTCATGTGAGAGACAAGCTATGGCCTCACTGGCCTTTGTAAAACTCATCTGGTTTTGCAGCACACTGGACATTCAGTGGGAAATCCTCCCTCCAGAGCCTTGGTACAGGAACCATGAGGAAACAGTAAGTTATGGACATGGCATGTGGATGGATTGACTTACACGTAATCACGTGCACCTGTTCTTTCCAAATGAGCAGCACACTCATGAATACATGCATGGCAGGAGCAGAATCTGTGTTGACCCAGTGAGGTTACTCAAAAATGAAGGTCAATAGAATTGTCTCATTATTGACATTAGTTATGCATGTGTTTAGGAGCAAGAAAATAAGAACAGAAATGTTCAAACTAAAGAAAACACATTATTATACAAGAATGCTGCTTAAAGGAGAAATACATTGTGAATCAACAGAAACTCACTTTAAGTTTCATTTTCCTATGCCCCCATTCAGTTAATTCAGTTAATGTTGATTCCCTATTCAGTTTATATTGTATTAAATTTTCTTATTCTTTTTCCAACAGACAGCATTAAGTGACCTCAGAAAACAGGGCTATGGATTCACGATGGATTTCTCCTTTAACTAAAAATGTGTTCTGAATTAGAACAAATTACATATATATGTATTGAAAATGACAAATCAATATTTGTATATCCGAATTTCAATTTAATTTCAGTTTATTACTGAAATTGTCACACACACACACACACACACACAGATTATATGAATTATGCTTCCCAGAATGTCATCAACCACGAGTGTCTTTGGTCAATAAGTTAAATCCTAAAGACGTGGTCTCCAAGGAGCCACACAACAAAAGAGAAACAATAACAGAAGAAGATAGGATACCTTTCAAGTAGCCAAGCCACCACTCATCCCTCAATTAACCCCTCTACAGGGATGCCAAGAGCCAACCATGTTTTCTCAGTCACAGTGGCTGAATAATAGCTGGTGTGATTTCAGACTGTGATTCAGAGATGTTGAGAACAGAATTCAGACATATGGTGACAGCCAAGAGTAGAGAGAACAGCACAGTTGTTTTATAATAGATGGTGCATGGCAGACCGAAGCGCACAGCATTATTTGAATGCAGTGACCATACACGCGCAGAGCTGACCATGGTGGCACCATCAGTGACCTCTGAAGGAGGCGTAACAACACAGGCCTCCAGGTAGATGCTCTGGCGGCTACATTCTTACATTTATGTTCTGGTTATGGGTTATGGTGTTTTGTGAAAGTCTTTTTCCAGCTCAACTGACAAAACCTATGCAATAAATAATATGCAATCATATGCAATTCAATGAAAAAAATCAGAACAATACATTTTGTACATGTAAAAAATAGAGAAAAGCATAGGCCTATTTTTATCAGTGCGCTAAACACCTTGTATAAAGACCTTGTATTTGTTCACATGGGGTGCAGCCTGCGCCTGGTATACTGTATTTGCAAAAATCTTATGGGGCTTCACAGAATCTACATAGGCTTACATAGGATACAGAATTTAATGTTTAACAAATCATGGACCTCAAAAGGAGGAAAAATCCTGTGAAAGTACACTACAAAGCCACCCTTTTTCCATTTTTCTCATTTCAGTTTGCAATCCCCCACTCAGTTAATTCAATGTGGCAGCTCCTCTCCCTTGATATCTGTTCTTCACAGCGAAAGAGACATAATGAAGATGTAGTGCACATGTTGGTCTAATGCAGAGCAAAGCACTACACATCCCTGACTTAGTCTCCCATTACAGAGTAAGAAAGCAAGGTCATCAGCGTAGCATCTGTATGCGTGTGTGTACCCTCTGGATATGTGCGCTAGCTGCAGAGAACTGGGCTAAAGCCGCTGACAACACACCTCGGCCATTGATTAGCTCTGGGGGAAATGAAGAAGGATGAGGAGTAGTGGGTAGTTGGAAAAGGGTAGATGGACCAAGCCCTCTTGGAGATTCCCGTCTCTCTCTCTCTGATGAGGCTGCAGCATTGGCACTTTTTCACTCATGTTTGATTCATAGCACAGCACAGCACCTGCATACCAAGAGTGGCTTTAACATGTGCCCTTCGTGTTTCTTGAGGAAAAACATGGAAAGCAGCAAACCGACCACTGTTCCCCGAACCACCAGAGGTTTCCAGGCAGAAAGCCTGCTGTTCTGATGTGAAAATAGAATAGACTCACGGATGTGTTTGATGGACAACTCTGTTGTTGGTGCCTTATTAATTTAGACAGTACATGATCACCAGACAGTGGATCTGGCAACGCCCATCACTGGCTAATGTGCTCCTGTATCAACTTGCCTTCGAGTCCCCCAGCAGGTGTCCAGTGTTGCGCAACCTGTGCATGCTCATCCAGTACTGCACACTGGAGCTCTGCAAGCTTATCACATGCAAACTCTATCCACTTCCTCTGGATCATCATCGGCCATCCAAGCATATCCTGCTAACCTGGTGGACGGCAACAGTCTCTCTCCCTTGGAGAAATGACCTTCAATCCCCTTCAAGATTGAATGCATTGGGCTGAGATCGTCTGATAGCAGAGGAGCTGTCTAGTGCCGAGCTGATCTCTCGCCACGGATGTGATGATTACTGCACCCTGATGATCTCTGCAGATTAAAGATGCTTTATGACACAAGGTTACATAAAGCTGAGAGCTTGCAGGGGTTTGCATGGTGGAAGGGTGTGGAAGGGGTGAATGGGGCTGTATATAGCGTAAAACATATCATATATGCTCTATGTATAGAATTAATACGTACATAGCAACTGGGGTGGCATTCCTTTGTTGCTTATCTCCATATGTTCTCAATATTCCCTTGTCAGATCATGCATAGAATCATCCTGACAGTCTGTAGAGGGATCTGGAAATGAGTGCCATATGCTGTTGATGAGATCTATTGTCCCTGTCCTCTAGATCCAATAAATAGGCAAGGGGAGATGGAGGCTCTTCTGGTCTGCTTTTTCAAAGGCGATTTTGTGAGCCCAGTAAACAACATAAAAGAGGCACCATGGCAACACAGTCAATTGCTGCACCTGAAAATAACATTACCCAAAAGGAATCCATTTTGAAAGGGCTTCTTCCCATCTCACACACACACACACACACATCCCCCAAGACCAGCATGATGACCTTTATAAAACTTTACATGTCCTCAGGAGGATGTGAACAGACTTTGCTTGATGCAAATTGGCAGTAATTATTGTCATGGCTGTCATCGAATCTCTGAAGGAGCCAGACAGAAAGACAGACTGCGGGGGAAAGTGAAAAAATCTCAGAGAAGAGAGTAACCATCAGACACAGAGACAGAGAAACAAACTATGAAAGGAAAAATGAGCCACACGTTTCTCTTTCACGGTGGAAAAAATTGGCAGAAGCTTCATAAATTGGGCTTGAGCTCCGGTGAGGGAGACCACTGCAGGGACATCCGCAGCCTCCCATCTTGGTTTGTTTTTTCTGGCTCTGGAACACCCTGTTTACCAGGGCTTAGCTGAACGGACTGCAGCGATAAAAAAAAGCATCAAAGGCGCGGTCTTGCAACAAAGGAGAAAGAGATACAAAACTGGAGTGGTGTTGTAATGATCCAATTAGTCACCTCAAGGAATATTTAAGCAACAAAAACTCCTTCAGCCATCCTGTGCATTCTGTCCTGGCCTGGTACAAGACTATGAATTGATCTTGAAATGTTTTTATATAAAATGAGATTTGAGATTGAGATGTTTCCCCAAGCTTGGATGAGTCAGAGTATACTGCTGTCAACTTGCATAAGCCTTTAAAAGAGAAAAAGAAAATATCACAACAGTGTACCTGAGATCTTATGCCATTACCACAGAGAAGCATAATACTTATCTTATTTATATTGCTAACTATAATTACTATGCTCACTTTCAGCGTAAATTGACGTGGGTGGAGAGATACAATGTTTTTACTTTTCTGTTGATGATAACAGCAGTTACTTACATAATGCATGAAGATAAGGGTCTCCCCCACAGCCCTAGGATTTGACTTGTGCATTCATTAATACCCTCTATGGCAGTTCTTGCCAAAGGCGACACTGGCCATCTTGCTGGGTGATTTTACGAGTGAGCAGACACCAGATTGATATGAGCCCCTCAGGCAATAGGTGAGCCAGCCTGGTCACAGCAGCCCTGTCACTGGCACAGTGATGGCAGATTATTACATTCAGGCTTCTTATGTAACATGTTAAAGATTGAGCCTTTTTGCAGCTCATTGTGCATTATGACACATCTGTGTGTGTATGTGTGGTGTGTAAGGGGTGCTACAATTAAGGGAAGTGGTGGTGGGTGACATGTTGTTAGGTCTACCACAATGCTAATGGTCAAAGATTCTCTCTCCAGGCGAAGGCCAGCAACCCTTTAGCACAGGGCCCACTTACTGCCCCCATAATGAGGGTATATGGACCGAGGAACTTGGCCTCAATTGGCGATTGAAAGCTGTACTAATGGCTATATTGGTAGCAGCTGGCATCTGCCCAATTCTGTACAGAACAGCATGTTACTACCTGTGTAACTACTGGAAAGTATATTTAGAGACATTTTCGAGGCAAAGAATATCCAGAAGTAACAGGAACACAATATAATTTGTCCAAGGGGGCTGTATTCCTTCCAGAGTCACTCTGACTGACATTCATTATTTCTAGAGGGTCTCTAGACCACAGTGAATGCGGATTGGACATTTTACTGAAATTGGTCCACCATGTTCCTAGGTAGTTGCCTACATCACTGACCAAGCAAAAGATCAATGTAAAATATGGGACACCCAGACGTTTTGTTTTGAGAAGCAGCAGGGAGTGGGAATGGAAATTTCTTAGAGAATCCTCCTTGGGGTCCTGCAAGGTCTCTGACTGGTTGGTGTGGTCAGGGGAATGATTGAATTTTGTTCTTGACTGTTCACATCCTTGGCAAAGGTGCTCTTCAGAAACAGACTCCCCAGACTGCTCCCTAGGCATCGATGCAAGGACTGCCCACTATTCCGGATGTTTGTATGTGCTTACTACTCACTGTCTTATTGCTCCAAGTGTGTGTATGTACAGTATGTGTGTCTGTTTCCACTATGTGTTTAATGTACCCAGCGATCAGAGATCAGAAGGCATACATTTAATGGTCCTACTTCATGAATTAGTGTGTGTTTGCGTGAAGGCATTCTACGCTTCTGTTAGAAAGTAAAAATACTGAATTGCTGACCTGAATAATGATGAGGGGAAAAACACTGACCACTGAAAAAACAAATAAAATGGTTTGTTGGAGTCTTTGAGAAATGTAGCCTATACTACACTGACATTCAGGTCTTTATTTGAAGGAAGAACTCTGTCTCTGATACTATGATGATAAATATCAACATCACCCTTAACATCATTCAACAATGATATATCATTAAGTGGTAAGGTGTTAAAACCCCAAGGTTTTTCAGGCCTGATGCCTAGTCAGTAGCACACACTGGCAAAATGCACTACACATAGGAGGAGTAGAAGTTGCTTTACACATCCACTGATAAATATAAGTGAACAAAGCAAGGAGTGACCTACATTAATCCAAGAAGTTCAAAAATACAAATGACTTCATAAGATACAGCTAGGCTTTGTGTACTGTCTGCTACCATCAGACTGGTGACATGATAAATCACTGCTCTGTCACTACCTCTCCTACCCTTGTGATCCAAGGTTGGCTGTCAAACGACACTAAAAATAGCCTCCATGAGCCATTTCCTTATCCCTAAACCACAGGGAGCTGACAGCCTTGACGGCCTTAGTGGCAAACAGCGTTAAAAGAGAACACAGTGTCCTGCTCCTCAGCAAAAAAGCAATGGATTGAGGGCAGTGTGAGACAGGAGCAAAGGCCACAATGACAGACACAGCTCTCCTATTCACACATGGAAGCCTTTGACGGCACCATGGCAACCCTGGATTTGAAAGGGGTGTGTGTGTGTGCGGTGGGGTGGAGGTGTTCAGGGTTGTTAGTGGACGTGGTCATCAGGCTTGAGCCATTAAAGACCTCTGTCCAACTCTACCCACTGGGACTCATCCAAGTGTTGCCTCTAATCAATGGATCATGAGTAATGACTGCGTTCTAAAACTAGAAAAGGTTGACTGTCATAGAGTGTCTACATAGGTTAAATCATTTGAAGTAGGCACAGGTCATTGGAATTATACCTTCTTTCACAAATCTTTCAATTAATGTGTGCAGTAAGAACACACATTACAGATACTGTTTCAAATCTACTCAAATGTGTTAATAAAAGTAAATCATAGGGCATATCCAATGTACTTTGTTATTTAAAAGATCAATCCCACTAGCCTGAGAATGAAAAGAATCAATCATTCATTCTGTTTTTACTGGAAGAGGAGTCAATTTCACATTGCCTGTCATATTTTTCAAATGCTGCTTCAGAAAGTTCACAAAGCCTTCAAAAAGACTCAAAACCAGGTCAAGGCTTTGGGGTAAATAAAATCCACTTCTGTTTTCATGGTATGGAAAAGTCTCCTAGTCGATTCCGCTTTCACTGTTTATATATGTACAACTCCTATAACAAATGGGAATGGGATGGGAATGTGACAAGCTGCAAATTGTAAAAACTCATATTTAGTTGCACAAAGAACACAGACGACATCAAATGTTACAAAAAAAACTAAGAAATTTTAGCTTTGGTTACCCCAGATGAAGCAAATTTGAATTTGCTACCAAAATACTGCAATGCATCATCTCACCCCTGTTCTCCTCACCACAGCCGACTAGTCCCTCATACCAAAGAAAGTAAGACATTCTGGCCTTTCTGAGAAAGTGGCCATGCATGGATTCAGTGTTGACATATCAGTTTGTTCCATTCTACGAGCATCTCATAATGATGCAAAAGCAGTCTATATTAATACATCTGGTGGTTTTCCCAAAGGCTTCTGGAACTGGAACTGAACCTTGTTTGTTCCTTTCAGCTCATCCTGGGCATATAAGGTAGCCATACAGCATGCAGGCATATTGATTCTGGGTCAGATTTGTAAATACGTATCCAAAGGTGGACACCTTCACATTGTCCAGTTTCAATCACGGTGACCCAGTATTTCCTGAGAGAGGCTGCCATGAGTCCCACCAATCAGGCCTGGTTGGAGAGAGCCATGCTTGCCCTTTGTTTTGTGATTGGGTCAATAGATGTTGTATAAGTGGATTCTATAGCTGCCATAAAGCCCTTGCCCTCCACGGCAGATGGTCGTGATTGTCTCTTGGTGGAAGTGAATTGCATAACGGCCGTGGTTATTATACTCATTAACCTCTGTACTTGTCTGAGGCATGGTGAGGACTGGTCCTCCACTTATCAGTAATCACTGTCTGTGTGTGTGTGTATATGAGGGAGAGGGAGAGAGAGAGAGAAAGAAAGGGGGGAGTGAGAACAAGCCTGACTATGTGTACGTGAGGGAGTGAGTATGTGTGTGTGAGAGAGAGAGAGATTCAGTGATTGTGTGTATGTAAGTCAGTGAGAGAGGAGAGGAGGGGGGGGGGGAGAGAGAGAGAGAGGATGCAGCGACTGTGGTTGTGCATGTGTGCATGTCAGTGATAATAGTTGTCAGAGAGCTCGTTCAATGAGCCTTATCTCAGCCAGTTTCACTGTGTATGTGTGTGTTTCCTGTCTGCCTGGACTCCAAACCCACATTCAGAGCGAGGAAGAGCTCAGCTCCCAGACTGTATCCTCCCCGTCTCTGTTTGTAGAAGCCTTATTAGTACAGGCTGGTAGACTGTGGTAACTGCACACAGAAACAGCACCTATCAGTGACACAGAAATCCAGCATTTATTTCTGGGCACAGGAAGCGACTGCCGAGCCTGCCTAGGTAAACTGAATCTTGCACTTTCACAACGCGCACTCTAATTATCCTTGGGACACACCTCCCCCATGACTAGCACACAAACATCCCTCACTTACTCTCAGATAAATAACATGTGATGTAAGACGTAAATGCAGATATTTATGACGGGTTGGGGGAATTTCTTCATTAAACCACCACTTGCATCCATTATACCATAAGACCAACAGAACAGCGACTCCTTCCTGTGAATTTTCCTGGGTACTAAACTGAACAGTATTGACATATTATTGGTTGACAGAGAACACATGTGTTTGTGTTCAAAGATTCCTTGTAATGGACTGTGTTCCTTTTTCCCCAGAAGCATAAGTGTGCTACACAAAAAGATGGGCGTTCATGCTGGTGGTTCAACAAAGCTTTGAGAAATCCAGCATTGCCACTTCTCGCCTGTGTGTGGAGGATGGCAAGAGACAGTGCCTTTGAAGACCAAGGCCACAGACAGATGGATCACAGCTTTCTTATCTTTCAGCCCCCCAAACAATAAAAGTAAGATGGTGGTGGTGGACCCCTTGATGAAAAATCCCAGCCACCGAGTCACCCTCTCCTGCCGAGTGGAGAGCATAGTGAATTCATCACAAGAGTTCCAAAAGTCATAGGGGAAAAGAAATCTGCTCTGGGCACCTTTTGATCTCTTCATAGGGGATGGGAAACACGGGTCATTTCTCAACACAAAATTTCATCTATTCACCCTCAATGACCCATTTATAAAGGAAGGAACACGAGAGAGCTAAACTGTAATGGTGTGACACCACTGCACAAAAGATCTAGAAGGGCTGTGAAAATCATTTCTGTAGTTGACTAATCTACTGATTATTTTCACAGTCAATCAGCCAATTAGTTGTTTGAGTGCAATAGCTTGCAAACGTTTTCTTTCACATGCTAAAGATATTTAATTGGCTGTCACTGAGAAGGAAGTAAAGGCCAATCTTCAGGTTTAAGATGCTGCAATCAGATTTTTTTGTCATTTTCCTAATAAAGTCACACTAAGTGATTAATCAGTTACCAAAATAGTAATCAATCAATTAATCAATCAATCTAATCAATTTAGTATTTGACAATTAGTATATTAATTAACTAGTAGATCAATTAATCTAATTACTCATAGCAGCCCAAGTATATCTTCATAAAAGATATCTCAATATCAAAGATCTTCATCTACTGGTAATTCCTTTTGGCTCATAGGTGCAAAACAACTACTGTAGCACCAGTGAAGCGTGTTACCAGAGGGCAGGACTTACTGTAGCTGATTGCTACAGTTCTACACACATGACTAAGTGGCATGCATTAAATACTGATGAATGTTCCAGATGGGGAAAAAAGGAGGGCTAGCAACCACAAGTTGTGTGATGTACAAGACACACAAAATGGAGCAAAATGCTGAGAGTAATTATGCTCATGGAAATTGTGATTTAGACACAGCATATTGCCAAGACAAAAAAAGAAAAAAAAAATCCCTCATTGGCCAAAATCCAGATGCGCTTGTTACACAAATGGATTCTGTTATCATGGCAACCTGTGACAGGATGGAGTGAGCCGCAGTGAAAGAGAGGGAGAGAGAGAGGGAGTGTAAGAGAGACTAAGAGTGACCATGCGCATAGACAGAGTGAAAAAGAGAGGACATAGTAACATAAAAAGTAAGAGCAGTAGAAAGACAGGAAGAGCAGGAAGACATAGAGAGACTAACTGAAACTAAGTGCACGCTTCAAATTAGGGAGGCCAGGCAGCTGAAGGTGCAGGTGGGTAGATTTCTTTCACTCAGGCGAGTCCCTGTCTGGTGAGGAGGGAGCATACAGGCTAATTTCACTAATGTTAAAAGCCTGGGGAACTCCTCTTCACTGTGGAAGAGAAGTGGATAGAGAGTGGCAAGTATAAGGAAAGGAAAGGCTGAGAGAGAGGACAGGAGGGAGAAGAAAAAGAGAGAAGAGAGAGAGAAAGTCCAGGAAATAGGAAGAAAGAAACTGGATTTCCATTTGAACAAAACATATAAAACATATTTTGAGCAAGTAAAAAAACAACTTCAAATGGTTGGTGTTTCCATTAAGCAAAACAATGTGATGAAATATGTTTTTTAATCTTCTTTCAATAATTATTGAAAGACGTGACAATAAATCTCCCAAATCTTCACCAAAAGCATGATAGATTTTTTTTTCTTTTCAATCCACATTTCCATTACCCCTTTTTCACCTCAGTTTAGATTAGTGCATTTTGGGTGGTTAATGGCAACCTGCATAATGAGAGCAAGAGAAGAAAGAGGAAGGCAGATGGAGCACAGGGGAGGCCATCATGCAAAATAATACTGGGCAAAAAGGTTTGGAAAGGTTTCAAACGAGATTCAATACATGTCTAGAAATGGCTGCTTACTTTAATAAGGGCCATTTTATATGATTTCATCTCCCATCCCCCTCTGTTACGGCAATGACATGCAAATTAATGAATGGATGAGAGTGTGAGAGTGAAAGAGAGAGAGAGCAGAACCAGACAGACAATACAGGGTGTGTGTGTTTGACAGAGAGAGAGACTGTGTGTGTGAGAGAGAGACTTAAAAAAAAGAGAAAGGTGACTGAATTCAACCATGGCAGCATGCGGGTGAAGATAAGCTAGAAGTTAATAGGCTGGCAGATGAGATGCCGGCTGGACTGATAAGAGCTCAGCTCACCCTGTCTGTGCCTGAGCTTCTTGCCCGGCTAACGCCACGAGTGCCGGGGAGACATCCTTCGTTCCTCCACCTTCAGCTTCCCAGAGAGCTTGATCTAGCTGCATGACTGAACTCAGCACTGATAGCAGTCAACTCAGCTCTCCAGTTCCCAAGCTTAAACGAAAACAAAAAACAATAACCAAAAAAAAAGCTATTTCAACAGGTCGATTAGGAGAGGCCTCGAGATTAGAAAAAGGTCGAGGTAAATTTTATCATATGTAATCATACAGACATACTACCCTGCTTATCCTAATGAAAAAAAGGCACTGCCATTTTTCCTCTGTGAACCATAACAGAATTTCTCCATGT
The DNA here is from genome assembly GCA_027481765.1 of Tenualosa thibaudeaui. Lineage (NCBI taxonomy): Eukaryota > Metazoa > Chordata > Actinopteri > Clupeiformes > Clupeidae > Tenualosa > Tenualosa thibaudeaui. Next base: position 1,922,630 of record JAIFZK010000016.1, read on the forward strand.
GTGGGGAGCAGAATCAAGTAGACCTTGGCTGTTCTCCTGCTGGCCATTTCACAGGAGGTCATGATGATGGATTAAGGGTCACAGAGCAGTTGGCAGTGGAGGTGAGAAGGTGAGAGGTTCTCTTTCTTCATCTCTCATACACACAACACTCGTGACGATACCCAGAGGTATGAACACAGGCTTGCACCGAACATTTTTCATTACCCTGGCAAAGAAAGAGAACAGTCTAGAATGCAGAATGGACACGTTAGGGAATCTACCTCGTCTCTAAGGTGCTTTCCCTTGTCTCTAAGGTTATGAAATATGCATGCTCTGAATGGCAAATGCATCCTTTAAAATTGCAGTGCTGAGGATGTTGATAAAGACATGTAAAGCTTCTCATTTTTTTAAAGACCATAAAAAAATAAAATTTTATGGGAGATTCCTCTAAAACTGAGAAGTTTGCATTTAGACACTTTAATCAAGTCTAAGTTCAGAACACTCTGGGTAAAGAGACTAAAAATACATGACTGTCTTTTGTTTAATCCTCCACCATTATTCACACCACAGAAAACCCTTACATGGTAATCAAGCCCTTCAAAACCATCTGATTCTCCCTACAAGTGCAGAGTCTGGTGATGTGAATTACCTCGAGGCGAATTCTCCAGCACAGCCTCCTTTTTTGACCATTCCCACTCTGTCTGGCATCTGCATACAGGCCCTGTGATTGGCTGCCGGGTACACAATGAGTCTAGCTGCTGTGGACTGATTGGCCAAGAGGAAGAGAGGGTGTGGAGTCAAGGCAATTGAAAAAATCCATAAATGCAGCAGCCGGGCTCAGCCAGATACACATCTGTACTTGCCAGCTATTGATACAGACTTACTACAGCTTCCATTCTCTTCTCGGCTGTGCTATTTGTGCTCAGTGGTGCTGACCAGCTTCACTAATTCAGTGTCTTTTTTTCTTCTCAAGGTTATTTAAGCTCTTCTATTAGATTTGCTATTCTCATTTTATTCAAAACCAAAAGGGCTGATATTTTTAAAAGACCCCAGTGAGAGAAAGATAGAGAAAGGTAAATTAAAGGTAAATTGAGAGGAGAGAGAGAGCCAAAGTGAAGTGAGAGGACCATGTCTCTGGAAGTGAAAGAGAAGACAGAGGTGCGTATGGTATTCCTAGGGGCAGCCGGTGTGGGGAAGACAGCTCTGATCCGCCGCTTTCTAGAAGACTCTTTTGACCCCAAGCACCGGCGCACGGTGGAGGAGCTCCACAGCAAGGAGTACGAGCTGGGTGGGATGAAGGTGACCATCCACATCCTGGACACCAGCGGCAGCTACCCGTTCCCGGCCATGCGCAAGCTCAGCATCCAGACAGGCGACGCCTTTGCATTGGTCTACGCTGTGGATGACGCCGACTCGCTGGAGACAGTCAAGAGCCTACGTGAAGAGATCTTGGAGGTCAAGCAGGACAAGTGCACGCCCATTGTGGTGGTGGGCAACAAGTCGGACCGCTGTGACGAGCGCAAGGTGGCCGGCGAGGATGTGCTCACCACTGTGGAGCTGGATTGGAACAGCAGCTTCCTGGAGACCTCGGCCAAGGAGAACGACAAGGTGCTGGAGGTGTTCCGGGAGCTTCTGCAACAAGCAAACCTGCCCAGCCGCCTGAGCCCTGCACTCCGGCGCCGCCGTGAGACCTTCCCCAAAGACAATGGTGCCCGGCCACCCATGAACAAAACCAACAGCTGCACTATCTCTTAACCCACATGTACACACAGTCGTCTGAGAGAGGACCAGCTGCAAGGCTCTTAGTAACGCATGTGTATATGCGGTCAGAGACACAAGCTGCACACTATCACTCACACACAAACACTTGGCCAACATGGTGTGTTGGTGACACAGGTGAACTGAAATGACCCGCAAAGACTAAGAGGAACCGCCAATTTTTTTTAGCTCTTCTTTGCAGTTCTTTGCAACTCTTTGGCACACCTGGACCACTTTGTGACAGCATGTGTCCTAGCAGGAAGGAGCCACAGAGAGCAGTTGGAGCCCGACAGGCATGAGGAAGCAGAAACAGACACCGACTGACTCACTCATGAACTGAGAAACATGATACATGTTCTAAACTTTGGTTGTGATGTGAGGAAAAAAATGTGAAGCATGTCAAATTACTATTGTGTTGTGAAGGAAAAAGGGAAACACGGACTTCAGCGTGTGCCAGATTAGGGAGCCCCAACCTGTTCAGTTGAGAGTGTATGTGTATGTGTGTGTGTGTGTGTGTGTGTGTGTGTGTTAAAAAAGAAAAACAAGCTTAATATGTTTAAATGTATGATCAAGATCATGCTGCTTTATAAGTTGTCTATGTATTGGAAAAACTCGAATGCTTTTCAATTCATTGCGACTGCTGAAATTCTATAAAAACTTATTGTAAAAAATGTTTTGCTTTTTTTTGAGTGAGTTTGAGTTTTTTAGATTTTTTCATCCTCATACACTGATTAGGTTGCATAAAAAACACTAGTTTCTCAACAGTATATTGGTCATTGCTATAGTGGACTTGGAACATTTGTGTGGTAATTTCATCTATGTTTTTTTATTAACACTGAAAACCATCAGTAGTAGCAGTGGTTGATTTTTTTTTCAGAGGTTTGATGACTATAAAGAAATGTGGAAAATAATAATAATAATAATAAAAAAAAAAAAACAAGACAAGTGTCACTGATGGATGATTGCACGACAGCTGAACATGTCAGTTTACAATACATTTTGTACATACATTGACAAGAATACAAGCCACAAGCTTAATAATAAAAGCACATCAGCTGAACAAACTAATGAGTATCAAATGTTTTGCATGTTTGTTTGATTTCCTATAATGGGAAAAGCAATCACTAGAGTGATGAACTAAAGAGTGCATCCAGCTCACATTTAGAAAGGTCAGCATTTAGAGATGACAGAATCCAGCTGAACCAGTCTTGAACCAGGAGAGGTTTTTGTTTTGTTTCTCTAGGGAAGCAGCACAGCACACAAACAATATTAACACTACAATGGATTTTTAGAATTCTGTTTTGACCTCTAGCAGAAGGTCATATTATATAAGATTGACAGGTCTGTGTGCATTTCCTATCAATAGCGGTACAATACAGCTTTTAATCTACAGTTCCAACACAGTACAGGTAAGTTAAGTAATGCTAAGCAATCTATAATTCTTCAACACTATTTGTATTTAGCAAGTATATGGCCCTATCCTACATACTATTGAAACATTGTAAAAAAAATAATAAAGTGGTGCCCTCCTGACTCTCTAACATGCAACACTATGTGTGTGCATCATTTTCCAGGATGGGGTGACGAGGCCGTCATGTGTTTGTTTGGTCTTTGATTCAAATATAACTGACACTTCTTAGGACAAAAAGCATCTGCTAAGAAATGTAATAACATTAACACCAAGAAAACATTGTTTAGGGTCACTTACCTCACCTTTAATTAGTAACAGAAAACACACATAACACAATTTGGTAATAAATCATATGGTGTGATTAAATAATAAATCAATAAATGACACTGCAGAAGTAAATGTTCAGAATGCTTAATTGTTGTGCATCAAGGCACATGTTTATAAATATATGAGCAGTTATCCGACTGATATTTGTGTTCAAGTTGTTTTATATCCCCCTCTTGTGGTGACTAGTCTCTGCCCATCAAGGACACGGCACTCAGGATCAGGACCACCAACACCAATTGTGTGATTGAGTGGCAACATATTTTCAATTAATGATTAAGTTCCGTGTCCCGGCTGACTATTAACTGCTGCCACATACTAGTCCCATGTTCCTAATTAATTCCCATTTTTCTGGAAAATGACCACAGGTGTCAAAGACACGTGGACTTGGCTGCGCACCCTGCATATCAGTGTGAATTTCACATCTCCTGCAAAGTTGTCAAATGTAATATCTGGACGTTTCAATCATCAGGGTAGTTTCCGTAGCAACGGCATTAATTTTTTCCACCATTAAAGGGATTATCTGGAGTAAATCAACCCGTAGCCCTGTTGTTTCACGTTGCTGAGTGCTCCGGAATAAGAACAGAATTTGATGCAACATAGGTCAAATAGCAAAACGGCAGCCACTAACTGATGAGGGCAAGGAAGTTTTGCTTTCTCATGCCCCCATCTGTTAGCCTTAGCTGTCAGTTTGCAAATTCGGCCCCCTGTGTACCAATTGCTGTCATTCTTATACCTCCCGACAGCACTCGGCAGCCTCAAAGAACAGGAATATGGGACGATTGATTCCGGATTCTTCCTTTAACACCACCCAGGAATGGTAAATGAACACTCACATTTTGATTTACGATCAAAAAAATCACGACAAAACACACACACCCACAGAGTTCAACAACACCATCTTCGGATTATGTGTGCTTATGAGAGGGTCATCAAACACAAAGCCATCATAACACTCTCCCTCACTCACACACACACACAGCACTCACACACACAGCACTCACTCACTCACACACACACACATACACATCATTTCCCCTTTCTGGCCATGTACAAAGACAAGGTGTTTTGTTCCCCAGAGCTCAAAGGGGAAGTGACTTTGGAGTAGGAGACTGTTGGTTCCTCTTTGAGTGTTAAAAGCACAAAGATGTCTGGACCCATCGCAGCCCACTTCATGCCCGTCTGCGCGCTGACTGACTGACAAAAACTCCCTTTCGCTGAAAGACGTACTTTTTTCAACAACAGCTGAGAAACGTGAGTAGTCAATCAAAAAGTGTCTTCGACTTTGACAGCTGCACAGCACATATGCACATAAACACACACTTACTGTTGTAACATTGAGATATAAATTCATACAAATGCACCCTTGGAGCTGCTGTGGGTAGGATGACAGCACAGCTGTCAGTACAATGTGTTCAGAGACACGTGCTTCACAGCTCTTCTGAGGGAGCCGATCACTGTTCGCCTATAAGTATGTGGATAAAGACCAGATCAGAGAAAGAACAGCTCTTTGCCCCTAAACTTGGTCAAAGCTCCTCAGAGTAGCTTGAGGAACCTGAGGAGTTTGGAACAAGTCAAGGGTCCTGGGCGACATTTGCACACTCGAAAAAAAGCAGAGGCAGTCTGGGATTGCTTAAAAAAAAAAACTGACAATGGTGTTCAGTCATGTCATCTGAAGTTACACAGCATTCATTTCTAATATGCCAACACTTTACAGAGTTAAGCTGTGCTTTAAAGCATTATTAGAGTCAATTTTTATGTAAGTGTACACTCTTGCATTCTAGATGTTATGCTACAATGAAACAAAGCATGCTAATAAAGAGACAGGAGTATGACAAATCAAGCCAAGTTGCATTTATTTACAAAAATATTACTGCCTTGCAAGTTGTCAAGTAATATCAATAAGTGTGTGTGCGCGTGTGTGGTGTGTGTATGTATACATGTGTAAGTGGTGGTGGTGGGAGGGTCACACATGGGTTTTATTTCTGCACTAACCACAAAGAACTAGATTCTGAAACTCTGGAAAAAAAAGAAAGAAAAGCAGTTGGCATAGAAACTTCTGTCACTGAGACTGCAACATATCTGCAGGGAGGTGACCTGTGGCAGGTACTCTGCACATCCGTCAAAATGATGAGACACAAAAGACATCACACCAGCCAGCTCACCAAGGAAGGCAAGAAATTTAAACAGACTATGGGCTAAGCACAGAAGAACAGCCAGTACACTGACAAACAGTACAGCAAACAGCACAAACACTAAGAGGCACAGGCTTAGAGACAAGCAACACAGACATTTCTGGAACATGTTGTTCGGTTAGTTTGTTTGAATGAGTGATTGTTTTCTGGCTTTAAAAAGTACTTCTCCCTGAGCATAAGGCTCTTGAAGCACGATGCTAACAGTATGTCCCACAGCATGACAGTCCAACATCATGCCTCTTTGCATTGCTCAAAAGACCAAACCGAGCCACAGCCATTTGCTATGCAGTTGAACAACACGGAATACAACAGGCCATAGTAATGTCTACCGGTAATGGGTTCATTTCCCATCGCCATAGTTGCAACTTTGGTGGTTGCAGTGCATGTAGTGTACTAATTGTTAGTAGCTAGTAGTAACTAGTAGTACTAGCTAGTACCTGGTAGTTAACCAGTTAGCACTAACTATGGAGTTGGGGAAACTTGTGTGGTTCACCACAGAAGCTAAGCCATGTGAAGGCTTTTCATGGGTAAATCACTGAGCTTATATGTACAGCCGAACAATGCCACCTGCTCTTTGGAGAACTCAAGTGACGTTCTGCAAAGTAGCATGCACCAGTCCTGAGCTCTAAATGAATTTGATAGTGTTTTAGCCTGGTTAGTCATTGTAATAACAATACTGCACTGAATAAATTGACTATAAAATTTAACAGCTGAGGATCCGCAGAAGTACTGTTTATCCATGTTCATAAGGCTATAAATTGGGATGCTCGGCCTTGATACAGAGACCTGCTTTTAGTAAACTAACACAGGTACAAGGACAAGTATAGCAAGCAGTCTTGTGTATATGTGTGTACCTTCATAACAGAAATACAGTAGTCACAGTGCCAACCTGGACTTCAGCAGTTGTTGTTCAGTCAGTCAGTTCTATATGCTGGTAAGTACCAACAAAGTGCTAAATCACACAGGCAGAAAGGAAAAGCTTTCATGTGTGTGAATGAAGGAGCTGTCTTAGCTTATAGTGTCCTATCACTATAGCCCCTGGAGAAGAGGTAAAGTGAATATGTGTATAAGCCAGTGTCTGTAGTTCGCGTAGGTTATAGTCACATGTTCTAAAACCGAGGTTTATTGCAAACTGTAGATCATTAAGCATGCTTGACATTCTAGATCCTTTGCTTCATTTTCTCCCTTTATTCTCCTCTGAGATTCACTTAGTCACCTAATTTAGCTTATCTGAATGATCTGAAAAAAATCTTTCCACATTTCTGTGAATTTGAATTGCTGTGTGGTGGTTACACTGTGTTCCCCCTCCTCCCCAATGTCAATGCATAGAAGTGTGTGGGTATGAATGTGTTTGGTACAAGGGGGAACACTTGGCACTTCTGCACCTGATGGAGCTGGGGCTGGGGTGCCAGTGGGTTGAGAGATGTAGGGAGTGGGAGAGTCACCCGTCACAACCATCCCCTCCCCACCCACCTCGGACAGCAAGCCCTAGTCGTCCACGGTGATATTGCGGAACAGGTAGGCCATGGACTCTCCATTGTGGATACGGCGGATGGCCTCGGCGAGGATCATGCTCACATCAACCGTCTTGATCTTCGGACACTGGAGCTTCTGCACCTCATGGGGCACAGTGTTGGTCACCACCACCTGGGACGCATAGCACAGCACGTTAGGTCATTACATAGCAAAGAAATCTTTTAGACAGCATTACCCAGAAGTCTGACATGTTAATACGGCTACTGGGAAAAACATGTCAATTTGTCCATTTAAGATGATAAAAGAGATACAACTGAAGAATTAAGATTACTATTAATAATTAAAGAACAGAAATAAAGATTTCTGCTGGTACAAGTACAACAATATCATTTACAAGGAAATAGAAGGATCTGTAAATTTCACTTGGTAAGGCCATAAAAAAATGGTTAGGGGCTAATGTTTAACATTATGCTTGTGATCTGTAACCAACTGTAATGGCTGCACCTATCATGCCTGATCACAGCTGCCTACTCCTAGATCCAGTTAGACTTTGATACTCAGTGCATTCATCCGCTGCAGAGCAGAGTTCAATTTCCTGGCTGTGCCACCGAGTGTGCTGTGACTCACCTCATCAATGGCAGACTCCTCAATGAGTCGGGGTGCGTCAGCAGACAGCAGGCCGTGCGTGGCCATGATGTATATCTTATAGGCACCGCGCTCTTTCAGGATGTCTGCAGCGGCCACAAAGTCCTCTGCATCGTCGATGATGTCATCCTGGGGAGATGTAACACAATATAATTCATTTTTAAATGTAAATGTACGGTGCAAAATAAGATATTACTCTTGCACAAAAGGCATTGCAGTGGTGCCTTAAAGGTGCTTTGTGTAGACTTTTTTTAGGTTAAAACATCCATAGAAACAGAAAATGAAGACACAACCATTACTGAGATATTTACATGTTGTCCTGTTATCCTCTGAGGTTAGGATGTCATTAGCTTGTCAACTTGCCTCTCCTATCACATTCTACCATGTGCAACCACAGTGTTAAATACAATGTCAGTGAATGCAAAGCTGTGTCCAAGACGAGAAAGCCACCATACAGTGCTGTCTCTATTCTCATCTGCCTTATGCAACTCATGAAATACATAAAGTCCATAGAGGTCCATGTTGATGTGTTTTGACTGAAATCCCCTAAGTAACATCCTTGTGTAACATCAAAATGAGGCATTATGTTGCATTCCAGCCCTCTTCCCAAGCTGTGTGTAAGCTCCCTCAACATCAAATCAACTTTTCCATCAATAAGTGTGTCAGCTTGTGCCTCTTGTAGTTCTATACAAGTTCATGTACCAAGGTGAATAAGTTTATATCCTGATGTTGCGTGGATGGTTGCCCGTGCAAGCAGATGCCTTCTGCAGAGATGTGTTTAACCATAACCATAGCAATGTGCGATGGTTAAAGCACTTAAGGCACTCCCATTGGTTTATCATATCAAACAAAATTTACATCCTTTATCCTCCCAACAAACATGCAGTTGGGTACTTTCGAGACAGAAATATATGAGATGTCTGGAACAACATCGAAGTCATGGGTCTGACTCATACAACTGATTATATCCTAGGCATACTGCATATTGTTTTGGATGAAAGTGTGTATGCAAGGAAGGTGTGTGTGTGTGTTTGTGTGACGGGAGGGCTTTGAGATAGCAGTCTTACGACTATGATGGCGATGCGTCCTCCCACGTCCCCAACCACAGTGATGGGCGGCTTCTCCTTAGCCATCATTACTGCAGGGGAAAGGAACACAAATCCGTCATCAATCCCGGGCTCAGAGACAAGATACAGAGGGGATTTCATCTTCATCAGCTCAATCATCTTGTGTAGGCTGGGTAAAATGGGCTTAAATGTACACATTTCAGAATAAGACAAGAGATGGAAATGAATAATGAAATGACCTACGACGTCAAAGGCCTGTGAATAACGCACCTTTGATGCTCCAGTGGTATTTTAGACAAGCTTGCTATGCATGGGCAGGGCATGCTGAGAAGAGTGGCACGCTCTCCTGCTCTCTATTGGGAGGCCTAGGACATTTCCCATTTTACCCTTCCTACGGTTACAAGGTGTCACTCAAAGGGCCGATAATCATTGCAGCTCATGCCATGCAAAAATCAAAATGACTGCCTTCTGCTTGTCACACCCAATCAGAGGAGAAGACAATGCTTGCATCACACTTTAAGTCTGTTTGGCAGAAGGGGGGGCGGCTGCCCAGACCAGATTCCAGACTTCTCAAACCGACAAGGAAAGAAATATCCCAAACTTGTCTTACAACACACAAGACCAATGACAAAAGAAGGAGAGAGAAAAGGGAGGGGTGGGTAGGGAAGGAGGGAGAGAGGAGAAAAACAACACAGATGTTTGATTCGGTGCTTTTGTGAGGACTGTCCTCCGGCAGTCAAAAGGAGAACAAACAATCATCCCACTCGGCAGCAGCGGACACCAATCAATCCAGCCTGGCGATCCGGAGGCTGATTGGAGGAGCTTGTATGCACAGGGAAGAGACTCAGAGGAAGACGTCCAAAAACAAAAACAATACAAACCAAAATAAATCACATGCGTAAAACACATGCCTTCCAGTAAACAAAAAAACCTGCTTGTTGTTTTCCTTCTTTTTTTTTTTTTTTTACTTTTTCCCCACTGAGAATGCACTAGAACGATCCTACCTCTCTAGACAATATACATTTTGCCAAGAGCTGTTACCATGCGATGGTACTTTAAGGAGGGGTACAGTATCACTGCATTCTGCATTTTTTTTTTCAAAGCCAGGCCTCAGGAAGCAGCTGTGTTGTGCTATACTGCCTGATGCAAGACTAGGTTAAATGCTGCTCGCAAGGGATGAGGAAAAGAAAATGACCAAAACATTTTGAAAAAATGACAAAAAGAAAAAAAGCATGTAGTTATGCATAGCAAACTCATATCTAATCTGCAGATACACTGGAACACACACTGACACAGTGATATCCCTGCTATAAGGAGAAAGCTGCATTTTATTCCTCCCATTTTCTCCTTGTAATTTTTTTTTTCAGGCCATGTGTTTCCAAGACACCACACTGTTGCCTTGGTTATAACCAGCTACCCTACGACACAGCACAGATTTCAACAAAGAACAGACAAGAAAGAGCATGATGTATTGATCAACGAGATGAACCTAGGATTGGAAAATGAAAGAGAGGGACTAAAAAAAGAAATGTATACCGACGTAATGATTTAATTTCTTTAGTGATGAACGATTTTATGGATGTCAAAACAGAAGCACTTCAGGAAGGGCTTTCAATACAGTTTTACAGCTCTCTGAAATAGCAACCCTACTGTCTGCGCCAAGCCAGTTTTATTTTATTCAAGACTTTTGAGGAAGTTATAATTTTTGACACAACAAACTTGTTAATCTAGTTGACTATTGGTTATCTACTACTGTCTGATGTCTACTTTTAGAGCAGACAGGAAGTACTTCAGAAGGTTGCGGAACAGGTATTGAGAACCCTCATTGGAGGCATGCACGCACTGAGGAACCACTGTGGGGTGGTCACCGCTGTGATCAGAGCCAAAGAGAGTTAACGTTCGTACTTGGGAGCTCTATGCCAGGGAACGGTGCTTGTTGTTGTTTGCCTATTACCAACAAATAAAACACTATGTTAAAACACACACACACACAGATTGAACGCAGACTGGATACAACAGAGAGCAATGGCAAGACTTGGAAACCCTTTTTTTAAGTCAAGGACATGCTTTGTGCATGATTCGTAATGTCAGTGAGAGTTATTGTCTGTTTGGATTGTCCAAGTCAAGCATCACAAAAAAGAAAAGCAAAAGTAAAAACAAACAAACAAAAAAAAAAACAATAAAAAACACACAAACTAACAAAAGCATGTTGACACCCTAATGTCTATTGTGTATTATTATTGTCTTATTGACAACATGCCGAGGTTAAAGAGCACTCGAGATCAGCTTCCACACTGAAATGCTGGACACACACTCTACTTACATACAATTATTAAAAGGCCAAAACATAACCTTACAAACCAACTCTGGCATACTGAGGTAAGCATAGTGTTGTGGTGTAAACTGAAGGTGTGTTAGGATTAGATATAGATCCCTTTTGGTACACTGCTGTTAGTACTGCAAGAGGAAAATAAAACACCCATCTGAAGAGCTTGCCTTCATTTAGGGAGGAGGAGTCTGTGGCAGAGGCAGAAATAAGACAGGATGGCAGAACAGTAGCTGGGGGAGGGAGGGAGAGAAAGAGAAAGAGCAAGAAAGAGGGGCAGAGGCAGAGGCAGAACTGGTCTCGGAACAGCAGCTGACCACATAAATGCGGTGAGGATCCCACGGCTGGGTTTCTCCCAGAGAGTCAAGAAATTAGTATCTTTTTTTTATAATAGAAAAATACACACTGAACCTCTCAATAGACTGAGGAGGGGAGAATTAAAACGATCCACTACCAAAGGTTAAACAACAGATTCAGAGATCAACAGTCTGAAGAATCAGAGACAGAAAGTGGTGGTATGATATGTATTGTACTGAGAGAGAGAGAAAGAGAGATAGGGAGGGAGGAAGAGGACTGGCTGTGCTCTTACATGGCAGCTCGAGCCCTGGGTGTCCTGATGTGTTGCGGACACAGGGTGGTGAATGTCGTCCATCCGCCATGTCCGACTCGGCACACTGGGCCTCTCCATGTATGACGGCCAGGCCGAGACGAAGCCTCTCGGCATACGACTGAGCCCTGTGTTCAACGGAGAGAGGGTAGACAGGTAACATGGACACCTGACCCACTGGGATTTCACAGGCACATCACAACTTAATAATATCTGTCTGCAGAGCCACGGAGCAACTAGCCGCACAACAACACGTCACAGCAACAAAAACACTGCAGCAATTTTGTCATTAACCTCATGCATGCACGTGCACGACATAGATGTACTTGTCAATCGAGTTTAGTCTAGTTCCTTTAACAGACACAGTTGATAAAACAATCTTCTTAATTGGTATTTGACAATCTTTGATTTCATGTATCTCTTACTTGGTATTTGGCTATAACATTTCTAGCAACTTAGAGTAACTTTTATCATAGGCTACACATTCTTTTACCTTCGCTGACGACATTGGATCTGACTACACGGTTTAAAAGATTCGTTACACAAAATGGACAGTGGCAATAATTAGGCTTCAACAGGAATTACATTTACACAGATTTCGTAACGCTGACCCGATTTGTGAAAATAATCTGATGCAGCAGAACAGTAGTTGTAATTTTACTAACTGTACTACACCTTTGTCCACGATGTTTGCACTGGGGTAACTAAAATGAAGTGCAAAAACATGAACCACAGGACAGAAATGTGTGAACAGAACTATGGGTTGCATGAAAAAAACTGTTTCATGTTACCTTTTGGCTGCAGCGGGGGATTTTGCTACAATGATTGCATTTCTGTAGTCCGGAATCTATCAAGAGAGAAGAGAGTTGGAGTTAAGGCTGATGATAAAACAAGCCACTGGCGCCACCTGCAGTCCATTTTATGCCAAGGCACCAAGGTAATCTTGCAGCATGAGTGTCAAACTGGCATCATAGGTGCAATGCAAATAAATTGGTATTCTGAAACACTGAAACCACACTGCTACTGTGCTGTGCAACAGTTGAACATTCACAGTGCAACTGACAGTTCTTCAGGCTATTACCTCCTCCTGGATGTACTGCAGCAGAAATGGTGAGGCGCGCAAGTTGTCCACAGGGAAGCTGAAGAAGCCCTGGATCTCTTTTTGGTGGAGGTCCATAGTGATGATGTGACTTAAACCTGGGTTGATGCACAGGAAAAAAAAACTAAATTCAAACAGCACCAGGAAAAAAAACACGCTGCATAAATCTAAAAGTAGACATGACTTGAGCTGCAGTCGCTATGATTTAAATAAGACGACAAGAGATTGACAACACAATCAATCACCTGCTTTGGCCAGCATGGATGCCAACAGTTTGCACACAATTGAGCCCCTCTTTCTCATCTTGCATTGCTTGCTGTAGGGGAAGTATGGGATGACACCGATGATGTTCTTCGCACAGGAGGTCTTGAGGGCATACGCCATGACCAGGAGCTCCATAATGGCTGTGTTGACATCTCTGACAGGTTGGAGAGGTTGTATAACAAATTAAGTGTAAAGTGGAATAGCCTACTACTAAATACATGTCACATTTCTCAAACTGCAGGTGCTGGAGCAAGGGGCAGAATTGCAACTAGCTCTAACCCATACTTTACCCCCACTTAGACACAAACTCCCAACCTAGCTCAATCAATTTACCAGCCTGATCATTTCCCAAAGTAATTGCATTGTTTCCCAATCATTGCTTAGAGACTATGGCGGCCCACCATAGTCTAATTTGCTCAACTATAGTCTAAATATGGCCTCAAATATTTTTCATAAATTTATGATGCATGCATAGTGACATTTCTCTTTCATCGTATTTTCATTTTTCCCATCAGTGCTGATTCAGCGTCTATTTTGATGTAAAAACAATGGGCATAAAGTTTAAATCAAAACGGTGAGAGTGGACCACACAGATTCTAGAGCTCCAGCCCCGTCAGTCTACTTTCTGTCTATGAGAGCAGCAAAAGCAGCCACTGCCTGTTAGGAGATCTAAAAATAGCCTTTTTATGATCTGTCAAGGTCTGGGCCATGAGGGTCTGATTATATTTGTAACTATGAAAAACAACATGCTGCTGTAATCAAACCTACCTGGGAATGGTCTGAATGATGAAGATGGTTTGTCCTCGCACAGACTCCTTCACATCCACCCGGGTCTCTGTTAGAGTTAACACATTTATCAGGACACATTACATTTTCGTCAAGTACGTTAACTAGACAAAAGCCAGGAGATTTTTTAAAATCCTTTTAAAAACTGACCTCTGTTTGACTCTTGGTAGACAACGGATTTACCCAACTCAACTCCAAGACGTCTGAAAGAAATACATTACAAGTTAACTACTGCATACAATGAACCCTGACTTGAACTTCACATTGCATGGAAGGAGAACGTCGTAGATATTCCCCACCGTCACAAATAAATATTTTGAGCAGATGCAGTCAAGAAAGGTGAAAGCTCATAAGCGTCAAATGACATGTCAGTAGTGAATATCAAATATTCGAGCTCTGTAGCACGAAATAATCCTTACCAAGACAGAACCTGTCACTGACGAGCTGGTTGGCTAGTGGCTGCGCTAATAGCTTGCAAGCCATTTCATTGACATGACAGCTAACTAGCTAGCAAGTCCATATATTAATGAAACAAAACACAAGATTTCATACAGACTTACTCAGTGATTTTCTTGGCTAACTCAGTGCATGCCGCCGTGGAGTTAGCAGAGAAGACGCGATATCCGCTTTTTGGGACGTTCATGATAATTAACAGGGCATGGGTATTTCCCAGATCACACCTGAGTATCTTTGGGTAAACCTGGGGATGTGTATAACCTTAGCTTGCAAGATACGCGAATGACTCCAAGAGACTCTTATGAACTGACTAGCTGACTAGCTAAACTGCTCTTGGAGTGACGTTAGCTAGCTTGGTAGAAAACCAAACTGACGGGATGAGACGAACTACGTTAGCGGCGAGGGTAGTTAACGTACAAACCTGATAAAATATATAATCGTGACTTACTGCATGCAAAAGTTTTTAAATAAAGTCACGTTAGCCTACACAGAAAGCCCGTCAACTGTATACTCAAATGAATCAACCGTTCACTCATCTGTTTACACTCCCCTTAGCCAGCTACCACCGTATGGACTGAAAGCACGCATAGGATTGTGGATGCGGAAAGTGATCAAGAGACTGATCTCTGTATTATTAAATTAAGGGATTGTAGGGAAATTTCAGAAGACTTAAGAATGTAAAAGAGAAATTAAACTAGTTGAAAACAGAAAAATGCAGCACATTTAGTCTAAACACGAAAGTTATAATTTTGAGATTTATGCACTCTTGCCGTAACATATTTATGTAAAATCTATGCAAAAAGGGTTTTATGCTGTATAAGTGAGCTGCATACAGTATAAAATCTTGATTATTATAATATCCGAAAGGTTTCCCACTACACAGCGTCATTTCCTGTCAGCTCCAAGGCTGAGAGCTGGTCTGCGAACAGTCTCTTTTTTGAAAGGTTGCCTAATAATCTTTCGTAAAGTCAGGGTTGTCGGTCTCGGACTGGTCTCGGATCAGAGGTTTGTATGCGATTGCTTCAGGAGAGTTCACGTTGTGTAAAACAGCTTCACTTCCGCATTAACTGTGGCTGTGCAACTGTTCATCACCGCAATGAGGTTCGCTATGGCAGTCAGCGGTCCAGTCACTTTATTGAAAGGGCTCAGAACACACACGGTCAACCAGTATTCATGTCATGTAACACCTCGGACTATGTCAGCGTGGACAGGCATCACGCTCTTGAGAGATCACCAACCAGTAGGTCATTTTGCCCTGCCATTTAGCTAACAAGCTATTGGTCATATGCTCTTAAGTAAGTCTACATTTAAGATGGACTGTTGTCATTTTATTGGACCTTGTATAATAATTTAACATGTTTTGCACATAGATTTCTTGTTTGACGTGCAGAACGTCAGGATGGTCTTTTCCAAACACGCGAACATTCGCTTCAATGCCTCCACCGCCCCCATCTGGTGACAAGTCTAGTGACAATAAAACTGGTGTAAGTAGCCTATATCATGAAAGAGATTTTGATGAGCTTAAGTTTTTGGTGACACACATATTGCACCTGAAAACGGTAAGTTTATAACGACTTTTCTACTATTGAGGATATAAAAGGTAAGTATGCAATGCACTTCAGAGAGGTAACCCTATGGCTTTTCAAATTGTCATTTCACTGGCAGATGAGCAGGATCCAATTTTCTTCTTTTTCTTCTTTGGTTAACAGCCAGTGACGTGGAAATCCTTAGCTGTAACATTTGCCATTGGTGGAGCTCTTCTTGCTGGAATGAAACTATTGAAGAAGGAAAAGGAAGAGAGTAAGCAGCCTGTAGTTTGTGCAAACACATTACATCATATCAAGTGGACATAGAGAGCATGCAGCATGTGCGATCAAAACATTGGATTGATCCTGCTCAGTACTTGAATACTTACCCCAGAACTGAATTTCCCTTTGCAGCCTTAGAGAAAGAAAGGACAAGGTCTATGGGGAAGCCAGCACTGGGAGGTCCATTCTCTCTCATTGACCACAACAACAAGCCATGCAAGAGTGAGAATTTTTTGGGCCAGTGGGTCCTCCTCTACTTCGGCTTTACTCATTGTCCAGACATCTGTCCAGATGAACTTGAGAAAATGATTGAGGTTGTGGATGAAATTGGTAAGTATGTGGGGTGTCTTTGAGTGCATTTTGGATTATTAAGACACTGAGTATGCTAGACTGCAAGATACTAAAATAGAGTAAAAGGAGTGATTACTTTCTCACAGACAGGATAAAGTCTCTTCCTAACCTGACACCAATTCTCATCACAATCGACCCTGAGAGAGATACTGCAGAGGCTATGTCAATTTATGTGAAAGGTACAGTTGAAACTCGCTGTAATTTCCAGATGTTTTGAGTGACTTAACATCGATATTGTTTTCAAAGAAAAATATTTTGTGCCAGAATTTATGTATAGTGCCATCATAATATTGACTGGCATTCTTTATATACTGGCGTCTGGCAGCCACTGTCTGGTACACTGCTCATGCAGGGATTGCTAATTAACACTAACATGTTTAATTTTCTTGTAGAATTTTCTCCAAAGCTCATTGGTCTGACAGGAACAACTGAACAAATTGAAAATGTTTCTCGAGCCTATCGAGTATACTACAGTCAGGGTCCAAAAGATGAAGATAATGACTACATAGTGAGTGAATGATCCTCTCATCAGCAATGCCTGCTCAGACATGAAATCGTTATACCAAATGTCAGGTCAAGTGTGTGAGAATTGACATTCACTGGAGTTGACACCTAACTGCTGTATTTGTGTTTTCTCCTTACAGGTTGATCACACAATTATCATGTATTTGGTTGGCCCAGATGGCAAATTTGTTGAATATTTTGGACAGAACAAGAGGAGTGGGGAAATCTCCTCTTCCATTGCGTCACACATGAGAAAGCATCGGCAGAATAAATAGGACTGCACTGCTCTGTCCTGTCAGATCATGAGTCAAAACACTGCACTGTTTTTGGACAGTCTTTCTGTGCATAAATGAGACCAGACTGGGGGTTACTGATACTCTCTTGGTCTCTGGAATGTTTTTTTTTTTTAGGAGTTTTATTATTTATGTGCAAAACTTTGTATACAAAAACACATTAATCAACCACACAGTCACAGCTACACATAAACCCTTTTGATTTCAGAGGTCAGCTTTCTGATTGAGTTTTCCATCATATGATTTTGTTCTGCTTTCAACAAAAATAAAATATCTTTTTCAGATAGCTTGTGTTTGCCTGGAAGACAAATCTTAAAAAAGCAACAGAAAGTTTTCTTTTTCAGTTGTGTTTATTGTCTTATCTTTCATAAAATATAAATCCATACTGTCCTCACACCCCCGAAAGCAAGCCATTGGCAACAGTGGCAAGGAAAAACTCCCAGCTGTGAGCTGGAAGAAACCTTGAGAGGACCCAGGCTTTTGGGGGAACCCGTCCTCCGTGGGCTGAGACTGCAGATGGATGGATTACCATTTGAGAGAAGCTGAAATAAGAAAAGTCAGACTCATTATGGCTGTAGGCTCATACATATCATATCTTCTAGCATCCATTCATCAAATGAAATCTGATTCTGTATCTAATCACTGGTAAAATAGTTGTAAAACATCTTATTATTTAAAATTCAAAACAGTGGCATATATACTGAGTGAACACTTCTTTCATCTTTACACCTACCAGTAAATTGAGAGAGTTCCTGCTGGGGCTGAGAGATCTGCCTCCACTATTGATTTCCCAATGTCTGCATTGTTGTATGATACTCATGTTTGTGTGTCAGGGCACATTTAGTGTCAGACTGTGCAAAGAAAACAAGCAAGGAATGTTTCAATGTCAACTTTTTAGACTAATACTCAAAGCTGCATATACACTGATTTGCACAGGTAATGGACTTATTTTAACCAATGCACAATTCTCCCAAAATGACATTATCATAGCATTCCACACTGTGGCTCTTCATCCCTTATTGCAGTGCTGTGCAATGGTAATAAAGAAGTATATATGCCTTACCATGGTAACCTAGTCCTGACACTTCTCATACAAAGCACTTTTGATGGCAGTTTCTGTGTTTGGTGTCAACAGTTCTGTGAAAATGGTCTCTCTTCTCCCCCGGGGAACTCTCTTCTGTTTAATTTTTGCTTCTTTTGTGCCACCGAACATGAAAGACATAGCACATTTCTGATTATTCAGTACGTGAATGCTTATGAAGGAAGTCTCTATCTACCAGGCATCTATCTCACTGACTTTTTGTCTCTCCTGTTCCCTCTTGGTGTTCAGCCTCTTCTTTTAGAACTGTAAATTGATGTGGCTTGCAGTGCTCCTCGCCTTTGACAGAGCAAGCCACATTTCATGACGCCATTGGTATGCCTCCTTCTGGGCAGCGGCAATTTGAAGGTCTCCAGCCTCCACTTCCACCTTTAACCGCATCTCCACTTGCTTTGTAAAACGGGGTTTGAAGAAGTCAAAGATGCATCTTGACACTGCTGCGATTTTGTTTGTCATTTTAATGCATTTGGCTTTTCTTTTTGCAATCCACCTTTCTCTTTTTTCCTTCCTTTTATGATATTTAGCCAGTATTTTTGCATTCCTGTATTTCCTCTCTTCTCTTTTCACATTTTTTCCCTCCCATTTCTTCTGTTTCTCTAGCTTACGCTCTGCCACCAGAATCGCTTTTTCCCTTTCTCTTTCCTCGGCCAGTTTCTTCTCTTTCTGTATTTGTATCTGCTTCAGCTTCTCTTCATTTGCTTTCTGGTGTTGTTGCTTTTCCAGAACTTTTTCCTCCCCTTTCAGGTTCTTTATGTACATTTTCAAGCATACTTTCAGATGGGCTGTCTCTAGTTTCAGCTCTTTTTCAACCCTCTTCTGACCCTTTTCTATTTCAGCCTTAAGCACCTTCAGCTCTTCCTTAATCTTCTTTTTCTGGTCAGGCAGCATGCATTTCTTACTTTCTTGGAAGTCTTCCTGTTTCCACCTCAGGCACTCTTTCTCCTTTTTGTAAGATGCCTTTGTATGGTTGCTCAGCTGTTTCGCTAATTCCAGTTTTCTTTCTGTGGTCAGTATGAGATACCGGAATTTCTTAAGCTGTTGGTTTGGCCCCTCCTCATTCCGCCATATATCTGTTGATGCCTGTTCCTCGTTCCTTGTCTTGCTCACTCGGCAGGCCGTTTCTGCACTTAGCAAGTCTTCATCGGTCATCCTCTCATCCTCTTCATTGTCTTCTGCCTTGGTCACTGAAGCCTGACAAACAAACAGAAATAAATTAATTGGTAAATATATCCTAGATGGCACATTATCACTTTCAAAGGACATCATCTGAACTTTAATTGTCCAGTCGATGTCCTTGAATTTAACTAAATCAAAACTCATTAGCTTCAACTTACTCTGGTTTGTGTCTTTGCTGCAGTCTTCCCAGCCACAGTTTTAAGAGTGGTCGTGCAAACCAAGGTGGTGTGTGGTTCATGTGAGGGGCTAGGCACAGATGTTGTGGGGGACTGGGCACCTGTCTGGCACTTGTCCACCTTGTGGGGGAATGGGCACCTGTCTGGGGAAGTGGAGCAGTCAGAGTCGGTGCCAGGAGAGGTTGAAAGTCCGGGGTCAGAGTTAATGTCTGAGTCATAGTCTGACTCATCACCTGAGTCACTCATCTGACTTCTGTACCGCCTGTCCATTTTCCTGATTAACACATCATGCTCTTTCCTCAGCTGTGCAATCTTGGCTGGAAGGCTTTTGGTATCCAGCTGAAAGATCTGCACTTCCCGCAGCCTCCGATGCGCATTGAGTATCATCAGCTGTAAAATGAAGCCCTTTTTCTCCCTTTTTTTGAGCTTTTTCCTGAATGTCATGGATTCTGGCTCTAGGGGTTCAGGAGAGGAGACTTCAGATGATGTCAGTGACGGTGTTGAGCGCAGCTGAGGAAGAGACTTTGAGGAATGGTCTGAAGGTCTCGTAGTCCGTGACTGGGGCTGAGCTGCCTGGCATCTAAATGTTCTGTTGTTTATATCGGTGCCAGAGAAGCTGGTATGAGAAGGGGATTTAGGCCGAGCAACTTTAGGAGGAGTGGCTTTAGGCAGAGCAACTTTAGGTGGAGACTTTAGAGTAGGTTGGCGCTCCCACACTGGCTCAAGAGAAGAACCAGAGGAGGTGGAGGAGGGTCGACTTTCCTCAGATGCTTCCATCTGTTTAAGGTGGAAAAAAGATAACAATACAATGGGCAATGGTTTTATATGTGACAGTGCTGCCAATCATTTTTAACTGGCTAATTACAGATACACTTCTCCAGCTTCAATCATTCTCCAAGGGAACGTCACCCTGCCTGTTATGCCTCTGTTGAGAGACCTCTCTACATACCTCCTCCTCATAGCGCTGAGATCTGCCCACCTGGTGACTAAACATGCCTCAGGAGATGCATGTCTAATGGGCTTGCCATTCCACAAATTCGTATTAAACTCTGTTTTGTAATGCATCTGCGTATCTGAGGCCTCTATTAATTTCAATTTAATTCTATTATATCCAGCCATCTGTACATTTCTATTCCAAATCAATCCAAATGAATTCCCAGTCAGTTCAAATTATTACTATTCTGAGGAGTCTGCATATCAGATCTACCACACTCCACAGATTAATCTTTTGTTGTGCATAAACATACCACTGATATCCTTGTTGATTCTGATCCACTGCTTTCAGGCTGCAGAAATTCAGTTCAAGTCAGTTACATGATATTCTTTTCAGTTCTATAGCTTCCTTACTTTCTGATGAATTACTAAAGCAGCCATAGCATTGTCTGTAAAATATAATGAAGAAATTCACTTTTGAAGAAATTCACTGTGACTTACAGGCTCAGGATGGATTGGCGTGGGAAACATCAGTTCTGAGTAGAAGAGATTTATCTAAGTACTTAGCCTACTTAAATACAGGGAGCTGAACATTTGGATGGAAAAGACCATGAATCTTACGTTAGGTTATCAAAAATTATTTTGAACAACTCTGTGTCAAATCGAACCTACCGGACGTCGTATCTGATATTGGTTTAAAGTGATCTTTCACTCAGTAACGTGCGTGTCTGTAGCTCACAGTTTATGTGGTAAAATGAGCTATTCAGCTTTTTAAACTGGTTTTATGTGGCTCTGGTTCTGATGATATACTGAGGCATTCTGGTCTATTATGACATAATAATGACACTATGGTAACCAGTGTTAGCTGTGTTATGGCCACCATACACTACAAGAGAATTGTAACGATTTTCATCCCGCCACTTGAGACTCGGGGGTGGCGTTAGCGTGGTAGCTTGGACGTGGTCGAGAAACTGTCTGGCCGAGTGTTGTACAATAGAATCCTAGCTGTTCCAAAACTGCTCGATCGTAAATTCGGGTATATCAAACGTTTGATATTTCAGTCTGGACATAAAAAGCTGTCGGTGCAAGAGCCGTTCTATTTCATTCATGTCTGAACTTAATTTTTTTAAAACGTGGTCTTCTATGCAGAGCCGCTGATGAAAAGACTTGATATCAGTTGTTTTATTATTGTACAGTGGTGGGTGCAATATTGGTAACCTCTCTTGAGGAGCTACGTGGAATTCATTTTGTGTTGTGTTGAAGGCCTAGTTTTGCCTGTACTTGTATTGTATTCGGTAATGTATCTGGATAATTTAAATCTTATGCATATTTTGACAGAAGATTTTTTTCACATTCTCATGATATTTTGGACGTTTAGCCTCACCCTCTTACTTAGATACAGCACCAAAGACATATACTTCATTACATACAGTTTCTTCAAGTTAGATACTGTGTCTTTGCCATTTGATGTTTTAGTTGCACTACAGCAATGTTTTAGACCCTCCCCACTCTCCTGAAGTGCATCCTTTTTTTCATCACCTGAATAAGAAAATCAATGCAAGCCTGTTATCCCTCTTTGAAATTTCCTCCTGGTTGTTCACTGTGACCACTGGCATGGGGGACGCACAGTGGTACCTCTGTCCCAATGCTGTCCAGTCGCCTGTCTGCTGAACCACTAATCTCTTGGCAAATGCACCCACCCTCTGATCTGTCCGCCACTGGGGTGAGGCATGTGCTGTTCCCCTGCCCTGTTCCCTTTCCCATGGAAAACCAGCACGTGGGGATTCAGCCGCTGCCTCCACCAGTTGCTGCAGGCATGACCTTGTGTCCTTACAGCTTGTCTGCTAGAGTAGTGGGGATGCCCTGTAAGCCACTCTCAAGGAACTTAAGAGGTCAACAAAGGGTCTTTTGTACACACACACACACACACACACACACACACACACTATCCCTCTCTCTGTCTCTGTCTCTCTGTGTGTGTCTGTCAGTGTCTGATTAAACCTGCAGCTGTTACCATCCTGGTCACTTGACATTTATGGACCATTAGTGTAATTAGCAATGCTGTGTTGTGCCAAGTTGTCATCATCCTAGAATAAACATGTTCCTCTGTGAATGGAAAAGACTCCATCATGACCATAACATAATTGTGGTGTCTGTGTTGTGCTGGGCAGCAAATATGCTTGAATTTGAAAAGGTCTGTTGATTTACTGGCTATCTGAATTGAGTACTTTTCATTTGGGATACCATATTTTATGCTTAAAAAAAAACAAAAAACTTCTTAGAACCCCTCTTTTTCGCAAATCTCCTAATCAACAGGATGTAATGTTCAAATAGGAATGTAATGTATTATGGTAGGGGCCTATTTAAATGTTATTGTTTAGCCTGCACAATGGTTGATACTGATGTAATGGAGGAAGTGAAAGAGGAGTTTTGGCATTGCTATAATGTAAGTTGTCCCACCTCATGCATGAACTCTGAATCATCCACAACTACAAGAGCTAGGCAGAGATATATCTGTGTGTTATTAGATGCATTGTTCGCATACTCTCAATTATTTTCAAATGTAGGACTGACCAAAGGTGTCATCACAAAGCTTCTCATCAATAACTGGCTTCAGGGGACAGAGGACACATGAAACACATTCTTGCCTCAAATTGTCCCGAGTGTTTAAAGCACACTAATATGAATCCATTTAAAGAATTTCAGAACGATCTTATGGAGCTTTTTTGGATTTGTTGTTTAACCCCTTAAACCCATATAATCAATAGAGCCTGACAAATGGAAGGCCAGGATTTCAGTGTGTCTGTGTCTTTTTATTTTTAACTGTTTATAACTGCATATGAGTGCCATATTTACATTAATATATTAACTTCTCTTATGCCATTCTCTTATTCTGTATACTACAAATTCATGCTTTATTTTCCCAGTGCTTGATTTTCAATTTATTACCATAAGTGTATTGTTGTTGGTGATATGCATGGCTATGCACTGAAGCAGGTTATTTTAAAAAGATCATTATCTGTGGCAAAGCCAATACTGCAAGGAATGTTATGTTACTATGTTTCAGTGGTGTAAAGCTGAGGTCTCCTGGATACAAATAATGAAAGATGAATAGAAGAGTCTGGTGTGGTAAAATGCTTGGCAGACACGTCGGCATGCACCAACAATCTTCCCGTTACCCTTTCCTCGCTTCCACATGATCTCCCCACCAGACAGGCCCCGACACAGACAGCCAGAGCCTGCTGCCGTTTGGGTACCACCTCGGCAGACCTAATCTTTCCTGAGCCAAGAAAATGAGTACTGTTAAAGCAAGAGCCAGCAAAAGCCAGTCTAATCTACCATCATTGCTTTTTAATGGACTGGGCCCAGGATTACAATGAAAACATTTAAAAGGTGACACAATGTAGCCAGGGATAGACATTTCAAAGCATAAAAAACGAACATAGCTGAGCCCCCCCACCCCCCACCCACCCACCCAAAAAAAAGCTAGATCTGATCATGGCCCAAATAAGGTTTGGCTGCCCATTGGGAAAAAGTCCCCTGAAAACTACCCCCTTTATAAAAGCTGTCAAAGTCTTGTTAGCACAATGACAGAGGGGGTGAAAGGAATGCAATTGTGTTCAAAACGAACAAGCGACAATAGAGCTGGTGTAGTTTCCTCTTTCTGTGAGTGCTACACAGGGAGAAGGACTCCTTCATCTCAAAAACACACCCTTGGGTGGGTGCAGGTTGTTTCTGCATAATACTGAATAACTAAAGGTAAGCTTTAATGGGAACCATTTGTATTCATCCACCATAATAATATTTCTTAACAATATTGTCCATATACTGTGTAATGTCCTGACATTTGAATGTAGTACGTATTGTGATGTTATCTGTCATATAGCTTTTGAAGATGAGTGACTCAGAGATGGAAATATTTGGGGAGGCTGCCCCATACCTGCGCAAGTCTGAGCGGGAGAGGATTGCTGCTCAGAACAAGCCCTTTGATGCCAAAACCTCCTGCTATGTGGTTGACCCGAAGGTAGAATATGTCAAGGGGAAGATCCTGAGCCAGGACAGCACCAAGGTCACCGTGGAGACGGAGGATGGAAGGGTTGGTACTCATTCAGTCTCACTTAGATGCCTTGCTGGCACTTAATGTGTTTCACACATAACATCCACTGCAAAATCGTACTGTTTAAACATTTCATAAATAGAATGCCTCATGCCTCAACAATAGAAAATGTAAACATGTTTTAGTTGAAAGCATTATAAATTGCTTAATGTACTGCTGGTGCCATGTTTATTGTATAACCCTACTGTTTAACATACTGCATCTGGTTATGCAACAGGTTGTCACGGTTAAGCCAGATGACATAAGACCCATGAATCCACCCAAGTTTGACAAGATTGAAGACATGGCCATGCTGACCCACCTTCATGAGCCAGCCGTCCTCTTCAACCTGAAGGATCGCTACGCTGCCTGGATGATTTATGTAACCAGGCCTATAACACACACCTCATGCATATTTCCTAGCCAAAGCACCGTTTCTTTAAATCAGTGTAATTAAAACCCTCTTTATGTATCGGTTGTGTGTGCTCACTGGAGTCTCTGTCCAACCCAATTTGCATATTTTAAGAACATTTGTGAAAATCTGACAAAGAAATTGGACTCACTGTGAACAGATTTGGGTTCAAAAACAGATTGTCAGGGCAACTTTAACATATCAACAAAGTGAACTTAAAAGTAACTTACAGTGCAATAAAGTCTGAATGTCATAATTTGGTTTGATGGTTCTCACAATTTCTGTTTTTAGATTCTTTGGGATCTTTTAATTAGGACTTTTACTTCCTTTGTTATTCAAATCAAGTAATTTTAACAGCCCCTCACTTTCTTGCAGACCTACTCTGGGCTGTTCTGTGTGACTATGAATCCCTACAAATGGCTTCCAGTCTACAATCCAGAGGTGGTGGGTGGGTACCGTGGCAAGAAGAGGCAAGAGGTCCCACCCCATATTTTCTCCATTTCTGATAATGCCTATCAATTCATGCTCACAGGTAAGCATATACACCAGTAGTCCAGATATACACGTCACTGTAAAATTACACATTACACATGAACCTATACTATTCCAGATAACAAATAGCCTAATTTGCGACAGATGCATGGAAAGGAAGGATACCATTTGACTGACAGTTAAACTCAAAGATTAATAACATTTTGCCACAGATTCTGTAGGTTTAAAAAAATAAAAATAACTGTACCACTATAAAAATCTGCTCACACATATACACACTTGTAGAACTGCCCACATTTTCTTCTCAGGATAAACTGAAAACAAAAACAAATAAAAGGAAAACGATGTATTTGCAGTGAGTTTTTGCCTTCTTTCCATGTTTGCTCCAGTAATCTCTTCTTTCTTTCAGATCGTGAGAACCAGTCCATTCTGATTACGTACGTTCCAACTGAATCTGTTTAATTACTTCTGATTAATTAGCAAGCTCTGTGGCTTTTTGTATATTTGTGTAGTAATGTGATAATCTGTCTATTGTTTGATACAATAGCGGAGAATCAGGTGCAGGAAAGACTGTGAACACAAAACGTGTCATCCAGTACTTTGCAACAATTGCATCTATTGGAGACTCAAGCAAGAAAAAGGAACAAGCCAATGGCAAAATGCAGGTAAAAATGTCACCATATTTTTTTCTTGCACTGCTTCCAAATGCTAAAATATGAATCAGTGAGCAGATTGGGAACTTGGGAATTTACTCTGTTCTCATACCTCATGGAATCACTGACACAGGGCACTCTGGAAGATCAAATCATCCAGGCCAACCCTCTGCTTGAGGCCTTTGGGAATGCCAAAACTGTGAGGAATGACAACTCCTCTCGCTTTGTAAGTGACCTATCAGATCAACCATAAACTCATCGATATAATATTGATCAAAATAAAATTACTGTGTATAACCCCTATATACCATTCATTATGATTTCAGGGCAAATTCATCAGAATCCACTTTGGAACAAAGGGGAAACTGGCATCAGCCGATATTGAGACATGTAAGACCTGTTGTTTTCAAGCCATTATGATGAACATTTTACATGGACATGATATGAATGGATTAGTGATGTAATGTGCTTACATAGAATCAACACCCTGACATCTAATCAGAAAACAGTATTCTATTTCCCTGGGTGATAAGATAATATACATGCTCTTCTCCTCAGACCTTCTGGAAAAATCCAGAGTTACATTTCAGCTTCCTGCAGAGAGAAGCTACCATATCTACTATCAAATTCTGTCGAATAAGAAGCCAGAATTAATTGGTTAGAACTGCATATGAAACAGTCTTTAATAACCATAATTATCTGTATACTTGATGAGGACATCTGTGTAACAAATCACTACTGTTGTTTTCCTCAGAAATGATGCTTCTCACCACAAATCCATACGATTACCCTTACATCAGTCAGGGCGAGATCACAGTGCAGAGCATTAATGACACAGAGGAACTCATGGCCACAGACGTAAGAGAGCTATTCAAATGGTTCCTCGGTTAACCTGGGGGTATTCCAAGTAGGTGGTTAAAAGTGATAAACCTAGGTATGAAGACTAAACTCATAAACTAAGCTTAACTTACTTACTTAGGTTTGCCATTTAACTACCTAACCCCTGAAGCCTTAACAATAAAACAATATATATCATATAGTATAATGTATATAGGCCTAGTAAAAAAACAATATATCCACATGTGTGACATGTGCCTTCTCTCTACAGAATGCTATTGACATCCTGGGTTTCAACACGGATGAGAAATTTGGGATATACAAGCTTACAGGGGCAGTGATGCACCATGGCAACATGAAGTTCAAGCAGAAACAGCGGGAGGAGCAGGCTGAACCTGATGGCACTGAGGGTATCAGAAACCTGTTCTTACTGTTCTTGTGATGTTCTTTCTATGGTCTCTGAGGTGTTTTTTTCCTAATATTTTTCTTTTTATCACAATTTATTGTCTGCTCACCAGTGGCTGACAAAGTCGCCTACCTCATGGGTCTGAACTCTGCCGACCTGCTCAAAGCTCTGTGCTACCCCCGGGTGAAGGTGGGAAATGAGTACGTCACTAAGGGCCAGACTGTCCAACAGGTACAGTCATGCAAAAGAGTCATCAACATTTCTATGCGATACCTTGTGTATTAGATTATTGAATAATACTTTTCTTGAAGGTGAATAATTCCATGGGAGGGCTTTCAAAGGCTGTATATGAGAAGCTTTTCCTTTGGATGGTGACCCGGATTAATCAGCAGTTGGACACCAAACTACCTCGGCAGCATTTCATCGGAGTGCTGGACATTGCGGGATTTGAGATCTTTGAAGTGAGTCCCATTCCCCTGAGACATCCCTAATCACAGGCACAGATGGGAAGGAATAAGTTTGCCTCGCTACTCACTCACTCACTCACTCACTGTCGTTTCTAACAGATGAACAGCCTGGAGCAGCTTTGCATCAACTTCACTAATGAGAAGCTGCAACAGTTTTTCAACCACCACATGTTTGTGCTGGAACAAGAGGAATACAAGAAAGAGGGAATTGAGTGGGAATTCATAGACTTTGGAATGGATCTGGCTGCCTGCATTGAGCTTATTGAGAAGGTAATGTACTTCATACAGAAAATGCCACAAGGGGGAAGTAAGTAGGTATACAAGTAACTATGGCCCCATGACACTGTCTCCTTGTGTACATACAGATGTCAGGTCATATCATTGATATTTCTCCTATAGCCAATGGGCATCTTCTCCATTCTGGAAGAGGAGTGTATGTTTCCAAAGGCCACCGACACCTCCTTTAGGAATAAGCTGTATGATCAGCACTCTGGCAAGAACAACAACTTCCAGAAGCCCAAGCCTGCCAAAGGCAAGGTAGAGGCCCACTTCTCCCTGGTGCACTACGCCGGCACAGTGGATTACAACATCAGTGGCTGGCTGGAGAAGAACAAAGACCCCCTGAATGATACGGTGGTACAGCTGTACCAGAAGGCTGCTCTTAAGCTTCTGTCTCAGCTCTTTGCCACGTATGCCTCTGCTGATGGTGAGCATCTACACAGCTGGGGAATTTCTGTCTCTCTATCTCTCTCTCTCTATCTTTCTTTCTTTCTGTCTCTCACCCTCTCATACACGATGCTCATTGTTTCTTCCTTCCTTATAGTAGACGGTGGTGGCTTTAAGAAAGGCGGGAAGAAGAAAGGCTCGTCTTTTCAGACTGTTTCTGCACTTTTCAGGGTAACCTAAATTTGTGTTTTTTGCCTTTCTTAAACACTTGTTTGACAGTTACATGCTGGTGATGATGATACTCATACTTTCTGAACACTGCTTATTAAACGACTTAAAGGTATTTCATTGCATAACAGTAGGCATAATACCGGAGCTTTTCTTGCAGGAAAATCTAAACAAGCTCATGACCAACCTGAGGTCCACTCATCCCCACTTTGTCCGTTGCATCATTCCCAATGAGACAAAGACACCAGGTGAGACACGGCCACTCCGATCAATACAGTGTGACTGGGATGAATTAACAGAGAGAGACCCGCCTGTCAAAGATATAGAACATATGAACCCATGTCTTTCCTAAGGTGCCATGGAAAACGGCCTCGTCCTTCACCAGCTGCGCTGTAACGGTGTGCTGGAAGGCATCAGGATCTGTAGGAAGGGATTCCCTAGTAGAATACTCTATGGAGATTTTAAGCAGAGGTATAAAATCACATTTTCTGGTTAATCAATGTTAGTGCTACCATAACATACCATGTGAGGCTTATTTTGATGTTCCATTTAGGTACAGGATCCTGAATGCAAGTGCCATTCCTGAGGGACAGTTCATTGACAGCAAAAAGGCATCAGAGAAATTACTGTCCTCAATTGATGTGGATCATAACCAGTATAAATTTGGACATACAAAGGTAACATTAAGAAAGTGTAGTAAAGTGCATCTGTTACACTACACAGAAGTGTGGTGACACTTTACTTTGCGCCAGAACCTGACTGTGACAACTGATAATCACTGACTAGACACATGACTTAGTAACTGTTTGTATGTCTTTTTTGACAGAGGGTTTGTGGGAAGGTGTTATGTACTTGTTGGATGTTTAGGAACCTTGAAGTGAAATGTTATCTTGTACTGACTGTGACCGTCACCTTCTGCATAGGTGTTCTTCAAAGCTGGTCTCCTGGGTCTGCTGGAGGAGATGCGGGACGAGCGGCTGGCCGTGCTCATGACTCGCATCCAGGCTGTCTCCAGGGGTTATGTCTCCAGACTCAAGTTCAAGGAGATGACAATGAAAAGGTCAAAAACAAACATGTTTACTAGCTTTTTTGTTATGTAGGCCTACAAAATGGAGATACACAGAAAAAGTCACAGTGGATAAAACACTAATACAGTTTGAAAAGTGTTTACTAAATTAATATGCAACTTTTTGTATTTCTGAACAGGGAGTCTATTTATATCCTGCAGTACAACTTGCGCTCCTTCATGAATGTGAAGAACTGGCCGTGGATGAGGCTCTTCTTCAAAATCAAACCACTGCTACGCAGTGCAGAAGCAGAGAAAGAGATGCAAAACATAAAGGAGGAATTTTCCAAATTAAAAGATGAGTTTGCCAAGTCAGAAACCAGGAGGAAGGAGCTGGAGGAGAAAATGGTTGTCCTTGTCCAAGAGAAGAATGACCTGTACTTTCAAATCCAAGCAGTAAGGGTGTTATTTTATGGTTTTATATATAAAAATCAATGTATACAATATATATGTCTGTTAAATAATATTCCATTAAAAAGGCTTTAGAGGAGGTTCATGTTTTCACAGGAGCGAGATAATCTTGTTGATGCTGAGGAGAGGTATGAGGGCATGATCAAAAGTAAGATACACCTAGAAGCAAAGGTGAAGGAGTTTGCAGAGAGGATAGAGGAGGAGGAGGAGATCAATTCTGAAATCACAGCCAGAAAAAGGAAACTGGAGGATGAGTGCTCTGAGCTGAAGAGAGACATTGATGACCTGGAGCTGACCATAGCCAAAGTGGAGAAAGAAAAGTATGCCACTGAGAACAAGGTGAGAGGAAGTCATCTTTTATGATATTTACATTCAAAATGGAAATTTTGGTTTTAACAAATTGATCTGTTATGGTTTAGATGTGCATTTTCTATGTACAATTATAACCGTTTAGGTGAAGAATTTGATAGAGGAGCTCACCACAATGGAGGAAGTCCTGCTGAAGAACTCGAAGGAGATGAAATCCTTGCAGGAAGTACATCAGCAGACCCTGGATGACCTGCAGGCAGAGGAGGACAAAGTCAGCACCCTCACCAAGACAAAACTAAAACTGGAGCAACAAGTTGATGATGTATGTATTTCTTTTAACCTATTTCGATAAGGTTTTGGTTTTTGGTTTTTAAAGATTATGATAATTTAATGGGCCTATTGGCCTTTATGTTGTGTTTATGTTACTGATTGAATTTATTACTTCAGCTTGAGGGATCTTTAGAACAAGAAAAGAAGATCCGTGCAGATCTAGACAGAGCCAAGAGAAAGTTGGAGGGGGACCTCAAACTGTCCTTAGAGAACATCATGGACTTAGAAAACGAAAGGCAGCAACTGGAAGAAAGACTGAAAAAGTATGGTTATTGCGCTCTGACTATGCTGTGCTTATGATTTATGCAGTTCAGAATGAAACACTAGATTATACCTAACTACAACAGACAAATCCTTTCATTATGGGTGATGAAATTCATCTAAATCTCTATAGGAAGGATTTTGAGCTGAATCACCTTCAAGCAAAAATCGATGATGAGCAAACACTGAGCTTGCAGCTTCAAAAGAAAATCAAGGAGCTTCAAGTAAGCTTATATTTAGGGAAGCTTTGTCTCATACTTATACTCATACTTAAATACTTATTTCAATGTTGTCATGTACAAAATATGAACACTTTTTCATAGGCTCGCATTGAGGAGCTGGAGGAGGAAATTGAATCTGAGCGTGCTGCCAGGGCTAAAGTGGAGAAACAGAGGTCTGATCTCTCCAGGGAGCTGGAGGAGATCAGCGAGAGGCTAGAGGAGGCTGGTGGTGCCACAGCTGCCCAGATCGAGATGAACAAGAAGCGAGAGACTGAGTTCCAAAAGCTCCGGCGAGACCTCGAAGAGGCCACCCTCCAGCACGAGTCTGTCACTGCCAATCTACGGAAGAAGCAGGCTGACAGTGTCGCTGAACTCAGCGAACAAATTGAGAATCTACAGAGAGTTAAACAGAAGCTGGAGAAAGAGAAAAGCGAATGCAAGATGGAGATTGACGACATGTCAAGTCACATGGAAGGAATCCTGAAAAGCAAGGTAAGCCTGAAGCCATTTCATTACCAATTTATTTCATTTTAAATCATCATATTTTATTCATGGAAATCCTACACACGTCTTCTCTCTGTATTCCAGGCAAACACTGAGAAACAGTGTCGCAGCCTTGAAGATCAGTGTCATGAATACAAGACAAAGGCTGAGGAAGCCCACAGGGCTCTGACTGACTACACAAGTCAAAACACTCGCCTACAAGCTGAAAATGGTGAACTATAACTGGACGATTTCAGCATACATGCAAGATACAGTGAGTTACATACAGCATGCCTCTCAAGTATTTTTTACAGTAAGCCCTTGTTTTTCTTGAGCAGGTGAGCTCACACGTAATGTTGAGGAGAAGGAGAGCACCATTTCTCAGCTGAACCGAGTGAAGGCGGTGTGCACTCAGCAAATTGACGAACTGAAAAGACTTTTGGAAGAGGAAATTAAGGTTCCCTCATTTCCTCTCACCTATTATACCAAATTTCACAACTATTTCTAAAGACACTTCCCACTTCTATGCGATTTCTGCTACTCTTTAGAGCAGTCATGATTTCATTGGTAGATGTGATGTGTATATTTTTAAAGCATTAATGGTAAGATTATGGATTACAGGCCAAGAATGCACTGGCTCACAGTCTGCAGTCTGCTCGCCATGACTGTGACCTCTTGCGGGAGCAGTTTGAGGAGGAGCAGGAGGCCAAAGCTGAGCTGCAGCGCTGCATGTCCAAGGCCAACAGTGAGGTGGCGCAGTGGAGAACCAAATACGAGACGGATGCCATCCAGCGCACAGAGGAACTCGAGGAGGCCAAGTAATGTAGCATTCTGTAGCACGTGAGACCAATAGATCTGTATTATTTTTGTAAACCATTGATTAAACCCTTTTTTCTTTCTTGAATGTAAACATCTAGAAAGAGACTTGCTCAGCGTCTCCAGGACTCTGAAGAGCAAACTGAAGCTGTGAATGCTAAGTGTGCCTCTCTGGAGAAAACCAAACAGAGACTGCAGGGAGAGGTGGAAGACCTCATGGTTGAGATGGAACGGGCCAATGCTGCCAGTGCCGTGCTGGACAAGAAGCAAAAGAACTTTGATAAGGTAGTTTCAAAACCCCCTGATTCATTTTACTCATGATTCATTCTATTGGGCTGAATCCCAATGTCTCCACTAAGCCCTGAGCCTTAAAGGAGAAATCCAGTGTGAATCCATCCAAAGCCTGGTTGTTAAAGGTCGCTGAGCACTGTTGGTAGGAAAAAGAACGAGAAATTTTGACATAACATAGGCCGACTAGTGAACCAGCAGCTAACATTAACTGAATAGGGCACAGAAACTCACTTTCAATTTCATTTTCCTATGCCCCATTCTGTTAATGTTAGCTGTGGTTTGCTTTTCAATCTATGTTTTAGCTAATTTTCTTTCTTTTTCCTACAGACAGCACTTGGTGACCTCAAACAATAGAGATATGGGTCGAATCACTGATCAACTGATTTCTCCTTTAAGACTAAACTGGCATGAACTTCATACACAACTTCATAATTGGCTGACTCATGACAGTTAAGTTTATAAGGGCTCAGGGCTTAGGGTTAGGAGGACATTAGGATTCATTCAAAATGACTTTGTGGAAACTTCAGTCTTGATCACAAAACTTAAAATAAAAGTTTGTAACAAAAAGAGTTACATGATGAACATTGGGAACTTGTGTCATTCTTGCATTAGATTCTTGCAGAGTGGAAGCAGAAGTATGAGGAGAGTCAGTCTGAGCTTGAGGCATCCCAAAGGGAGTCCAGGACTCTGAGCACAGATCTTTTCAAACTGAAAAATGCCTATGAAGAGGCACTGGATCATCTGGAGAACATGAAGCGGGAGAACAAAAACCTTCAGCGTACGTCCAGTGGTCTACTTACTTCTTGGCAACTGACTGAATATCAGAATCCTGAAAAAATGTTAAACTTGCTGTAAAATGTAACAACAAAAGCCTGCTTTAAATTGTTTTATTTGTTACAGAGGAGATTGCGGATATCACCGAGCAAGTGGGCCAGTCTTCAAAAACCATTCATGAGCTGGAGAAAGCTGTGAAACAAGCAGAACAAGACAAAATCGATGTCCACACAGCCCTTGAAGAAGCTGAGGTACCCAACACCCTTCATCGTGATCATAAGAAACAGTTTTCCACAGACAAAATGGAATACTTATTCATATTTTGTAAATAAAAAAGAGCTTTGATTTCTAGTCCTCTCTAGAACATGAGGAAGCCAAGATCCTCCATATCCAACTGGAGCTCAACCAAGTGAAGTCTGAGCTGGACAGGAAGGTGGCAGAGAAAGATGAAGAGATTGACCTGCTGAAGCGAAACTACCAGCGGACCATCGACATGCTCCAGGGTGCTCTGGACTCAGAGACCCGCAGCAGGAATGAAGCCGTGCGCCTGAAGAAGAAGATGGATGGAGATCTGAATGAGATGGAGATCCAGCTGGGTCATGCTAACCGGCAGGCGGCCGAGGCCAATAGGCAGCTCCGCAACTTGCAGGGTCAGCTGAAGGTATGAACTGTATGTAAAATACAAAGCTATATAAATGAATTGCCACTATCATCTTGGCTTAATGGTGTTAAATTCTGACACAAACAAAAAGGCCATTGCCTTAGGTGCAAATTTCTCATGACTGATGACCAAACTGAAATCAACACGTTAAATGAATTGTTTGTCACCAAAATTGTAGACAGTAACTGTCTGAACCTAGGTCTGTAAAGTCTGACAAAGACCAAGTTTGTGGTATGATCCCACGATTTACCCTCCAGATCTTTCCTTGGTGTTGATTTCTCCTTTTTTCTTTGTGTTTCAGGATACGCAGGTGCACCTGGACGATGCCCTCCATGGACAAGAGGACCTGAAGGAGCAGCTGGCAATTGTGGAGCGCAGAAATGCTCTCATGACCACAGAGATCGAGGAGTTGAGGGCAGCTCTAGAGCAGGCAGACAGATGCCGCAAGATGGCCGAACAGGAGCTGGTTGACGTCAGTGAGAAGATGCAGTTTCTCCACACCCAGGTGAACCCCAGACTATGCTGGCTGAAATCAGCGCTGACCATTGACTCAATGCCCAGTGGTGAAGTGTTTTTCTTGAAATCCCTCACAGACAACCAGCCTGAACAACACCAAGAAGAAGATGGAGACTGACATAACACAGCTCCAGTCAGAAGTAGAGGATGCTGTCCAGGAGGCCAGAAATGCGGATGAGAAAGCCAAAAAGGCCATCATGGATGTAAGTTCATGGAGTGTCAAGGAGGGGAACTCCATGACAGAACACTTCAACACAGACCCTTGTTGATAAGGGTCTTCGTGTACTGTCGGTAGGGGAAAAAAATCTGTGCAACTGTGCAACAACTGTAAGAATGCTACATTGCTACCCTATAGGGACAGATCCTAATGACATGTATATCTGACCCCATAAGGTAACTGTTACATTCTCCCTCCCAGCATGACAGATCACTCAAAGTAACACTGTTTTTTTTCTATCAACTTCTACTAGATCTCCAACACCAAAGCTCTAACTTGAAATGTACAGTTCCCTTTTACAGTTTTATGAGTATCAGTAAATGAGAATTAAATGAGTCAATTAAATATAACAATTAAAAATAACTTTGGTTGCTGTCAGGCGGCCATGATGGCAGAGGAGTTGAAAAAGGAGCAGGACACCAGTGCTCACCTGGAGAGGATGAAGAAGAACATGGAGACCACTGTCAAAGACCTTCAGCACCGCCTGGATGAGGCAGAGCAAATCGCCATGAAGGGTGGAAAAAAGGAGATCCAGAAACTAGAGAACAGGGTGAGAGAAAAGAATAGCCAATGAATGAGTTGAAATACTATGTGTAAAGACACTGTATTTTTCCAGCGTTGTACTTCCTACGACAGGTGAAAGACTTGGAGAATGAGCTGGAGGCAGAACAAAAGCGCAGTGCAGAGTCCATGAAAGGGTTAAGGAAATATGAGAGAAGAATCAAAGAACTTACTTACCAGGTAACAGAGATTTTATTTCAGTGCAGCTCCAGTGAACTCATTCTGAATGTGAGTATGGAAGTGTATGCTTAAATCTTTGTTAAATCTTAATGTAAATCTTTATTTATAGTCTGAAGAAGACAAGAAAAATGCTGGGCGGCTGCAGGACCTGGTCAACAAGCTACAACTTAAAGTGAAATCTTTCAAGAGACAGTGTGAAGAGGCGGTAAGTTGAGATATAGAAAATGCATCTCATCCGATCTCATTTTGTTACTTGGGAACCCCAGTGGCCTCCTCAGTTATATCAAGTGCTGTCTCTCAGTGATGATGTATGTCTATAGTGTGAGAGAGCAAAGTAGTGCTCTTACACGTATCCTCCTCCTATTGTCCCTCAACCCAGGAGGAGCAGACCCAACAGCACATGAGCAAGCTCAGGAAGGTGCAGCATGAACTGGAGGAGGCTGAGGAGCGAGCTGATATAGCAGAGTCCCAAGTGAACAAACTCCGAGCCAAGAGCCGAGATTTTGGTTGTAAAGGGGAGTAGTGAGGCTAAAGCTGTAGATATGGTCATCTTCAGTACTATGAAAGCAGTAAGAAACTGGTTGGATTAGCAAAGGACCTGTTGACTGAATGATAATGAATGCCAACATTTTACTTATTGTGTTATTAAATGCTTAGTTAGGTAAAGGTGTTTGTTTCATATGTCAATATGAAAACTGTATCATTCTAAATAATTGTGAATTAACATAACTTTACACTATAGACTAAATCTACACTGCAATAAAATGTTTTTTTTAAATACTTAATACTTAAAGATGAAATATACTGAAACAAAGCCAAATAATTCTGTCGCTATAAGTAAGTAAAATAAAGATTTTTAAAAATAAAGACATTTTTTGCAGTGTACCACAACTATTGCATAATTTTTGTCATTTTCGTCATTTATACTTGCACAAATCTCTGTTGTCTCAAGATTCTGTACTGTTTAGGTAAAATCTGTTTTTGAATAACTTTCCCTCATATGCATGACACTAAATCTGGCAAATAAAGACATACCTACCAAACAATGGTTTAATCACAGGGCTTATACAAAGAGAAACAGACACTATGGTCTTTGTCATCCCTCAAAATAATGTCTGTCTGCCCAGCACTATTCTAGGAATGCCATGCCGCAGACAGCTCGGGATTAAACTCATGGAGCGGGGTTTTAGTGGTCTGTTCGCTCTGACAATATTAATACTTCTTACAGAGCCCAGCCTGTATAGTGACATTTGTTGGCCCATAAAATAATTGTGCACTGAAAGAATGAACCTGTGACACCAACTCCCATTTTCTCATTACACATTACACATTTGTATTGAGTTACTGACCATTAGGGATCACTGAAGAAAAATGCATTTGATATTTAGGTGAGATATGCTTTCCAAATTCATCAAAGGGTACGTCAGAGGTCACCAAAGGACATGTTTATGCCAATGAGTAATTGCATTGGTTGCTAGGCTAATGAGTTGAAGCCAATGGCTGAAATGAGTGCATTTGCACACTTGGATGAATTTAGACATAGATATCATGTTTTCTCATGACTTACGGCTGAAACGACACAACACACTGTGTTACTATACTATACTAGATTTCAACTAAAGCACATTTATTCTGTAAATCTGTAAATCATGTGGTTATGTCAAAGCACCAGTAGATGGAGCCCTTGGCCATCCTGACTGTAGGGGAGCGTTCCATTTTTTTTTTTTTTAGAAAACAACAGCAACTAAAGATGACTTGTCTATAAGCGTCTTAAAATAACAAAGTGATTTGAATCTGAAAATATCGCAGCAGGCTGCTCGACTCGACTCACCAGGTAACGTTAGGCGTAAAATGGAAAGGGTCCCGGCCTTTTAGCGCTGGAACTTGAAGATGTTCCATTGCATTCTTAGTCCACCACGATAAAAATGGATTATTGTGAGCTTAGCCTGTAATTCCTTTAAGCACAGACCCCTTTTTTCCAGAAGTCAGGTCTAATTGACAGCAGCTGACAAGTACATGACATTTGTTGAACTCTTGGCTGTAGGGGAGGGTTAATGCTTCGCACATCTGACTTTCATGGTGAGTCACATTGATGTGGACAGCGACCCTCAGGGGGTTCAAGGAAACTGTGGAGACGACACATACCTATCTGTCTACGTCGTTTTTATGTGGCAGCGCTGAACTTGATGTTTGTCACTCACGCCGTTGCTTTGTCATTTTGTCTAGACCTGTAGCCGAAGTCCAAATTGTCTTGGGTCTTAGTAAGTGAGTGAAATTTGGAATACCTTAAAACACGTGGCCAGTTTTAGAATTTCTGAAAGTGGAATTTCTGTAGAAAATCTCTGAGACCTTCCATTTCAGACCAGTTAAGTCCCGTTCTATCAACAACCTTGACCACATGAAATGCAGTAGCCATAAGTCATTAGGTGTTAATTAATTCGTTAACTGGAGTGTCATTGCAGACTTACATCACAGGCCTGTTTATTTTTATCTAAAAAATAAACATGAGACCATATGATTCAATATGAGACCAGTAGACCAGCACACCTTCAGTTAAAATTCTTTTTGCCATTTTAATTCTAAAGATAAAAGATTCAATAAATATAATACATTGATGTTTAGTCCATGTGTAGTGTTCTGATATATTAGATATTAAAATTAAGAAATTAAATTGGATTTAAAGTAGGTTTATTATTAACTGGAAAACATAGGTGAAACAAAGGTGCTTCTTGGAAAGCTGTGTGTTTAGAATAGAGGTGAATCCTGCACTGGTGTACTGTATGTCCTGTTGTCTGTGTCCTGAGACTGACTGAGACACTTTAGAATGTCAAACAAAAGTTCTGACAGATTATCGCAATGCAAGAATCACACATTATGGCAAGTGTGCCTTGGCAGCAGCGATATATTTGGTAGCGGAGGACAACCTTTGATTTGTGTCTGGGCAAAGAAAACACCAGCTGGACTACACATCTGCCCCTTCAAACGGAAGGGGCTGCTGGGAACGGATTTGTGGAAAGCCCTCCTGAGCCAGGGGTCCCAACTTCAACAAAGCACCATACTGTTGACGCACAACACACAGAGAGGAAGTAGTTTGATTGGCCACTAAGTGGCCAGCCCAGCATGACCCTGAACAAAGACCATGGGGACTAGTTAGACAGAGAGATCAATTTTTGATACCATTTGTGTATAGGGAGATCAGTTTTGATATGATTTGTGTATGTTTTAATGGCTTATATGCAGTCTTTCTAGTCAGTATGGAAACTTTTGCCACATCATCATGATCAGTTCATCATTCACTCTTTGTTTGTCCACTTGAGCATAGAGAATAATGGCACTGTGACACCTGTTAGGAAGGTCACACAGGGGATGTTTAAAAATGTGGAGGTAAGTGATACCTGTCGGTTCCACAAATAAACTTCCAAGTCCCTTTCATCTTCCTAAATGACATTGTACAGGACTGTCCTATACTGTATAATAAGCACTGCATGAAGTGTGCAAGTAGGATGCTGGCATAAGAATAAGGTATTTGCCAATTCCTTGCACACAAAATAAACAATGCAGAATGATGTCTACACAGAACCAGGGTTTTCATCTGAAATATCTTACTATAACAGTTAGTGGATTAAACACAGAGCAGTGAAGGGGTCTTAAAGGATGGAAGGCATGTAAAAATAACTCAAGAGTGGTTGACTGTCACCTCTCATCACCTGTTAGTGTTGACACATCCTGTTGCCCCTTGAAGATCTGCTGCCTTTTTAAGTGCTCAGAAGAAATCGATAATGCGACTTGATTAAGATTTGCATAGTATTACATGTCCAAACATAGCATATGCATTTTTGCTTGACAAGCACTTTCATCCTCATAAAAGGGCCACTGGTTCCTTCCCTCAGGCACTGAGAGGCCTGAGATTGGGTTTGACGGAGGTAAGATCCCAACTGTCATGCTACTGATGGAGATTCCTTATCAATTAAAGGACACTCCATGCAGTTAAATTATTATAGAAGATGTGGTGATTTTAAATATGAAAGGAATCATAATGTAAATGGATTTTGTGTTTTATTTTTAAGTGAAGTGAATTTCAGGTGTCACTGGTGTCTTGAAGAAAATATTCTTCTCTTTGGATTGGCTAAAGAGAAGGTATGGACAAAACCTATGCCTATCGGTGCAAACAAAGAATAAAAATAAATGAATCGCTTAAATTAAAATATGTTCAACATGCAAAATTGATTCATATGTTCTTTGCAGTGAACCAGCATCATGAGTTCTGATGCGGAGATGGCCGTGTTTGGCCCGGCTGCCATCTACCTCCGCAAACCCGAGAAGGAGCGCATTGAGGCTCAGAACCGACCCTTCGATGCTAAGACGGCCTGCTTTGTCCCTGACACCAAAGAGCTGTATGTCAAAGGTGTCATACAAAATAAGGAGGGTGGCAAAGCCACCGTAAAGACAGAGGCTGGAGAGGTAAACTCATAGGCTTTTATTTCTACTGAAGATGAGGATGAGAAAGGCTCCAAACTTGAGCCTTGGAGAACTGGATTGATAATGCCTCCCTGAAAGTCAATGATGTAAGTCTGCTGCTTGTCTTTGTGTGACAGACAGTGACCGTCAAAGAAGAGGACTGCCACCCCATGAACCCACCCAAGTATGACAAGATTGAGGACATGGCCATGATGACCTACCTCAATGAGCCATCTGTGCTGTTTAACCTTAAAGAGCGTTATGCAGCCTGGATGATCTATGTAAGTTCTCTTTGAGTTTTATAGAAATGTAAGGAACATCAAACAGCAAAATCCATGAGACATGCTACTGAAATAAATTTGTTTTCTTGCAGACCTACTCTGGGCTGTTCTGTGTCACTGTGAACCCTTATAAGTGGCTCCCAGTGTACAATGCAGAAGTAGTGTCTGCCTATAGAGGCAAGAAGCGCATGGAGGCTCCACCCCATATCTTCTCTGTGTCTGATAACGCATACCAGAACATGTTAACAGGTGATTCCAAATGCATCACCCCAATAGGATATTATAAGGATACCCAAACACGCACTCAGACACATACACACACACACATGCATACATCTCAAGTTAAAAACATCTCTTAACAGCACTTAAATATCTGTAGACACCAATAAGAAAAAGTAGTTGATGTGTACAGAGATTTCATATCATAAAGGTATCAAGCATTACTGGACTGGTAAATACATTTACGGTATTTTCAAAACATGTTTAATATTTTTGAAATTATTTCACAGATCGTGAAAATCAGTCTGTCCTGATAACGTGAGTCATATTCATTTGCTTCTTTACAACATTTCAAATGCAGCAGACGATGCAGAATTTTACTTTTACATTTCATTTTCTAGTGGAGAATCTGGTGCAGGGAAGACTGTGAACACCAAGCGTGTCATCCAGTACTTTGCAACAATTGCAGTCTCTGGAGACAAGAAGAAGGAAGCTGCTCCTGGCAAAATACAGGTAGGTCAGGGAGACATTCAGATGTTTGTCAAGAAGAAAAGAGGCCACTTGTTTATGACTGTTTGCGTTGTGTTGTCTTTCTCAGGGGACGCTGGAAGATCAAATCATTTCAGCCAACCCTCTTTTAGAAGCATTTGGGAATGCCAAGACAGTGAGAAATGACAACTCCTCACGATTTGTAAGTGTAACACGTGTCTGTTTTATACCAATTTCATTTTAAAAATGAGTTGAGCAGCCTGGGGAATTCATTTCAGCAGTCAAAGAGACACTGTGAAAAAAAATGTAATTCGCTCTTTCTTTTTAATAGGGTAAATTTATTAGAATTCACTTTGGAACGACAGGAAAACTGGCATCTGCAGATATTGAAACTTGTAAGTTGTCTTATTCCCTGTATTTGTTAGTATTTTATTTGTCAGGAAGACTTTCCTTTCTTGCCTGGTAATTCCAATAATCACTGATTACAATTTTAGATTTGCTGGAGAAGTCCAGAGTAACATTTCAGCTGTCAGATGAAAGAAGTTACCACATCTTCTATCAGATCATGACAAACCACAAGCCAGAGCTTATTGGTACTGTTAATGCATACTTTTAGTAATTCAGTGAAAATAGGCGCAGTGCTGTTTATCCATTCTTTCTCTTCTTTTCTCTTTTTTTCCATTAGAAATGCTTCTGATAACTACCAACCCATATGATTTTCCAATGATCAGCCAGGGTCAGATCACAGTTGCAAGCATTGATGACAAGGAGGAGCTGGTTGCCACAGATGTGTGTATTTGTTCTGCTTCCCACATAAAATATTTGGTATCTCTGTACTTTTTCTCATGCTAATCAATAATCATTCACAGCCATAAATGAGCTGTCTCTCCATGTTATATTTACAGACGGCTATAGATATCCTAGGCTTTACTCCTGATGAGAAAGTAAGCATCTACAAGCTGACTGGAGCTGTGATGCATTATGGGAA
The DNA here is from genome assembly GCA_027481765.1 of Tenualosa thibaudeaui. Taxonomy (NCBI): domain Eukaryota; kingdom Metazoa; phylum Chordata; class Actinopteri; order Clupeiformes; family Clupeidae; genus Tenualosa; species Tenualosa thibaudeaui. The sequence continues at coordinate 1,965,152 of JAIFZK010000016.1, forward strand.
CTTAAAGTTTAAACAAAAGCAACGCGAGGAGCAAGCAGAACCAGATGGCACTGAGGGTAAAGCCCTTCTGTTCTGTCCTAGCATTCCCTGTATTGATTCTCATATTGCTATTGTCTGGGCCACTGTTCACTCTGAATGGTTTGTCCTTGGATGCTCATGTTTCAGTGGCTGACAAAGTCGCCTACCTCATGGGCCTGAACTCCGCTGACTTTCTCAAAGCTCTGTGTTACCCCAGAGTTAAAGTGGGGAATGAATATGTCACAAAGGGGCAGAATGTCCAACAGGTACTTTATTTTAAATACTTTCACATGGGGTTTACACAATTTTGTTCAATACAATTTGTCACAATTACACAATAAACATGAAAATGAAAATGACAATCAAAAAGCTTTTGATTTCATATAATACTCCTTTTCCAGGTTGTCAATTCAGTTGGTGCCTTGGCAAAGTCTGTTTATGAGAAAATGTTCCTGTGGATGGTAATACGGATCAATCAAATGCTGGACACCAAGCAACCCAGACAGTTCTTCATTGGCGTGCTTGACATTGCTGGGTTTGAAATCTTTGATGTAAGGGTTTTTACATACTTATATTTGGCTTTAGTGTATAAGACATCTTGGTAACTCCACACTGTACTGTACTATTTTGTAGTGTTAGAGATTCATTCAATTTGCATTTCATTCATTTTCTTACAGTACAACAGCTTGGAACAGTTGTGCATCAACTTCACCAATGAAAAACTGCAACAGTTTTTCAATCACCACATGTTTGTGCTGGAACAAGATGAGTATAAAAAGGAAGGAATAGATTGGGAATTCATTGACTTTGGAATGGATCTGGCTGCCTGCATTGAGCTTATTGAGAAGGTGAGGATTTTGTATGAATGTGTGTTTTCCTTGTTTTACACTCTCTTAGCCAATGGTGATCTCTTCTTGTTTTACACTTTCTAAGCTAATGGGGATCTTCTCTTCGTGTTTTACACTTTCTTAGCCAATGGGGATCTTCTCCATTCTTGAGGAAGAATGTATGTTTCCAAAGGCATCCGATACCACTTTCAAAAACAAGCTGTATGACCAGCACCTAGGAAAGACTAATGCCTTCCAGAAGCCCAAGGCTGTGAAAGGCAAGCCTGAGGCCCACTTCACTCTGGTGCACTATGCAGGCAGCGTGGATTACAACCTCACCGGATGGCTGGATAAGAACAAGGACCCATTGAATGAGTCAGTGGTACAACTTTACCAGAAGTCCTCAGTCAAGCTGCTGGCATTTCTGTATGCATCCTTTGCCTCTGCAGAAGCAGGTATTAGTGGTTGTATAGCCTATTAGTGAGGAGTTGACATATGCAGTGATCATGAAACTAAATTTATTAATTTCAGTGACAGTAGTTGCTATATATAGCCTATATATATATCAACAACTATAGGTTACATAGACATTATTATTAATTTTATTTAATAATATTTCTTGTCTGTTTGGTCCTGAAGAGGGTGGTGGCGGTGGGGGTGAAAAAAGTAAAAAGGCAGCCAAGAAAAAGGGAGGCTCCTTCCAGACTGTCTCAGCCGTCTTCAGGGTAAACCTGCATCACACCACACAGCCTGTGTCCATAACTCACTCAAGCCTTTTAAAGTGACAATTTTCTCTGGCCAATGACTGAATGCTTGTCTGCAGGAGAATCTTGGCAAACTGATGACTAACTTAAGAAGTACCCATCCTCACTTTGTGCGCTGTCTGATTCCTAATGAAGTAAAAACTCCAGGTACACTAGTTTGTAACAGTAACTACTCCATCTATACCATTGCAGAACCACTCCCTGTGATAAAAGACCACTCACAGCCAATAGACACTTTTGGTATGTTATGTTTATGTGCCAAATGAAGCCAAACTAGCTTGTGTTTGTCCACTGAATTCATGACAGGGATAATGGACAATCATCTGGTCATCCACCAGCTGCGCTGTAATGGTGTGCTTGAAGGCATCAGGATCTGCCGCAAGGGCTTCCCCAGCAGAATCCTGTACGCCGACTTCAAGCAGAGGTAAATGAAGCATTAGCATGCTCCCTCCCTCACTCGCTCGCTCGCCTCACAGCGAAACAAATCAGCAGGCGTCACGCTCATTACTGCTTTCATGCTTGCAAACAGGTACAGAATACTCAATGCCAGCGCTATTCCAGAGGGCCAATTCATAGATGGCAAGAAGGCTTCTGAGAAACTTTTGGGATCAATTGATGTTGATCACACACAGTATCGCTTTGGACACACCAAGGTGAAGACACACTGTAATGTTACAGAATAATAGGAAAAAAATAGGAAAAAATGTATTTACATTTTTTTAATGTAAGTTATATAAGTTATATCTCACAGTAACCAGTGACATTGTATTCTTTTCTATATAAACTATGTATATTTATATTTAAGTTTATTATGGGCAGTTTTCATTGTGAACTTAAACTGAATTGACTTGGCTTGGTGTGAATTGACCAATGAATAGCTGTCTGATGTGTTGGGGACAACCAGGTGTTTTTCAAAGCTGGTCTGCTGGGCACACTGGAGGAGATGCGGGATGAGAAGCTGGCCTCCCTGGTGACGTCTACCCAAGCCCTGTGCCGCGGCTACCTCATGAGAATGGAGTACAGCAAGATGACATCCAGAAAGTAATGTGTTTAACACATTCACATTTGTTAACATAGTAGATCACAGCAGTAATGTAAACCTTGTGCTTAGAAAATGTTATTAATGTCTATGTGATTTCTCTTTTGTCTTTTTTTTAAAGGGATGCTGTGTATACCTTGCAATATAATCTTCGCGCATTCATGAACGTGAAACACTGGCCATGGATGAAGCTCTATTTTAAGATCAAGCCCCTGCTGAAGACTGCTGAGACAGAGAAGGAGATGGCCACAATGAAGGAAGACTTTGTGAAGTGCAAGGAAGACCTGGTCAAGCAGGAAACCAAGCGGAAGGAACTGGAGGAGAAAATGGTCACTCTGCTGCAGGACAAGAATGACCTGCTCTTACAGATCCAGGCTGTAAGCATATAGAAATTTCTTGAAGCTCAAGGAAATTACAGTATAGCACAGTACAACCTAAAAACGTATTACATTTTTTAAACATTATACTGTAGCATACACACAATGGACGTTAAACTCAATCCATATTTCAAATATAATCAGTTCAGTCAATCATGTTAATTTTTCTAAAAAGTCTTCTAAATGATATTTGTTTCTTGCCTGCAGGAAGCAGAGCATCTAGCAGATGCTGAAGAGAGATGTGAGGGTCTGATTAAAAGCAAGATCCAGCTTGAGGCCAAAGTCAAAGAGACGATGGAGAGGCTGGAGGACGAAGAGGAGATCAATGCCGAGCTGACGGCCAAGAAGAGGAAGCTGGAGGACGAGTGCTCTGAGCTGAAGAAAGACATCGACGACCTTGAGCTGACCTTGGCCAAAGTGGAGAAAGAAAAACATGGCACTGAAAATAAGGTGGGTACTCATCATGAAAACTGTGCTTGAAATGAATGAGAATTTACATCAATTCATGTAATTTGTGTAATAATTGATTTGCAGGTGAAAAACCTTGTTGAGGAGATCTCAGCTCAGGATGAGGCTATGGCCAAACTGACCAAGGAGAAGAAAGCCCTCCAAGAGGCCCACCAGCAGATCCTAGATGACCTTCAAGCCGAGGAGGACAAAGTCAACACCTTGACAAAAGCTAAAACTAAACTTGAACAACAAGTTGATGACGTGAGTATATCATTTTATACTGATTAATTATATTGATATATTTGGACTCGGACAGATATTCTGTATGTGTTTGTAATTGATTTGAATGGATTTTAATGTGTGATAGCTTGAGGGTTCCCTGGAACAAGAGAAGAAGATCCGTATGGACCTGGAAAGAGGAAAGAGGAAGCTGGAAGGAGATCTGAAACTGACTCAAGAGTCTATAATGGACTTGGAGAACGACAAACTACAACTAGAGGAGAAACTCAAGAAGTAAGATCAAGTCTTGCTTACATCCAGTGCATGTATGTGATGATTTGCTACAGTGCATGCAGTTGAACAGGAATTCTCTTTTTACAGGAAAGATTTTGAAACAAATCAGCTCTTGAGCAAAATTGAGGATGAACAAACGATGGTATCCCAGTTTCAAAAGAAACAGAAGGAACTTCAGGTAATGCAACGTCACTTTGGATGATAATCAATCAATCATTCAGTCAATTAAAAAATTTTCCCTTATCTTTGACTTTGACTCTTTCTGTCTTTTCAGGCCCGTACTGAAGAACTGGAGGAGGAAATTGAGGCCGAGCGTGCTGCTCGGGCTAAAGTGGAAAAGCAGAGGTCTGATCTCTCCAGGGAGCTGGAGGAGATCAGCGAGAGGCTGGAGGAGGCTGGTGGTGCCACAGCTGCCCAGATCGAGATGAACAAGAAGCGGGAGGCTGAGTACCAGAAGCTCCGGCGGGATCTGGAGGAGTCCACTCTGCACCACGAGGCCACCGCTGCGGCCTTGCGCAAAAAGCAGGCCGACAGTATGGCCGAGCTGGGAGAGCAGATAGACAACCTGCAGCGGATCAAGCAGAAGCTTGAAAAAGAGAAGAGCGAATGCAAGATGGAAATCGATGATTTGGCCAGCAACATGGAGGCTGTGGCAAAGGCTAAGGTGGAATCAACATTTTTAAATGAAATGATGTTGATTTGTGTATATTGAACATCACAGGGCAGAATACTTCATTTTTCATGTCACTTCAAAAACAGGTAAACCTGGAGAAAATGTGCCGCACACTGGAGGACCAGCTTATTGAAGTCAAGACTAAAAATGAGGAGGGTCTGAAACAGATCAATGACCTGAGTGCTCAGAAAGCCCGTCTGCAAACAGAAAACGGTATTTTTTAGAGAAACATCTTTTTATTTTTTAAAGAAATGGACTTCCTCTGTCCTCTGGGGAACACAGCAAGAGACCATCCAGAGGTCAATTCTTGCCTCTCTCACAAACAGGAACAAAATAAAGGAGTGAATAAATAGCAAGAGTACTTAGATATGTTAAGCTAAATTTAAATTGGAGTTGAACTGTGACAAGGCTATTTTGGAAATAGAAAGAAAGACAGAAACATAAGAGTATTTTCAAAATTATAAATTAAAGTTAAATACTCAGTTGTGTCCAGGACACAGTACACTACACAAAAAAGAGATTTTATTTTAAATTTTCCTGACCTCTGGAAGGTTTTTTTTTTAATCTAAACAGGAGAATACTCTCGCCAACTTGAGGAGAGAGAGTCTCTTATCTCTCAGCTGACCAGAGGCAAACTGGGCTACACCCAGCAGCTAGACGAGCTTAAAAGACAGCTTGAAGAGGAGGGAAAGGTAATTTCTTTGATGATGCATTGGTGCACCTTTTCAAGATGGGAAATATATACTGTGTATAAAGAACAGGTAAACATGTTAAAACACTATGCAAGGGAACAAATGTATTGAATTAGAATTACCTGAAATAATTAATTATTTATATCATATAACAGGCCAAGAATGCCCTGGCCCATGCCCTGCAGTCTTCTCGCCATGACTGTGACCTCCAGCGTGAGCAGTTTGAGGAGGAGCAGGAGGCCAAAGCTGAGCTGCAGCGCTGCATGTCCAAGGCCAACAGTGAGGTGGCGCAGTGGAGAACCAAATACGAGACGGATGCCATCCAGCGCACAGAGGAACTCGAGGAGGCCAAGTCATTTGTCTTCAAAATCTCCAAAATATTGTGATGTCCATAGCTTACGGGAATAAAGCCAAACATGGTAAAAACTCTTTCTTACCCACCTCTCCACAGGAAGAAGCTTGCCCAACGACTCCAAGAGGCAGAGGAGCAAATTGAAGCTGCAAATGCCAAATGTGCCTCCCTGGAGAAAACCAAGCAGAGGTTGCAAAGTGAGATCGAAGATCTCATGATTGATGTGGAAAAGGCCAACAGCATGGCTGCCAACCTGGACAAGAAGCAGAGGAACTTTGATAAGGTTCTCAGTATATGTCCAATATAGAATGTGAAGACACAGAAGAAGCTCCGCGTATCTACATTTCAGATATCTACATTTCAGAATCGAGATTGTGTATCTTTTCTGATAAGGTTTTTTTTTTTTAGATGTTTTCCACTCTGTTAACAGGCATACAATGTTATGCATTTGTGTCTAATGGCAGGTCCTTGCTGAGTGGAAGCAGAAGTATGAGGAATGCCAGGCAGAGCTGGATGCTTCCCTGAAAGAGTCCAGATCGCTCAGCACTGAGCTTTTCAAAATGAGGAACTCGTACGAGGAAACTTTGGACCACCTTGAGACCTTGAAACGTGAAAATAAGAACCTCCAACGTGAGTATGAGGGAGCTGAGCATTTCACAAACGCGACAACGGAAATTGTGAATATTCCATTGGTTGTCTGCCTTAAACAGAGGAGATCGCTGACCTGACAGAGCAGGTGGGTGAGACTGGAAAGAGCATCCATGAGCTGGAGAAAGCCAGGAAGCAGATTGAGACCGAGAAGTTTGACATCCAAGGAGCACTGGAGGAAGCTGAAGTGAGAAACTTCCCTCTATTTTGTTCACCTACTTTGAGCACCATTTGACAGATGATGTATTAAACAATAAAAAAATCAAATACACTTTCAAAGTGTAGGCTCACACAGATCTGTAACATGTCAGGTGCAAGTAGAATCATAGTACAATGTATGAGGCACAACACTGTCGTGAAAGTCAGTTTCATTATGTTGTGTGAGTGTGTTCTTCTTTCACATTTGAAAATGGTGGCCTCCACCTCAGGCATCCCTGGAGCATGAGGAATCTAAGATCCTCCGTGCGCAGCTGGAGCTGAACCAGGTGAAGTCTGAGGTGGAGCGGAAGATTGCCGAGAAGGATGAGGAGATGGAGCAGCTGAAGAGGAGCAGCCAAAGGATCATCGACACCCTGCAAAGCACCCTGGACTCGGAGATCAGGAGCAGGAACGATGCCCTGAGAGTGAAGAAGAAAATGGAGGCTGACCTCAATGAGATGGAGATTCAGTTGAGCCACGCTAACCGCCAGGCAGCTGAAGCACAAAAGCAACTGAGACATCTTCAGGGACAGCTGAAGGTATCAAGCATCTCATGTGAATCATAGTTAGTTATTTTATGGTTCTTTTTTGTGTTTTCTTTTGAAAAGATGTCAGTGCAGACTTGAAAGAACACAACCTTTTAAACCATCAATGGCATTCTGGTTGAATGCACCGAATAACGCATCAATCTAATTCTAAGACAAGTATTGCTTACTATTGAAGGACATCCAGATCCATCTTGACGATGCTCTCAGAGGGCAGGAGGATATGAAGGAACAGGTCGGCATGTCAGAGCGCAGGGCCAACCTCATGCAGGCTGAGATCGAGGAGCTGCGCGGTGCCCTTGAACAGACAGAGCGGGGTCGCAAGGTTGCTGAACAAGAGCTGCTCGATGCCAGTGAGCGAGTGGCGCTCCTGCACTCTCAGGTTGGTCATATGGGGCATTTAGCTTACAGAATATTAAACTGAAATTAGAGGTTTCTTCAATTAAATGCATTGAAGATGATGAGGACACATGTCCTAGTTTACTCAATCTATGTGGTCCATACCCAGTCCTTTTGAACTTTTATTTTAACATTTTAAATAAATTGTATTCTTGTCAGTTGTATACAAGTTCCACTTAAAAAAAACAGCATTGTAAATGTGATCCTTTTCTCATTTGGATATTTAAGTCAGTCAGTCATTTGAATCCAACATTGTTCCTTTCATTTAAGAACACAAGTCTGCTGAACACAAAGAAGAAGTCAGAGGCAGACTTGGTTCAACTGCAGAGTGAAATGGAGGATTCTGCTCAAGAAGCTAGGAATGCTGAGGAGAAGGCCAAGAAAGCCATCACAGATGTAAGCTTCCTTTCCCTCATAGTCAGCACCACCCACAACAATAACCACTGAAACTAATGACTAATTAATAACCTTTTTTGATTGGTTCTATAAAGGCTGCTATGATGGCAGAGGAGCTGAAGAAGGAGCAAGACACCTGTGCTCACCTGGAGAGGATGAAGAAGAACCTGGAAACCACCGTCAAGGATCTTCAGCACCGCCTGGATGAGGCTGAGAATCTAGCCATGAAGGGTGGGAAAAAGCAGCTCCACAAACTGGAGACCAGGGTATGTAAGCTATATGGACGTTGCTGTGTATCGTGTGTGCCACAAGCCAGCAGGTAAGCCAGAGTGTCACAGCACTGTTCCTCCTACTCTCTGCTATGGTCCTGACTGCAGGTGCGTGAGCTCGAGAGTGAGCTGGACGCTGAACAGAAGCGCGGAGCCGAAGCCATCAAGGGCGTCCGCAAGTATGAGAGGAGAGTGAAGGAGCTCACCTACCAGGTTCTTTTTTTGTTTCTCTGCTCTTTTCTAGATAAATGCCAATTCCCTATTATGTCAGCATATACTGTTTAGATAGGCGCTTATCTATTAGACATATTTCTGTATCTTTCAAAGCAGTCCATTTCTAGTTTGCTAGAGACTAGGACAGAGTTTGTCTTTGAGTGACACAAAAGCATATTCTTTGATTTGACTCAGAGTAAGAGGGTTTTTTCTTGTATTTGTTTTATGCACAATATCTGAACATTTTGCATGGGGACTGTATTTGTCTGTGTTGCTTTGCAGTCTGAAGAGGACAAGAAGAATGTGAACAGATTGCAAAATCTGGTGGATAAACTCCAGAACAAAGTGAAGGCCTACAAGAGACAAGCTGAAGAAGCTGTAAGACATACACATTATGTACAATACACACACACATACACAGACACATACACACGCACGCACACACACACATACACGCACACACACATGCACACACATGCACAAACACACGCACACACACACATGCACACACACACACACGCGCACACACACACAGTGACTGAGAGAGAGAGAGAGAGAAGATGAGCCAATATCCTATCCTATGTATTTACACTATTTTATATATTTTCACTATTTTTTATATTTTGTTTTGGACTTATTTGTTTCAGGAGGAACAGGCCAACACTCACCTGACTCGCTTTAGGAAGGTGCAGCACGAGCTGGAGGAGGCTCAGGAGAGGGCTGATATTGCAGAGTCCCAGGTCAACAAGATGCGAGCCAAAACCAGAGACATGGGACCCAAGGTCAGCTGGAATGTTTGTAGTTTTGCCCTCAACCTTCTAGAATACAAAATGCCTAAATTTGATCTTTGGTAACAGCAGTGTTGTCATACTGCGCTGTATGAAATGAAAGGTTGGTGATTTTGTAATTTTTTCAATTCCAAATATATCAGCACTACTCCAGTTTCTTTGAAATATAACATTTCTTAGGGGCCTATAAGCAGCAATAATGTTATGGATATGGTGTTATAGTTCTTCCAGGTATCCTGATAAATAGACACTTTCAGACATAAAAAATCTAAATGGTGACAATATTTTTTGTTGTTTTTCTTTCAACTGTATAATTTGATTTTGCTTTGTGCTCGTGAATACATTTTTAATGGAGGAGTTATAATTTGGCTATCACTGAGCTCAAATGATTGTCCTGATTTAATGGGGTTGCTGTTGTGCTTTTTTTTGCTTTGACAGACACCAGAGGGTCAAGCAGAATAGCAGAGCAAGAAAGATAATGCTGTGTCTCTATCTCTCAGAATGGACAAGAAAAAACAGAAGAGCTATTAATGTACTGCATGTATAATTTCACACGCTTCAGCAAATGAAACATGGAGATATTATGATGACACAGCCCTTGCCTTTGGTGCTCTCATCAAAACCCATTTCAGTCACTTGTATTTTACATAATACATGTAAACAAATGATCTCAGTTCTCTAAGGGTGCTAAATTGTGCATGAGTCTTCCACAATGGAATTATTACACAATGCCAGCTAATATCAAATCATGACTTTGCATATTTAAAATTTGTATTTTTTATTTGCATGCTTGAATGTCTCTCCCAGTAGCCTACTAGTTTACCGAGGGCAAATGCACTTGTATCTACACCTCAAATGAAGCTAAATTAAAAAAAGATACTACCCAAAATCATTTAACCTAGACATCCATTAATGGCAATCTCGTTACCCTCATCGATCAAATAAATCAAGTACCGTATCAGTAGCAGCAGCCTTGTGTTGTCTTATTCCTTCTCAGTACATTTTGCTAGCGTTGCTAACAATGACGCCACATAACAATTCCATTCAGAAGTTTCCCCTTACCTCCTCCAGACGTGTTATGCCACTCAGCACACACGCAACAAAGGTACATGAAATTCGACATAATTCCATTTTACGGTGATAACCTCACTGACAAGCGATTCTCTACCATAGACTGCAGCCAGAGCAACGCTGCACTTACGGGATAAACTTTTGGCTATATTTGAACTTGAGATTCTCCTTGCTCAAGTTCCATTCTGCATCATATGTGTGGATTATCCAGTATTTACACTCTGTTTAAAATGTTGGGTTGATTTAGATGCTTATGAAAGGATTATCCAGCGCTGTCCTCCCTTTGCACTGGAGGTCACTTTGATGTTAGATTCCTTTCATAGAGTCAAGTCAAGCATACTTTGGTTTGTTCCATGGTGTGGGTTCCAAAGCAAACCAATACTAGTACTATTAGATAGAATTAATAATAATTAATACTAATACTTAGAATTAGAATTAATTATAATTTGACATTAGGTTTCTCACCCTCTCTGAATCTCTGTATTATGATCTGACATATATCAAAGATACTCCATAATAGACTATGCTATGTGATTTAAAGAAGTACAATATCTCACAATTTATACTATACATACTGTAGATCAGAATGCATTAAAATATAAGAATCCATATTGCATTCAGGTCCTTTATTGTAATGCACATACAGCACATACAAGTCAAAAGTACACACACACAAAAAAAATCTCACTCAATATCTATGCTACTGTACCGGTTGCTTTACAACCAGTGACTTAACAGAGAGAGACAGAGAAAGCTATTTTATTTGATATTACCATATTTTGCTGCTCTATCGCTTAGCACATTTCCACTTTGATTTTCTAGATCGTTCTTACATTGAAAACCTTTCTACATAATAATCTCATTCAGGCAATTACAGAATGCACATTAGGCATGCATGCAGGCAATTATTGTTCTGTGATCAGACTCCAAAGCCTTGAACAATGTCAAAGCATTTTTGTAAGAACAGCAGAAGATGAAAGGAGAATTGCTTTGATGTCATTACACTAAGCACTTTTCCCCCAAGAGTCTCTTTTATTCACTGGCATCTTTTCCCTGCAAAGAAAGAAATGAGAAAGAAAGAGAGACAGAGAGAGAGAAAGAGAGAGAAACACATTCCACATTAGTCCATTTAGATGATATGCATGAATCCATCCCAAGGCAAAATCCCATTGCGATGCATGCCAGTGACACGTCATCGACTCACTTTGGCCCCCATTTCTCGGCTCTTGGCTCGCATCTTGTTGACCTGAGACTCAGCACTGTCAGCTCGATCCTGAGCCTCCTCCAGCTCATGCTGCACCTTCCTTAATTTTGATAAATATGAGTTGGCTTGTTCTTCCTGTAAAACAGCAAATAAATAAACTTTAGCAAATTAAAACAAAAACAAAAAAAAAAATAGAAATGTGCTTCATGTAAATATTTGTTTTATTCAAACACTCTTAAGCCCAACCATTTCAGTGTTGTGATACTCACTGATTCTTCAGCCTGCCTTTTGTATGCTTTCACCTTCAGCTGCAGTTTATCCACGAGTTCTTGCAGACGCAGAATATTCTTCCTGTCTTCCTCAGACTATGTAAGGCAATAAATGTGAAAAAAATAAGTGACTGCACCATAATTAAGCAGTCTAGCAGACTCCCTTTGGCAGTTCTGTTTTCATAGACCTACCTGATAAGACAGCTCCTTGATTCTGCGCTCGTATTTGCGCATGCCTTTTGTGGCATCAGAGCTGTGTCTCTGCTCCAACTCCAGTTCGTTCTCAAGTTCACGCACCTAACAAACAAAAAAATATCTATTTGAAATGATCCACAAATCATTTAAAAAGTAATCTCTTCTTTATCTTTGTACTATATGTGCAATGTTAAATCTAATTGATCTTACTCTGGTCTCCAGTTTCTGGAGTTGCTTCTTTCCACCCTTCATGGCCAGATTCTCAGCCTCATCCAGGCGGTGCTGAAGGTCTTTCACAGTGACCTCCAGGTTTTTCTTCATCCTCTCCAGGTGAGCGCTGGTGTCCTGCTCTTTCTTCAGCTCCTCTGCCATCATAGCAGCCTTGGCAGAGTAACCAAAGGTTTATTATATTCATGTAACGGACAACAAACCCTAACATTTTGTTTTCTAGCGCATCATGGTGAAACGTGCGATCTTACATCAGTGATTGCCTTTTTGGCTTTTTCCTCAGCATTCCTTGCCTCTTGAGTGGTCTCTTCCATTTCAGTCTGAATCTGGGTCAGATCTACCTCCAGCTTCCTTTTGCTGTTGAGCAAGCTCACATTCTACAAAGAAAACACCCCCAGTCAATACCAAAAAGTTCTTCCCAGAATCACCTGCCTTCAGTTTAATGGCCCTCAGAGTTACCTGTGAGTGCAGAAGCTGAACCCGTTCGCTAGCATCCAACAGCTCCTGCTCGGCCAGCTTGCGGCTCCTCTCGGTCTGCTCCAGTGCGGCCCTGATCTCCTCTACCTCAGCCTGCAGCAGGTTTGCCCGCCGCTCTGTCATGGCCACCTGCTCTTTCATGTCATCGTTGTTCCTCAGCACATCCTCTAGATGGATCTGAGCATCCTTTTGGAGTCATTAAGAATATAGGTGTTAAAAGCACACAGCATGCTGTTGTTATGTGAATACAAAGACAACCAGACAAACCCATTTTAATCATCCTACCTTAAGTTGAGCTTGAACATTCCTCAAATGTTTCTGTGACTCGCTGGCTTGTCTGTTAGCATGGCTCAGCTGAATCTCCATCTCGTTCAGGTCCCCCTCCATCTTCTTTTTGATTCTCAGGGCGTCATTCCTGCTCCGGATTTCCGAGTCAAGGGTGCTCTGCATGGACTCTATGACTCTCTGGCTGTTCCTCTTCAGCTGATCCATCTCCTCATCCTTCTCGCCGATCTTCCGCTCCACTTCGGACTTCATCTGGTTCAGCTCCAGCTGTGCACGGAGGATCTTAGACTCCTCATGCTCCAAGGAGGCCTCAAAAGTAAATATTATTGTGAAATTATGATACAGTTGCCAAAAAGCAGGGTGCCACCTTTGTTCTCTAAGCCTACATATACAGCAATAAGAATCTAATAATCCCTTAGCCATTATTGGACTTACTACAGGTTGTGATTGTGTTATATTAATATAATTATATATATAATATTTTGCTTGGGCAGATAAATTAGTAAACCCTGATTCCATCTCACTCAACTCTGTTATATCAAATGGTTGCCACTGTATCACTGAATGCTGTGTTTTGTTAAGCACAAACTGCTATTAATTCAACGGCCTTGTAATAAGACCTTTTGACTGCACTGTTGTGCTGTGGAGGGCCCATTGCATTGGACTGGATGTCAGTGTTGTGCACAAACTAGCTCAAACATTGAACAAGTTAATTTTTCTATAAACTGTGAACTGAACACACTTATAGCTAAAGAACTTATTGCTAAAGAACTCTGAATCACTGTTTAGGTCCAGATAAAAAATGGGGACATGGGGTTACTGCCTTAGTTGTGATGTATGAATCAGGTATACAATATCCACAACAGTTGTATGGTATCTGTATTGGCAGCGGGTTGATTTGAAAAGAAAAGCACAAAAATTTCTTCACAAGAAAAAATCAATGAAGTAAGCCAACTATTTCTCAATAGTTTTCTCTTTCCTGTATGAACTGAACTTCAAACTAATTCATGTGAAGTTCGTACTTCCACAACGCTGCTGCAGTATCCACATTGAAAACAAGATTACCTCAGCCTCCTCCAAGGAGGTCTGAATCTCTGTCTTTTCCTGCTCTGCTTGTTTCTTCGACTTCTCAAGTTCGTGAATGTTTTTTCCTGATTCTCCAAGCTGCTCTGTGAGATCCATGATTTCCTCTAGGGAATACAAATAGCAGACTTGATTGAAAAGGGTCTAAGGAATCTTTATTTTGATGCATAAAAGATTATTTCTTTCAAGGATCAGGTAAAAAAAAAACAAGCCTCTTACGCTGCAGGTTTTTGTTTTCACGTTTCAATGTTTCAAGATGTTCAAGAGATTCTTCATATGAATTTTTCAGTTTGAAATTTTCAGTTCCCATTGCACGCACTTCTTTCATGGCAGCTTCTAATTCAGCCTGACTCTCCTCATACTTCTGCTTCCATTCAGCCAGCACCTGCAGAGGGTGAGCAACATTTAGGGACAATATTTACTGTGAAGACAACAAGATGGTATCGACTTACACTTTTTTCACTGAAATTTGACATTTATTATAAAAAGTTTAAAGGTTATAAATGGTTAAAAGGATATTAGAATAAGGTAGTGCTGCTCTTACCTTGTCAAAAGTCCTTTGCTTCTTATCTAAGGCAACTGCAGCTGAATTTGCTCTTTCCACATCTGTCATGAGATCCTCAACCTCACTCTGGAGCCTCTGCTTGGTCTTCTCCAGAGAGGAGCACTTGGAGTTGACCGCTTCCACCGCCTCCTCTGCCTCCTGGAGACGCTGGGCCAGCTTCTTCCTGTCAGATTGAAATGTTAAATACATACAGTAAATACAGAAGACACACATACCAATATAGGTATATATAGGTATATTCTGAATGTTTATGTTTTCATACACATACAATATATTCACAAATGTTTTTTTCTTTCCAAAGATTCTGATAATTCTGATTATTTGTCATGAGATTACTTGGCCTCCTCGAGTTCCTCTGTGCGCTGGATGGCAGCCGTCTCGTATTTGGTTTTCCACTGCGCCACCTCACTGTTGGCCTTGGACATGCAGCGCTGCAGCTCAGCTTTGGCCTCCTGCTCCTCCTCAAACTGCTCCCGCAGGAGGTCACAGTCATGGCGAGCAGACTGCAAACTGTGGGCCAGTGCATTCTTGGCCTATTATAGGTGTGTAATTACTAGAAGTTTCAAGGATTGTTATGTTATCACTTGATCAATTTGTTTTTACCCTTTTTTTTGCACTTTACTCACTTTATTTTCTTCTTCATTTTGCCTCTTTAACTCATCAATTTGTTGAATGTAGGCCTGTTTTCCTCTTGTTAGCTGAGACAGCAAGGAATCCTTCTCTTCAGCATGGCGTGCCATCTTACCTACACCGCGATTTTTACCACTAAGCCGTTAGTGAGGTAGCCTACTTAATCAATATTATTATTAAATATTAAAAACAAAAGATAAAATATTTAAAAATGAATATTCTGAAAGAGTTATTTCTTATTCGAAAACGTTATTACTTCTTAAAGACTTTCTTCATCTAGAAAGTTGTTTCAGCTTTACCACTTTCTGTCTGCAACCTAGACTTCTGAGAAGAAAGGTCATTAATGAGTCTCAGTTGCTCCTCTTCCCTGGTCTTCACTTCACTCAGCTGGTCTTCAAGGCTATGGCACATTTTTTCAAGATTCACCTGTAAAATAGGTAGACATCTTAGCTTTTATGTACAGTGCATCTGTTATTTGAGATCCACTCAGCAACATTTTAACCCAGTCTTCAAAACATTCACCTTAGCTCTGGCTATGGACTCCATACTGCTGGTGAGGTCATCCACCTCCATTTTCAATTCACTCTTCTCCTTCTCCAGCTTCTGTTTGACCCGCTGGAGGTTGTCAATTTGTTCCCCCAGCTCGGCCACAGTGTCAGCATGCTTCTTACGAAGAGCCGCTCCGGTTGCCTCATGTTGCAGGGATGATTCCTCCAGATCTCGCCGGAGCTTCTGGTACTCAGCCTCCCGCTTCTTGTTCATCTCAATCTGGGCAGCTGTGGCACCACCAGCCTCCTCCAGCCTCTCGCTGATTTCCTCCAGCTCCCTGGAGAGATCAGATCTCTGCTTCTCCACTTTGGCCCGGGCAGCACGCTCAGCCTCAATCTCCTCCTCCAGTTCCTCAATGCGAGCCTGGGTATATCAAGGAGACAAGTACACTTAAACAACAATTGGTCTGATAATTTCCAGAGAACAATGTCTGCATTAGATTGGTTTCTTACCTGAAGCTCTTTAATTTTCTTTTGAAGCTGAGAGTCAAGCACCTGCTCATCTTCAATCTTACTTTGAAGCTGTGTGACCTCAAAGTCTTTCCTAATCCAAACAAAAATATTTACAGGTGGAAAACAGGAAAATTAAAATGATGATCTCCTTGTTGAAGTGACATCAAACTCCACAACGTGGAGAGCTCAAGCATATAGCCCGTCTGCATTTCATACTTTTTCAACCTTTCCTCGAGCTGTTGCTTCTCATTCTCCAAGTCCATTGTGGACTCCTGGGCCAATTTCAGATCTCCCTCTAGCTTTCTCCTTACCCTCTCAAGGTCCATCCGAATCTTTCGCTCTTGCTCAAGTGAGCCCTCCAGCTGAGTTAAAGCAAAGGAAACAACACACATACATGACGTATGTCTTTCATGCTGTATGAGAGCAAGGGAACTAGATGTTCCACTATGCTAATATTGGGTCAAAGTCATTCATCAGTTCATACAGACTTACATCTTCCACTTGTTGCTCCAGCTTATTTTTGGCTTTGTTCAGGGTGTTGACCTTGTCCTCCTCGACCTGGAGGTCATCTAGCATCTGCTGATGGGCCTCTTGGAGTGCTTTCTTTTCCTTGGTGAGCTTACAGAGATTCTCTTCCTGCGCAATGATCTCCTCAGTCAGGTTTTTCACCTGTGTGGTGGCAATCAAATCACATCAAACGCAAACATATGTTTAATAATTAAATACATATTTAACATACACATTTAACATATTAACATTTAACATAGTTAACAAATGTTCAATATTTCAATATTATATCTGTTTTAATATTAATTCTCAACAGCAATGAGACACATTTACAGACTTCAGGCAGATTATGAAATATGACACATTCATTATTGTACAAAAAGTAATGAGTGCATGAATATATACTGAACCTTGTTCTCCACAGCATGTCTCTCCTTCTCCGCTTTGGCCAAAGTGAGTTCTAGGTCGTCCATGTCCTTCTTCAACTCGGAGCACTCGTCCTCCAACTTCCTCTTCTTTGCAGTCAGCCCGGAATTGATTTCTTCCTCGTCCTCCAGTCTCTCTGTCGTCTCCTTCAGCTTTGCCTCCAGCTGTATCTTGCTCTTAATTAACCCCTCGCACCTCTCCTCCGCATCCATCAGGTTATCAGATTCCTTTCACAAATTAAAAAGAAAAATGCAGAAGGAAAAATATATACAAACAAATAAGGACGTATCAGTTGTGCATATACGGCCAGACGAACTTCTCAACTTTCTTTTCAATTGTATTACTAATGTAATAACTGTAGCAACTCTATTACTAATTAGTATTACTATGCTTTATCCGTGTAGGAGAAATTGAGCAAGAAAAGAACACGTACTGCTTGAACTTGAAGGAGAAGGTCATTCTTCTCCTGCACAATTGAGACCAGCTTCTCCTCCAGTTCCTTACGTCTGCTTTCAGACTTGGCAAGGTCCTCCTTGCACTTGGCAAAGTCCTCTTTCATCTGTGCCATCTCCTTCTCAGACTCGGCACTCTTCAGCAGAGGCTTCATCTTGAAGTACAGACGCATCCATGGCCAGTGCTTTACATTCATGAATGCCCGTATGTTGTACTGGATGGTGTAGATGGACTCTCTTTTCAAAAAGAATGACGAAATGATGATATTCATTTCAGATACTGCACAAAAGGACAATACTGTATGTACTGTGCTACACACATGGGATAGAATACCTCCTGTCAAGCATCTTCTTATACTCCATTCTCACAACATATGCCCGGCAGACAGCCTGAATACAGGTGACCACCTGGGCCAGCCGCTCGTCTCTCATCTCTTCCAGGACTCCAAGAAGACCCGCTTTAAAGAACACCTGTGTGAGTACAATTCCAAACCATGCAAGAATGTGTCAGATCTTCATCTACTGTTTACATGTGAAGATCTGGTGACACCTCTACTGTGTGTGTTATTTGCATGAGGTTTAACAGCAACAATGTAGAGATGCACCTTGGTGTGCCCAAACTTATATTGTGAGTGATCAACATCAATTGAGCCCAAGAGTTTCTCTGCAGCTTTCTTGTTGTCCATGAACTGGCCCTCAGGAACTGCACTGGCATTCAGGATCCTGTATCTAAAACATAGTCACAGTTGTATATCTGAGATTCAGATTTCAATATTGATTACATTGTAAAGTGTTTGCATTAATAACATATAAATACTTGCTTAAAAACTGGTTTGTGCTGTCATACATGTAGGTTTGATAAAGTACTTGATGAAGTACGTAGTGACTGAAGACACATGAGGAACCAAATTCTGACAGCCTATCCAGGGTGCTTACCTTTGCTTGAAGTCCCCATATAAGATTCTGCTGGGGAAGCCCTTTCTACAGATTCTGATGCCTTCAAGCACACCATTACAGCGCAGTTGGTGGATGACCAAGTTGTTTTCCATGGCACCTGATATCAGTGGCATATGCATGACCATCGGTAGAAGTCGAATGATGATTTACTAAATATCCTACAGGAAAACTCAAAGTACCTGGTGTTTTGGTCTCATTTGGGATCAGGCACCGCACAAAGTGTGGATGAGTGGTCCTCAAGTTTGACATTAGTTTATTCAGGTTTTCCTACATAGACATGAGAGATTTAAAAAAAAATTGGCAAAGGCACAAGCATCCTACGTTTCAAATAACAACCGCTTACCCTAAACAGAGCGGACACAGTTTGAAAAGATGAGCCCTTCTTTTTCGCTGCTTTCTTTCCACCGGCAGCTGCTCCAGAATCTAAAAAATAATAAATCAATATTTGGTAGCAGTAATACTAATAGTAGAAGTAAACATAAATAGCAATAAAAGTAGTGCTTGTGGTAATTATCATATTTATATTTGTGTATACACACAATATATACAATACGGAAGCTATATCTCCTTCCTTTTTCTTTGAATACACAGCAAAGTTGTGACACAGATGCTTTAAACAACATAAACTCATGTAAATTTACCATCGCTGCCAGAGAAATTTGCATACAGCATTGCAAGAATTTTCACTGGGGACTTCTGGTACAGCTGTACAACTGATTCGTTCAGGGGATCCTTGTTCTTCTCTAGCCAGCCTGCAATGTTGTAGTCAACAGTGCCAGCATAGTGGATCAAGGAGAAGTGGGCCTCAGGCTTGCCTTTGACAGCCTTTGGCTTCAGAAAGCAATTGTTCTTGCCCAAGTGCTGGTCATAGAGCTTGTTCTTAAAAGATGTATCAGTTGACTTGGGGAACATGCACTCCTCTTCAAGAATTGAAAAGATGCCCATTGGCTGTTAAAAAAGACATGTTACACTCTCAGGTAAATCAAAACACATATGAGCGTGAACAAATCTCTTTATACATATGCAAGGTGCAAAATGGACCTTCTCAATAAGCTCAATGCAGGCAGCCAGATCCATTCCAAAGTCAATGAAGTCCCAATCAATGCCCTCCTTCTTGTACTCCTCTTGCTCCAGCACAAACATGTGGTGGTTGAAAAACTGTTGCAGCTTCTCATTAGTGAAGTTGATGCAAAGCTGCTCCAGAGTGTTGAACTAAATCAAGTCAGCATAAAACGCATTTAATGCATGTTTTAATAGAATTAGCAAGAAAATAAAGTATGAGAGAAATATATTTTTTAGACAGTAGAGATTTAATTCTGGGAAAACTTACATCAAAAATTTCAAATCCAGCAATATCCAAGACCCCAATAAAATGTTGCCTTTGCTGTTTGGTGTCCAGCTGCTGGTTTATCCGCATTACCATCCAGAGGAACATCTTCTCATAAACAGATTTTGCAAGGGCACCAATGGAGTTGTACACCTAAGGCATTGAACAGTAATGTCATAATCTATCTGGGCAAAGATGATGGTGCAGGCAAATAATTACAGACAATTACAGGTAATAAAAATAAACCTGTCCAACTTACTTGTTGGACATTTTGTCCCTTGGTGACATACTCATTCCCAACTTTCACCCGTGGATAGCAGAGATTCTTCAGCAGGTCTGCAGAGTTGAGGCCCATCAGGTAGGCAGCTTTGTCTGCCACTGAAAATGAAAGTACATTATAAACCCAATTTTTTTTATGATGCAAATCAATCACCTTCCATTTACAGCTGCGACTAACTTTACACAATAAAAATCTTTTAACTAGACTTAGTCAATACATAATGCACCGTTTATATGGCAGCATCATTTTTTTAATGTACCCATGAGTCTATTGAAAGCATTAACTGACAACAGTAAAATAATTAACTGAACCTAAGGCATCTTACCCTCTGTGCCATCAGGCTCTGCCTGCTCCTCACGCTGTTTCTGCTTGAATTTCATGTTCCCATAATGCATCACAGCTCCAGTCAACTTGTAGATGCTCATCTTCTCGTCAGAGGAGAAACCAAGAATGTCAATGGCTTCCTAGAACATGAACAGAATGGAATTGTTGTGCTTTTGCTTCTCTAGTGGGTTGTTTATTTGCTTGTTTTGACAGTGGCTGTACATTATTAAGTTTTACTGACATCAGTTGCCATCAGTTCTTCAGCATCATCTATGCTTTTTACTGCCACCTCCCCTTGGCTGATGAAGGCAAAGTCATATGGATTGGTAGTAATGAGAAGCATATCTGTAAGTTAGATCCAAATGTGTGTTAGCAGACATTACAGACCTTTCTAGAAACTTTTCAGAAAAAGAACACAAAATAACATTGCACCAATATTTACCAATTAGTTCTGGCTTCTTGTTGCAAGTAAGCTGGTAAAATATGTGATAGCTCCTCTCAGCTGACAACTGAAATGTAACTCTGGATTTTTCCAAGAGATCTGTACCAGCAAAACAATAATAAAAAATTAAAAGGAAATAATTTCAACAGTTATGCTTAATTGTGCAACATGTTATAAATGCATACGTTTACGGGGTACTTGCATGTTTCAATATCTGCTGATGCCAGTTTCCCTGTCATCCCAAAATGTATCCTTATAAACTTTCCCTGCAATGAGAAAAGTTCAGCGTCTTTTTCTGAGCTGATATGATATAGAATATGAGAGTATGAATTATGTATGACTTATGAATTATGTACTCACAAAACGAGATGAGTTGTCATTTCTCACTGTCTTGGCATTGCCAAAAGCCTCAAGTAGAGGGTTAGCCTGTATGATTTGATCCTCAAGAGTGCCCTATTGTCCGAGAAAAACGTAAATATCTTTTTCTGATAGGTTTACTTGGGCTATTTGGTGAGATTGCAATAACAAACAGAATCATTTGCCTTCATTTTGCTGACAACTTCTTTTTTCTTGTCGGCAGACACTGCAATTGTGGCGAAGTACTGAATGACGCGCTTGGTATTCACAGTTTTCCCTGCACCAGATTCTCCACTTGAGAATATCAGAATACCGGTAGTCTGTTAATTCTTAATATAATGTTTAAACAATATGGCACAAAAAGACAATGCCATGATGACAATGATCTGACCTATGCACAAGGCCAGAGATCAAATGCCACAAGTAACATGGTATAACAATATTAGGTTCTGTTAGTAAATTAAATTAAATGAATACTTACGTGATGAGGATTGACTGATTCTCCCTGTCTGCCACACACACACACACAAAAACAAAAGCATAAAGCAAAGGTAGCACAAAGACCAAAAGTAAACCTTAAAATTTTCTCAAGAAATCCCTCACCAGTCAGCATGAACTGATAGGCATTATCAGACAGAGCAAAGATATGTGGAGGCACCTCCATCCTCTTCTTTCCCCTGTAGGCAGTCACCACCTCGGGGTTGTACACTGGGAGCCACTTGTATGGGTTCACAGTCACACAGAACAACCCAGAATAGGTCTAACATACGGAGAGAAGATCCTATATATTTTATACATTGTCATATATATATATAAAATCTGTTCATGTAATTCATGGTTATTAGAGGTTTACGGTGTAAAGCTTACATAGATCATCCAGGCTGCATAACGCTCTTTGAGGTTAAACAGCACACAAGGTTCATTGAGGTGGGTCATCATTGCCATGTCTTCAATCTTGTCAAATTTGGGTGGATTCATTGGAAAGACTTGGTCTTCCTTGACAGTTACATTCTGAGTTAATAAAAAAAAATCTATTAGAGAGATGCTTTCTTGCATGGTTTATTTTTATGGATGGTTTCTGATCAAAATGGATGAAATGTGAAATCTAGACTACCCTTCATAATGTTGTAAATGCGAACAGACAGCTCTGCAGGTCACACTTACCCTGCCATCCTGAGCCTCCACAGTGGCTTTGCCTCCATCTTTGCTCAGGATGGTTCCTTTCACATAAAGTTCCTTTTCATCACAGACAAAGCAGGCTGTTTTGCCATCAAATGGCCTACTCTGGGACTCTATGCGCTCTTTCTCACTCTTGCGAAGGTACTGGGCAGCCACCCCAAAAACTGCCATCTCTGCATCAGAACTCATTCTGACCCTTTGAGCAAGAGCACTCACAAAATAAGATCTCTTTAGACACTGGAAATCTTTGTTTAAAAATGTGTGGGTAAAATAAAAGGTACAAAGCTTGATTTACATACCCCTCTGAGATAGCTCACTTAAAATCAGCTGGATGAATTCTAAAATGGGTTATTCAGCGGAAAGAGGTGTTCGCTGACGGGAAAAATCATTCATCATAACTGATATCATCATCAAAAAAAAACTCAAATTTTTCCAAACTTGTATGTATAGCTACCACCCGAGTATTACTCACATGCTGTCAGACTTACCTGGGACTCTTCTCAACAGTGGCCCACCTCACCCAGCCCTTATATAGTGTGGTCATTGTCCTTGACGCCATTCCTGCCCTATGTATGGGCATGCATTGTTATATCAGCAGATGGTTGTGAATAAATCCAGTACAAAGTAAAGTTATATTTAGCACTGCCTTAGAGTAAAAGACTTGTGGATAATCTTGTGGTGCAGGTTAGCAATTTAACACTAATGGGCACCACAAACAAATATTTTTGCTAAAATTATGAAAATGACCATTATAAACCCAGTTGTTATAAACCCAGGTATCAGGAACCTGTGAACTGTTAAATGCACTAGATGTGACAAAACCTTTGTTTAAGGGATTTTCTGCCAAAGTATTCTTCAGTCACATGTATTGCAGTCAGCCTAAGCACAGTTTACTTGGTATTTTAAACACTATAGGGTTTAAGGCAGCTCCCCTATTAACTTCAATACCCTTGCTATTTTAGTGGAGTGAAGAAAAGCAACAGATTACTCACAGGCTGTGATCAACGTTTGTTTTGATTGATTTTACAGGCTAATAGAGGTCAACCATGACGGAAATACTGACAGGTCATCAAAAGACACCGCTTGGACGCAGCTGTTTCAAAACAATGGGCATTGTAACCAACTAGCCAAGTGACGGTATGCTTGGGCCTATTCTTCAGACTGAAGGACACTGACATTGAAGTTAATCAGCCCAATTTAGATGCCCAGAGCATTGTAATTAATGCCACGGCTGTTCCCACTTCCAATTATGATTGTGCTCGAGTTGTCTGCATAGCACAAAGTCACATCAAGGTGAGCACATAGGCACGACAACTTTCTATTCACAGGCACAACTCCGTGCCAACGGGATATCCCTGCATGACGACTTGTGTTTCATCATGGTATTGTAGGGACAATTGGCTGTGGAGAGTTTTTTTATCTGAATACCGTAAACATTATTAAACTAATATGAGACAACTTGTCTGTAACCTTTTAAACAGATTTAATAATTCTGGGTCTCACAGAAGTCTATGCGATCCATGCGTGTGCTTTTCACATGCTACTCTAGATGGCGTCTGTCATGAAACAAAGGGCAGCACCCGGCCTCGACCTTTTGAGTACTTGGATCTTTTGGAGTGGATCAAGCAATCTGTAGATACCTACGAGAGAATGACCGTGCAGGCGCAACCAACAATTAACTGGCCTTTGTAGCCATCTACTGCCTGTGTCCTGTATTTGACAGTCATGAACTCGAAATCAGCAAAAAATAGTTTTCGAACAAATCAATAAATACATAAATAAACGGACCCCTACAATTTTTTTCGAAGTGTAAGTGTGTGTGTGGTAGCCTATTTGTTTCGGTGCAATGACACTCGGGTAGGGCATAACGCATGACAACGTTTTGTTGGCAACGTCTCAGAGGTGGAACCGCAGGTTTTCGGCTGGTTGGAATGGATAGAACCTCTTCCCTTGTGCTGCTTTTAAGTGACACTGCGAGATGTTACTATACACACAAACGAACGCCGAACAACCATGGATCACAAAGAAACTGTAGGTTAACATGTCCCCGTCACTTTTGACTTGACCTTTATACAATGTCACGAATCCATTGCCGAAGTTTGTACGCATTCAGAGGAAAACATGACCAGGCGCTTAAATTCGAGGTAGGAGAGATTATCGAAGTTCTGCAACCACTGGACGGCGGGTGGTGGGAAGGAGAGATAGATGGAGTCAGAGGATGGTTCCCTGCTAACTACGTCAACGTTCTGGAGGTAAGCCAGGGGCAGACCACAAAAGTGGTCTAACACGGATCCATAAATTCGTTGGATATATAAGTTGAATGACTTGTATGCTGAACAGATGCGTAAGGAAAAATATGACGTGTGCAAGTAAAATAGTAAAGAACAGCTTAAAATGAATATACAGTACATTGATTTAGTCATAAAATGATCTTTTCTGAGAGACAAATTACTAGCTTGCACAATGACGCACACGCACTCAACGTAGATTGCTCTCGAAAAAAAGAGACAGGAGGAAATATTAGACAAAATAACTCTTATAGATCTCCTTATGTGAAAACGTTAGGACATCAGTGAGCCACTTCAGTCAGAAAACACTTGCCTTCACTCCTATCCAGGTTTCTTTGCCTCTAGGCCCTTTCTGTTGACGAATTTGGCTTAATCCGTTCAAGAGAAGCATGACGGCTTGTTCAGAGATCTTACGCGCTCTGGGAGTGTGTAATACTTTGGTATGGTTTTCAGTTTGCAAATTGGGGAGAATGGACGTCTATGCTGCTCTTGCTTAATAGCATTTAGGTGTTTACAGGCGTTTCATGGATAGGTCCATGAAAAGGGACTCTATTCAGCTTGACCTCCTCTGTCACCAGGCTTTAATTTAGGTTGTCTCATCTAGAGTAGACATACTCTGACATTATACTGTCAAACTTTTGAAATGCACACATTGGTTTTCATTTATAACACTACATTTTACAGGATAGACATTGCATTGCCCCCTGTCCTAATTAGTCTCCAATTGAATATTTTGTAAATCAACAATGCGCATGATTGATCATTTTAAGCAAGAGTCCTATGTGATTGTTTTGTGACAGGCAACCAGAGAATAAAAGAATCTGTCTGAGCCAAGTGTTCAGTTAAATATGAATTGAGATGTGTTCTAGACAGACAGGTCTCATGAGATCACCTTTCTCATGAAGCAATGTGATTCAAAACAAAATAGCAAATCTGATTCCATAGCCCACATTGTGTGGTATTCAAGGCTTTTTCAAGATAGCACTTTTATCATCATTTATCCAGCTGTCCCCTACCTCTCCCCAGTTTTCCGCTTTTTGTCTGCCCTGTCTAGCCAGCTGCACGGACAGCCAAGCCGACTTGCTGTCATCATCTCATCAACAAAGTTGACCATTTCCATTTTGGGAAGGAGCACCAGTGATGCTATGCACAGAGGGTCAATTTGATTTGCAAGTTATGGGCCAGCGGGTCGCACAAAACAGGCCTTGTTGCCACAGTGACTCCTCTAGCCATGTCCCACACTATCGTCCATTGTGCATCTGCGCTCATGAAGAGGGAAGAAGTGATATTTCAGCCCGGGCCCTTGCAGCAGCGTTCACATCTGGCGGGCTCAGACAAAGGCGTTCAAAGAGCTTTCCAACTGGCATCGAGAATGAGACACATCTTCTGTTTTTTATAGAGTTTCAGTGACAAGTCATGTACATTCTTTGTCCCCTTGTCCTCAACTTGGACCCTTAGGCGGCGGTCCGGTTCGGACAAAACTGCCTCCAGAGTCTCTAATTTCTGCTCCACAGTCAGGCCTCTCTATCTCTATCTCTCTCTCTTTCTCTCTTTCTCCTAAGTCGTGTCAGTCGACACCTCTCACTTTCACTCCTGTGAGAAAAGAATGAAAGAAAACAGCTCTGAGAAAGCATGGTAAGGGCAGTCTTTTTTATGCTTGTTCTTTTGGCTGGGTTGGATAGAGAGTTGTGTGTGTCTGTGCTTTGTTTTCTTTTTTACAGTTTTCTGTGTGGTGGCTGCAACACAAAAGTCTGTGTCTGTTTGCCATATGTCAAACTGACAGAGGGGGGCTGGTGCCATCTTTGAATCTATGCACTTCATTTTAATAGAGAAGGCATTATTGTGGAAACAGTTGCAAAGCTCTTCTGGCAGCAATATGTATAACAGAGAAATATCCTTGCTACAGCACAAGGAAATATTATATGCAGTATATGTATTTGAAAAGAAGAGCCTTGTCTGTCACCAAGGCCTTTGATTAACACTTAACACTGAGATGGAAAAAATATTTCTGTGGTGTCAGTTGCTGGCCTTATACTCTTTGTCCCAGAAGCAGGGCTACCGTGAGGACCTCCTGCCCAAGTGTTTTAATCTTTTTTGCTGTGGGTTTTTTTTAAGAGATGCCTGATGCTCTTCTTAACATAACACTGCCATTTTCAACTTTGTCAAAACATCCTCCCACTCCTCCTTTTCATCTCATCCTTCTCTTTCTCCATCTCTTGCCATATTCCTGCTTCCAGAGAGCATGTGAAAGCATTATGTCACATGGCGCCTGACTTGTTTGTTCTAGTGCCAGACCCCTGTCGTTATACTTATTTCTGCTTCCCCTGGTAGTCACTAATTGAGGTAGAGAGTGACAGATTTGTCATCATTCCTTAGTGGAGCAGATGGACCATGCTCTGAATTAATTTCCTTGAATGTCAGAATTTAGGTTGTACCCTACCCTTCTGAACTAGCTTAATTCTCTATATTATTTCAACTGATGCACATGCAATACAAGAATGCCTGTCTGGAGAGTGTCAAAGAGAGCAATGTAAATAATATATGTGAAAGTCTGGGTATATATTGAGTCTCATTGTAGCATTGGAAAAAGGGTGGAATCAGAGTCTGGGATCTTGGATGTAGCCTGTGTAACAGAGATGATAAAATCAATGATTTCCACTTCTCTTGTGAATCATGTGGGGCATCTGTGAAGCCACTCTGTGAAGTTGCAGCTCATCCGAATGATTCACTGGGAGATTGTAAAAAATGAGAGTTTTCATTTCAGCCACAGACGAGAAGAAAGTTTTCTGAAAGCAATAAAAACCGTGACTCTAATGGTTTTCACAAACTGTGGCACATTATCCATCTCGCCGCTGTGACCTCAGGGGCGCCGAGCTGTTTGCATCCATAACTTTTATTCACTGACTCGCGCTAGTGGACGTCAGTGGTTGGGGAGTAAATAAAAATGGCTCTGCAGGCTGTTTCTGTAGCACTTACTGCATGCTGCAAGGTCGTGACTAAACCTTGATGCAGAGGGGAGTGTGTGAGTTCAAGAGAGAAAGAGAGAGAGGGAGAGAGAGAGAGAGAGGAAAAGAGGGTGGGAGGGAGAGGTAGAGAGGAATCCCTTTTATGTTGTACTTCAAACATGTACGTCCTCCCACACCGGCCCAATGACCTGGCAGTGTGTGCATGAGGATTTGAATGCATGATGCACATGTGTCGGTCACCCACAGCCCCCCTCATTTAAACACACACACACACGCAGTTACAAATTTGTGACATGCATGTACCTATGTAAGCATGCAATGTGTAGGTATATGCAACACACCCACACTCTCAAACACAAACATC
This sequence comes from Tenualosa thibaudeaui, assembly GCA_027481765.1. NCBI lineage: Eukaryota > Metazoa > Chordata > Actinopteri > Clupeiformes > Clupeidae > Tenualosa > Tenualosa thibaudeaui. Next base: position 1,993,190 of record JAIFZK010000016.1, read on the forward strand.
CACCCTTACACATACCTATACACATGCCCCTGTGTATGGGTATGGGTAGACCATTGAATGAGATGAGCTCACACACACACACACACACACATCTACCCATACACATGCACTCACACACACACATACAAAATGAGACAAGATACAGAGAGAGATAACAAGAGAGAGAAAGAGACAGAGATAGAGAGAGTTCTGCTGCTGCTGTATGCACTGTCGCACCTGCCAGTGAAACACTCAGTTGCTGCGCTGTAAAACACGCTGCAGTAAACACTCACTTGCTCCGCAGTGCCATATTTTCTCAATGCCGATAGAGAGAGAAAGAACGGGAGAGAGAGGACTAACATGAGCTCCTGGAAGCTGAAGATAAGGCTCACCAAAGAACACAAATTTTTCATTCCCTTACATAACTGTAGTCATGTTTCTTCAGGTGACTTACAGCTCAGACAATGGCACTGCGACTGAGAGTAGATGAGGCGTGGAGTGGGGTAAAGGTAGCTCTGAGAGTTCTTACGCCAGTGTAAGGTTGTCAAAACCTCCTCCCACTCCTCCTTCTCATCTCATCCTTCTCTTTCTCCATCTCTTGCCATATTGCTGCTTCCAGAGAGCATGTGAAAGCATTATGTCACATGCCGTCTGACTTGTTTGTTCTAGTGCCAGACCCCTGTCATTATACTTATTTCTAATAATAAAGTATTTAATTAAATATTTAAAATTAATAAAGGTATCTCTGAGAGTTCTTACGCCAGTGTAGTTCTTGGTGTAAGCTAAACATGGGCCATGTGGCTAAAAGCTACAATAAATGATGCTGTTAGTCATTTAGTTTATACTTCACACCTCAGTTTGCTTGCCCAGCATGAAACAGATCGGAATTTCAATTTGCTGCTTGGATTTCAGCTAATTTCATTTAGGGCCTAATTAAATCAGCATTTAAGACAAACAATGCAGGCTTTGATAGGGTAACAGTTGTTTTACTTGGTGTGAAAAGTTTACTTGAAATCACCCTGGATGTACCCCATGAGGTCATTCCCTTCGGTAATGTTGAGCATATGGTGAGCGAGAGCAGAATGAGGACTTCTGGCCTCCGAGACTCCCAGGCTGACTGAGTGTGTCCATGTCCATTAGCTGTACGCTTCTCTGCCAAGTGTTCTTGTTCCGCCTCAGCAAACACACAAAAACAACCTGAAATCTCAGGAACCTGCTCTGACTAGGCTCCTTTTTTCCATGGAAATGATTGGCGGTCGCCAGCAGTGTGGTATTCACTGCCGAGGCAAGCTAAGCTGATTAAAGAAAGGGGGTCCCTTCATCCTCCCCTATGGCTGAGCACTCCTCATCCTCATCATCCCACCATAAATTTCCCGACGTCTGTTGAGTTTTGATGAAGTTAATGAGGTCTAGTGGTGACTGAGTTCCCACGCACGAGCGTTGGCGCCTCATGACGTACGCCTCAGTAGAGCGGAAGAAAAGGGAGCCAGAACACATCATGGTAGTGGAACTCAGTAAATGAATTCATAACATTGGCATAATCTAACTGCTACAATGCCATTTTGGAACAGTTGTTTGCCTCGCAATTAGCCAGTCGATGTCATGTAAGGTGAAAAATCGGCTTGATGAAGTGTACTGTGTGGTTTTATACACCTCTTACACCCCCCACCCCTGACAATTACTTCATCCCCTATTCAGTCATAATGACAGTTTGCTGCAGAGCCTCATTATTGTCTCTTTTTCCACCAGAAGCCTGTGGCCCAAACTCTGAGTGCACCAGAGGTGACAGACAACCGGACTCTTCCTCAGGGCTGGAGGTGTTACCTGTCCCCTGACGGACATGAGTACTTTGTCAATTCCGCCACCAAAGGTAAGCCCTAATGTATTATAAGTTGAATATTATATTGTATTATATTAAATTATAGTATAATAATATAATATATTATAGTAAATCATATGATATTATCATATAGTAAAGCCTTTAGAACACATTGACTGTTTTTATAGTGAAAACTATTATATTGTTTTGAGAGAGTGTTGAGAAGGAAGCCAGAGAGCAACTCCTCTCCTCCTCCCATCTCTCCATCTTCTCTGTCTTGTCTGAATGGCCTGTTGAGTCCCATCACTCTCTGGGGCTTTAGCGAGCTCATCATCCTTCTTGTCTGCCTCCTCCGCCCCCCATTCATCTGTAGAGGGAGCCAGTGGACTGAGGCCACCCTCATTCATCTCACTCATAAGGCCCCCTGCAAGTCAGGGCGCCGACTGCCTGCCTGCTCTCTCTCTCTCGCCTGGGCACATTAGGGATACATGTCTCAAGCACTGAGGCCACAGTACTGAGCATCATCAGAGGGATGAGGGGCTAGTCATGTAGAGAATGTGTCTCTGTCTGTGTGTGTGTGTATGTGGGTGTGTATGTTTGATCATAGGCCTGGGTTGGTTATGAGCCTGCGTTAGTCGCAGTGAGTAGCACAGAGCGATGCATGTTTTTGCCATGTTTGTGCGGAGTTAGGCGGCCGAAGGGTCTGACTCCCACTGGGCTCTGGCTCCAGCTGCAGCTATTACTGCTATAGACAGACTTCTGGCTCCCATCAGCTTCCTGATATAAAAATACATCCCGACCCACAGACCGCCATATGCTGTGTGTGAGTGTATGTGTGTGTGTGAGTGTATGCTCATGCATGCGTGTGTGTGTGTGTTTGTTTATGTATGCATGCTTGTATGCGTGTGCATGTTTATTTGCACGTGTGTGTGTGTGTGTCTGTGCGCACACACGCGTATGCTTGTCTGTGCCCTTGAGTATATGTCTGTGAATGTGTGGTTTATATTTCTGTGTGTGCATGCCCATATGCGTGTGTGTGTCTTTGTGAGCGTGTGTTTGTGCGCACATGTGTGTGTGTTCGTGTGTGTGTGTGTGTTTGTGTGCACGCGCGTCTGTCTGTATGCATATGTGTGAGCTTGTGCGTGTTTACTACTCTCTCCTCAGTAATACGTGTCTCGCTGAGCTACCATAACTCTTACTGAAATATTGCTGATTGCTGTTTTCACTGTGAAATTGATGCATGGCACCTCCCCTCCTGCCGAGGCAGGGCATGCCTGCATGTGGATGATGGCATCAATAAAAAAAAAAAAAAGTGCTCAGTCTGACGTGCTACATGGTTCACGGCCTCAATAATGTTAATTACAGTTGTTCGGCACACATAAATAGCGCACTCTCTCGGTTCCCCCCTCTGCTCACACTAACAATGATGGAGAGAGGAGCGACACACACACTCACCTGGCCCAGTTCTGTTTGACGTTTTTTGCTTTTTCACTGCTGTTGTTATTATTCTGGCTACCTCACGTAAGCCCTTTCCCGTGGACACCGGTGCATTGCTGCAAGCGGCCGGCTCAGCTCGTAATGTTTAGAATGCAAATGAAATGTGAGAGGGGCAACAGTCTGCAGAAAGCGTGATTTGTCTGGAGAATGAGATGAGCCCACACACACACACACACACACACACACACACAGAGGCGGAGGCCCTGAGCCATTAACATAGCTTAGTCAGTGGAAATCTTAACCAATTCGAGGGCTAGAGACAACGAATGAGAGGATGAATTGAAAAAGGACGGAGTCATGATTGAAAAAGTATGTTGATTTTTCTCCTTTTTTGGATTCCTTGTATTTGTTTTGATATTGTGCTAGAGGTGACCCAAGGGGTGTCCTGATATTATTTCTTGGCTATTTCTGTCTGCAGGAGTTTGTTTACTAAAGGTAGAGTCATTGTTTTTCTACCCAGTAAAGGCACAGGCATACAACACAAAACAAAACATAACAAAACACATTTCCCATCTTGTCTTTTATCCCATTTAGAGTCCAATGCGCTTCTCAGAAACTCTGTACCGATTTTCTCAGTCCATAAATTGGACCTGGTATATGGGTAGAGTTTTAGGAAGAGTTCTCCAGGTACCGTGGAGTGTAGAGAGTCTGGTATGTGTCCCAGAAGTATTTGAAAGTGTACTCTTGTATCCTCTGTGTTCCAGAGACAACATGGAAGAGGCCTTCCTTCTCCTCCACCTCCTCAGCAGGGTCTCCCAAGAGCCTCCAGCCCAGAGCTGTCTCCTCCACTACCACCTCCTCAGGTAACCTCCTCTGTCATATTTCAGCAACAGCACTGTGCTTCACACACAAATGAACATACACAGAACATTGGTAGAAAAAGAGAAAATATATATACTGTTGTGTATATGAATATGCATATCCTTTGGTGTTTGGTCACTGGTCTCACACACACAGGCACACACACACACACACACACACACACACACACAAGCTTTTGGCAGCTCCGCCACCAGACAGCTCAGCTAACAACCCTATTTCAGAGTTAGGAAGACAGCTAAAGGTATGTAATAATGGACCTGCCAGAACCTCCTCTGACTGGTGGTCTGGGCAGGAGTGGGTGTTAGGTTGGAGGAGGGGTGGAGGAGGGGGATGGGGGTTGCAGGAAGGAGGCTGAAAGGAGGCAGACGCTGGCCTGAGATGACAAGTCCCATCTGCCCCCGAGGGCAGACAGGGGGCAGTAATTACACTGTGGGCTGCTGTCTCTGCCACCTGCCCGTTCCCCGCATGCCACCTCCCTAACCTTCCCCGCCTGCCCCTTCAGCCTGCCACTGCTAGTCCTGTTCCTGTGGAGCAGTGGGACAGGAAGGCTCTCGCTGGAGGGAGAGAGGAGCAGGCACCTAAGAGCTGGCCAGCTCTTCTAGAATCTGTTTCCCTCATTTAGGATAAAAATAATCTGTACATTTCAATCTGTGCTCTCTCTCTCTCTCTCTCTCTGTGTGTATGTGTGTGTGTGTGTGTGTGTGTGTGTGTGTGTGTGTGTGTGCATGCACATCTGTTTCAGTGTGTGTCTGTATGTGTGGTAGGGTGTGTGTGTGTGTGCGCCCACATGCGCATCTGGTTCAATGTGTGTGTGTGTGTGTGTGTGTGTGTGTGTGTGTAAGAGTCTTTATTTCTATGTGTGTCCCTGTGTGTCACTGAGCCTGTGCCTCATTAATGCTAACCTCTGTCCCTACAGAGCTGGAGGCGAGGTAAGAAATAGGACACACACACACACACAACCCCCCACCTCAGCGTGGCCTGGGTCTGTCCAGCGGTGTCACCGCCACACAGGCAAGCCTATGACCTAATCATAGCATAACCATTGCTGCGGAAACCCCGGAGTATGGCCCTCCAAAGTGGCACGCTTTGACATTTTGACACAGAGTGACATTATGTAATCTTGTGTTCTAAATTCTAGCATGTCCTGGAACGATTCTATCTGCCCTGGCTTTCGCATGTCTGAGAACATGAAAACCTAGCATCCCTCTCCCTCTCTCTCTGCCTGTCTGTTTTCTGGGTTCTTTGGTTGTTTACTTTTTTTTTTACTCCTCTCTATCCTCTCTCTCCTCCCTCGCTCTGTCCCTCTCCTCCCTCTCTCTCTTTCTCTCTCTCTCTCTCTGTCGTTCTCCAGTGAATGGCTGCCAGACCAGCAGGAGTCCAGCGTTGCTGTTGGAGCCGCCCGATCTGTCTCTCCAAAAAGCCAGCCCAGACAAACAGGTAAAATCAGGTCGCTTCTCACTCTTAGACTCTCAAGTCACTTTGTGTGTGTGGCTTCCATTGAAAGTGTTCCACCACTGATTCGGATTCCAGCACCAGGTGTCATTCATCTGGCCATCTTCCCAGGCATCCCGTACACACACACACACACACACACACACGCACGCGCACACACACACACACACACACACCTAGCCTACGTTTCCCTGTCCTCCCATTTGAGCCCAGTCCAGAAGTAGCAGTGTGAGGTGAATGGGACTGGCGCAATACGGATGGTCTCCATCCGCCGTGTTCCATGGTAGCATATTGGTAGGTTTGTCGGCTGGTTTTGGTTGGTCCTGTGATACCAACCCGGATCAACTTTAGCTGAGCTTTGTAACCACGGTTGGTGTCACGTGCCTGCCAGCGCGTCAGAAGAGAGCACAGTGGATGTGTTTGGCACAGTGGCACCAGGGATAGTAAAGAAGAGGAGAGAGAAAGAGACTGAGTGCTAGAGAGAGAGTGAGGGACAGATAGAGAGAGAGAGAGAGAAAGGGGCCATATGGCCAGGGAGAAATTTGGATGGTGAGACGTGGGGCTCGGTCAGTACCTGAAAGGGGGCCAGCAAAAAATACAAACAAAAAAAACGAGTGTGTGTGTGTGTATATGTGTGTGTGGGCCAAGGAGGGGTTCGGCATCGATGCGATCGGGGTGGAGAGAGCCGGCTGGAGCTTTGGTGGTGCAGAGGTGAGCAGGACCGGGACCGGGAGCTGGGGTAGCAGGCATTGGGGTGAGAGAAGAGGGCGAGGCGGCAGCCATCGCTGCTGGAGGAGGTAGAGGAGCCATGTTCTGGAGGAGGAAGGTGAGGAGCATAACACAGAGGGGCAGTCTGGGACGTGTGTGTGTGCGTGTGTGCGTGCGTGTGTGTGTAAGGTAGCTCTGTTTTCACAGCCGATCAGCAGATATGGGAGTGAGAGTGCCATTATGTGGGTGCTGATGTCTGCTTGTTTTGATCAAGGGAGTGTTTCAGTTTCTCTCTCTCTCTCTCTGTAGTGTGTGTATGTGTGAATGCACATGCACATGTGCTTGTATATTTGAATATGTTTTGTTTGTAATGACTTGTAATGACTTGATGTATGTGTTCATTTATAAGTTTATGTTCTGTTAATGTTTTTTTTGTGTGTGCACATTTTTCTATGTGTGTGTGTGTGTGTATGTGTGTGTGTGCGTGTGTGTGTATGTGTGTTTGAAACATCCTGAAGCCATCACATGTAGTATCCCTGCTCAGCACACTTCCAGCCTCAGCACTGCAGCGTCATTAGCACAGCATGCACTTCCACTTACAGATAAACACACACACACACACACACACACACACACACAACTAGGAACTACTGAAACACACCACCATATATATTGTATACTCCTAGAAATGCAGAATAATTTCTTACAGGCCTCAGATGCTTATATTTATACAGATGGATGAATTTACAAACACACACATAGGCACACACACACACACACACACACACATGGTCATAAAATACAAACATGTTCATAAATTTCCAATGGCTTCATTGATGCTGTTCTTGTAATGATGGATAATAACACAGGCTTGTGTTACTGTTGTTGATGTGATGTGAATTCAGGGCTGGGCTTCTGTTTTGCTGCTCTGGCAACAGAGGTGGTGACAGCACATTCACCCTGCTGTTCCCAGATAGCCCACAAACACACACACACACACAAATAAAACACATACACAGGTACACACACACACACACACACACACACACACACACAGGGGAGACACTCACTTACACATGCTTGTCTGCATGCTTCACCTTCAGAAACACACACCAAATGAAGCACAAGATTAGACACAGTCTGCACATGTACACAATACAAAATATAATTCTGAGATTTTTTAGCATGGGGTTATTCAGCACCCAGCTTTCAACAGATCAGCTTTTACTCCCACTGAAACACACCAGCAGACACACTGGTGCAGATACACGTGGGGATTTAGGGCAGTAATACCATATGTGTGGGATTTTCAGGTGTATGTGTGTGTGTGTTTGTGTTTCTCTGCTCCCTCTAGCCTCATCAGTCCAATTACTTCCACTCCACCCCCCCTCCACACACACACACACACACACACACACACACACACACACACATCTGCAACTTCTCTCCTGCACATTCTGTCTCGTTTTCTCTCTCCATCCCTCGCTCCCTCTCCCCTACCTTATACAAACACTGTCCGTCTCTGGAGGGCAAGGGGGCGGGGCAAGGCAGGAGCTTGGTAAATAAATCTGTCTCTCTCTCCCTTTCTCTCTCTCCCTTCTCTCTCTCCCTTCTCTCTCTCTCTCCCCCCTCTCCCGTTTTTTCTCTCGATCTGTCTCTCTTCTCCCCTACTTTCTATCCCTCCATGACTCTCATGGAGACTTTGGTCTCTTCCCCTCCTTCTCTCTCTTTTTCTCTCTCCGTCTCTCCCTCCCTCCCTCTCTCCTTCCATGTGTTGTGTATCAGTGGAACTTAGCAGTGGTTTGGTGCTTCGGGGAGATACCTGCTCTGATATAGTTGTGGAATACGTCACATCCTTTCTCTCTCTTTCTCTCTCTCTCTCTTTCTCTCTCTCTCTCACTCTCTTTCTCTCTCTTTCCCTTTCTCCCTTCCTTCTTATAAACATCTGCCTCTCTTCATGTCTTCTTTAGTTGTCTATCTTTTCTCTTGAATTTGTATCATTTGTAAATATTGCCCTGGAATATCATACAGATGCAGCTGGGCTAAGAATGAGCATGTTCTTTCTCTCCAATCATTTGCTCCCTCTCTTCTTTTCCAGGCTTCTCTCCCTCTCTACATCCTCTGTCAGTTATCACTCTCAACCTCTCTTATCACCCTTCCCCCCTCTTTCTGTGAATTTCTATATCTGCCTCTTTCAATCTATCATCTCCATCATGCTCTCTTTCTCTCTCTCTCTCTCTCTTTTACTCTCTCTCTCTGATTGTCTAAATCTGCCTCTGCATATCAAAATATCATCTCTCCCTCTCTTTTCCTCCCCCAGTCAGCCACCCCTGAGGCAGGAGCGCTACGCTTAAACCAGGAGCTCCCTTTCACCCCGCCCCACCCGCACCCCCCACCTCCTTCTCTCCACTCGTCACACTCCCTCAGCCACGACAGCCCCCCTCCCCTCCTCTCTCTTCCTCCTCCTCTTCCTCCTCCTCCTCCTCACCATCACCACCACCAACATCCACACACTCCACTCACCACGGCAACAGAGGCAGCCAGATTCAAAAGCGCGCGCAGGGTTCTCAGCAGCCTTCAGAGAAAAAGAGAGAGAAAGAGAGGGAGAGAGGAAAACAACTAGAGGGAGTGTAAGAGGGAGTGACAGTGAGAGAAAGTGACAGAAAAAAAGCATCTGGATTTTTTTTTCGGGGAGGGTATTTAGAGATTAGAAGGAACAGAAGAGGGAAGACGGAGAGAGATAGAGGGGAAGGAAGACAGATAGAGAGAGTGAGTGAGTGGAGTGGAGGATCATGGAGGCCAGTTTTGACACGGAGGAGAGCTTTGACGATCCCTCCTGCCTCTCCCCACAGAGTCCCAGCTCCACCTCCCCCGCCAGGAGGCAGAACAAGGAGCGCGAGATCAAGGAGACCAAGACAACCGTGAGTAGCCATGGAGCGCCACTGCTCCGCTCCTCTTTTCTCTTCTCCGCTCGCTCACCCGTCTCGCTCCCCGCTGTCACCCTGGTGTTCCCTCGCTATCCTTCTCACTCTCACACTCATTCTGACGTTCTTTTTTATCTTTCTTTGTTTCTTTTATCCTTTGTCTCTCTGTGTTTCTCTCTGTGTTGTAATTTTGACCATTTTCTGTTTTTTTCCTTCACATTTTGTATGTTGCTTTGTGTTTCTGGATGCATTCCTCTCTCTCTCTCTCTCTCTCTCTCTCTCTCCTCCTCCTCCTCCTCCTCCTCCATGGGGAATACAAAACAGTGAGAAACCACAGGCTTATCAGCGAGAAGTGGAATCCATAATGTCTATTTACTGGCTTTATGTCTTTCATTGCACATCTCTGTTTATTAACTGAGCTCTGAGAGAGAGAGAGAGAGAGAGAGAACTGAGTCTAGAGCATCTGGGAGATCTCTCACCACTGCAGACAGGAGTGTTTTCACTTACAGAAAGAGAGAGAGAGAGAGAAGCAGCTGTTGGTGTGTAATGCTCAGCATCTGCTTACCAGCGCAACTCTTCTTCATGCTTCAGCTCCTGGCCAGCATAAATGACTTCACATTGATATGTGTGTGTGTTTGTGGTTGTGTGTGTGTGTGTTTTTGGAAGGTTCCAGAGACCCAGGCTAGACATAGACGTAGAGTGTTTTTTTTTCCCCCACATCAAGTGTTGAGTGTTTCTGCTTTGCCTTGCAGACAAGGCAGTTGACTCAATGACAGCCATGTTTGTAGTCATTGTGAGTTTCTGGCAACCTGATGATTGCCTTGGTCTCATCTTACAGTTTAAACCATCCAACAGTGAGAGAGAGAGGGAGAGGGAGAGAGAGAGAGAGAGGCAAAACACTGGATCTATCCTCTACACCTCCTTGCTCAGCTCTGCTCTCCTCCCCACCTCCAGCCCCAGTGTGGCTCTGAAGCTTACTACTCAGAGATGCTCTTGTGCTGCACTGTGCTGAACTCTAGACACACAGAGACACACACACTGTCAAAAGGTACCCGTGACCGGTGGTCTTTTTAAGCAGAGGATGACACAGTGGATTGAGGCCAAGAGGAAGTTGTTTTATTTTCTTCAAGCCAATAAGTACCCAAGTGCAATATTTACAGTGCACCCCATAACAACCAAAATAAATAACGCCACAGTGGTCAAAGAAATACAAAACGAGCTTCAAAAAGGAAATAAAATACAAAAAAAAAAACAAAAATGCAAAACGGCAAATAAATAGCACCTGCCAATAGGGTAATGTCTCACACGCTTAGACTGAGGCCTAACACCCTACATCGGGTCTGTTCCATTCGCTGGCCTCCTGACGAATGGCAAAATGCTCTTTTACAGAGATCCATCACCCACACCCACAGTGGACCATACTACTCACACAGGTAACATCAGGGCATACACAGTACTGGCCACACAAATCACAATAAATTATTCTGGTACACTGCAATATTATACACAAACGAATTACTCCTGACACAGGAAAGCTACCTACACCTAGCTGAGCAAACATCAAACAGTAACTATATGAAATGCACAAAATCACCTTAATTGGGCGCTACCATTGCGCAAACTGCGCACCACGAGATGCTAGCAAGCGCACCAATCAAGGCAGAAAAGCATAATAGTTCAGCGGCACCGGTGCATGCTCCCATAATACTACCAAAGCTACCACGCTGACACACGTAAGTGTTTTCTTTGATCTACGCACATCTTGTAATGTTATGCAATCGCACAATAAAGTAGTAAAACATTGGTACAATGTTGGTGCGTGCACTCACCAAACAATTTCACCCCGTTTCCTTAGCCCTCACGGTAGATGGTAAAGTAGGCACAAAGTTACTGTAATGTCACATAAGATGTTTGTAAAACTGTGCTATACATGTTCTCATTGTCCATAGTCAAAATACATTCAAACAGTGTCTCCACATTGGTGTGTAACTCACGTGCACACGTACACACACACACACACACAGTGCTCTCTCTCTCTCAGGACGCAGTACTAATGTGCACAACTGAGTTGTGCCGCTTAGGAAACCTCTGGATCTGTGATTTTGTGGTGAGCACATGCTCAAGAGTGTATGTTTGCCGACGGTGGGGTGAGGGCCTCTCCTGTGACAGCGTCGCCTCCGAACGGACAAAGAGACAGACAGACAGATGTGTGTCCAGGGCTCCTCCTCTTCCTCCACTCTAAAGCTTAGATAACCCCCCCCCCCCCCCCATCCAACTCTTTCATGCAGTGGCAGTCACCTTCCCACACACCCCCCGCCAGTCCAACTCTCTCACGCAGCGGCAGTCTCTTCACCTGTAGCTCAGAGAGGCACGCTCGTGCCAGCACGTCCTGTTACGTCAGTGTTGCCGTCACCGCTCAGCACCTCTGTCATCTGCGGTGCTCACTCCCCGGCCTTGGATTGACACTTGTGGGGCTTATGCGTGACATGCGCACAGTTTTCTGTCGCTTCCATGCATCTCTGATGTCTGCTCTTCCCAACCCCCATCCCCATCACACACACACAAACACACACACACAACCTTCAGAGCTTTAGCTTTAGTATGTGTGGACAATACGTGTCAATGCACGTCTGAGAAACACATCCGAAGGGTACACCTGACCCAGGCTTCCTCTTTTTGTGAGGAAGAGGAGTAGCCTCCATCCACCGCAAATTAAAAAACGAGCCGTTATCAGCAGGACCTGTCCTGTGTGGTCCAGTCTTCTTCCCCGTCTCTGACATCATTTCCAGCTCAAGAATGAGGACATATCACAAGGGTTTAGATTATTTCGGTTTTCCCAAGCAAGTTGTTATTTTACAGTTTTTATGTTGTTTTATTGTAGAAATGACACAAACCTAAAGTAAGGAAAACAGTTCATTAAATAGGTGCTGTGGAGCAGAATGGCTTCATGACTTGGGAGAGATGGAGAGAGAGGGAGAGGGAGAGAGAGAGATGGGCAGAGAGTGAGCAATGGAGATAGAGTCTGTGCAGATCTGTGTGTGTGTGTGTGTGTGTGTGTGTGTATGTGAGGAGAAATAAATAATGGGAGCATTTCCCTTCCAGCCTCTCACGTCAGCCTGACACTGGCCCTGCTTACGTAATCTACAGCCTGCTGATGATTAATAGTGATTTTCAGAGAAAAAAGGCCCTGTGTTTGTGTGTGAGTGAGTGTGTGTGTGTGTGTGTGAGGGGGTGGACAGGGCAGAGGAAATGTGAGAGTGCATAAATGTGGGTTTTGACTGGGTTTTGTGGGGGCTGGAGTGGTTAGGAATGAGAAAAGGTGTGAGGTGTGTGTGTGTGTGTGTGTGTGTGAGAGTGTATATGTGTGTCAGTGTGTGGAAGCAGATGGAAGAAGGTTGAGGTTGTCTTTTTTGAGAAGGTAGACAGAGGTGACAGAATGTAGGCATGAGGAATAAGAGAAAAAGCAGACAGGACTGTAGGTGTCTATATTTGTGTGTGTGTATCTACTTATATTTACACAAAAAGGGAAACCTTGTAAGATGTACGTGTGTGTCAGTGTGTGTGTGTGTGTGGGCGGGGGGGTGGGGGGGGGGGGGGTAGTGTGTGTGTGTATTGGGGGGGTGCTGTAATACTGACCTGACGTAGCCACTAGAGCGGTGCGAGGGTCTGGCCGTGGGGAGCTCACAGACCGTGCAGAGGGGGAGAAAGATAGCCAGGCCAGTTGCCATGGTGACAAAGGCAATAGTCCTGATTAATGGCAGTTGAAATGGAAAACACGATCATGTGCAGAAAAAAAACACAAAATATACAGTATACATGTATTTACACAAAAAAAGAAACCTTGACAGATTTTTACCACATGACAGCAGACATCTTGAAATTTGATGCGCATTTGGTTGGTTCTTTCTGCTTTCAGGAGGTTTCTGACAGTTTCTGTCTTCTGAGTGATTCTTCTGCCTGTGGTCTGTGGTAGCCTGAGCAGAATCATAATTCCATACACACACATTCACACACACACACACACACACACACATGCTGGCTCGAGAATTCACGAGCGACTTTGCGAGCCTGTATAATGAGCTTGTATTGTATTCAAAGAGAGTTTGTAAGTGTGTGTTCTAATCACTGTGCTTGCGTCATGCTAATCATTGCAGTTTATCGGTTTGGAACAGTAGCATCATCATAGCGTTAATATTTTCATTGAACGTCTTTAGCTTGGAACCGATATAGCCACCGTTTATATTCACCTTCTGGAAACAACAGAACAGCCTGTGTTCTTTATATAGGATGTCTGGTGCCAGCTCTTGTTTTGAGAACGTTTCCACATGTCTGCGTTGCGCTCACCTCAGCTCAGCTGGCTGTCTCTCCCGTGGGCCTCAACCTCACAAGCACATGTCACATTGCTCCAGTGGAACTTGTCAGGACCGCTTTTTTCCAGAACGAGCGTGCTAACCGTGGAGAGAGTTTTCAAAATGTGTGTCCATGATGGATATATACAGTATATACCATAACACACCTTCCCATTTTTGGAAAGTGTTTATCCAAATGACTGCTTCCATCAATGTGTGGTTACAACAACCCCACAACCCTGGAGAGAGAGAGCGCTAAAAAAATATGTCTTTGCTTCACAGTACAGTAGCACGTAGCACATAGCACGTTTTTGGGAAGTGTTCATTCAAATGACTGCTTCCATCGATGTTTGACAACAACCCCGCAAAATCTGAGAGAGAGCACTCAAAATGTCCGTCTGTGATACACGGTATATAACACAGCAAACTGCTTTTTGACAGTATTAGTGTTATCCAAATGACTGCTTCCATCAATGTCTGATAACAACAACCCTGCATCAACCCCCCCACCCCCACCCATGCATCACTTGTTGTTAAAGAGCACAGCAAAGCTGGTGCAGCAGAAGAGAAGGGGGTGTCAACAGTTGGTTGGAGGGTTGGTTGGTGAGTGGAGAAAGGTGGTGGTGTGGTGGCGGTGGGAGGATGGTAAGACGATGGATGATGCTGGTAAGAAGGTACATGCAGTACAGCTTTGAGTGATGACAAGATGTGGATGATAAGCACAATCTGGTGAACACACACACAGACAGAAAGAGAGTAAGAGAGGGGAGGAAGTGTTAGTGAGGTGTAGAGGGTTGGTGTGTGTGTGTGTATGTGCATTTGTGCGTCTGTAGCTGTGTGTATGGGGAGGAGAGAATTTGCCTTTACAGCAAAAGCAATTTGTCGCTTAGCAACAGCGGTGAGCACCCCATAGTGTCAGCAGTGGCTGAGATTCCTGCTCTGTGTAGAATGTGCACACTTTCTACAGAGGTGTGTGCTTGCATCTTGATGTGTGTGTGTGTGTCTCCAAATGTGCAAGCATGTGCTACTGCTCACACATGCATAGGCACTATGTGCACACGTGCTGTGTGTATATATTGCATGTGCATCTGTTTGTGTGTGTGTGTGTGTGTGTGTGTGCGCGCGCGCACCATGCCCACTTGAGTGGGTTTTTGTGCTCCATGGAACCCAGATTGTTTATTGTTAGACTGGTCAGGTGATTGCCATTGTTCACCTGGGTTCCCATCCTGTCAGTGTGCTTTATTGGCCATTCAGCTAAACCAGCCCAGTGTGATGTGACACAGTCTTCACTCTTCAGTGCAGATCTCAAAGACACAATCAGATCCCTCACACACATTAGTCAATGCAAACACACACATACCCGCACACATACATACACACACGTTACATATACACACACACATACATACACACACATACCCACACACATACATACACACACGTTACACACACACATGCATACGCACACGTTACACACACTACTACAGTATAGCAACCCATGATTTGAAACCAGTCAGCACATGGACACTCTCTCATCATCTCTCATGTGAAGTAACCAAAACGCGCATGCAAGGTGCACACAAGGCTGGCATGAGTTGATGGATCTCTCTTGGATTCCATAACAAGAGAAAAAAAAACTGAGAGTAGACTGGGCCCTTTAGAATCAAAGTGATGGAGTACGGTCAGCCAGATGAGCAGCGTCGATGTAAACGCTAATAAATGAATCATCATCCTCCTCCTCTCCACTCCTCTTCTCCTTTCCTCTCCTCTCCTGTCTACTTCTCCTGTCCTCTCCTCTCTTGGAGCGGACGTGTGTGTGTGTGTGTGCGTGTAAGGAGACGTGCCCCCTTGTCCCAGATAAATGGGCTCATTTTGGAGGGGATGTGTGCCGGAGATAAACAGCGTCCATGATGGATGTTGAGGTGCTGTAATGGAAAATCTAGTAGCCATGACAATCAGCATGATCTCCCAGGCAGAAAATGAACAAAGTGACGGTCCTATGGGAAGTAAATCACGCTGCGCTGCCTGTCGGACAAGACGCGTTCTCCCAGCATGAGTGTGTGTGTGTGTGTAGGTGTGTAAGAGAGAGAGTGTGTGTGTATGAGTGTTTACTGGCATATGTACATTTCTGCTCTCTACATATCTACATCTATGCACTACACACTTCAGTGAAGAAAATGTTTTGAAGTCTTGAGTTTACCTGGTTTCATGTGTGTGCACATCATTAAATGCATGTGCCTCAGTAAGTGTGTGTGTGTGTGTGTGTGTGTGTGTGTGTATGCACATGTCCTTATGCACCAGCTTGTGTGTGTGAGTGTGTGTGTGTTTGAATGTTTTCATTTCACCCTGTCCTATATCCACAGGATAAAAGATAGGCACTAGTCTCATGTAAAAAACAACAGAGAACAAAAGCGAACACACACCACAGATAATAGTGGCCTGAGGAAGCCTAATCTGTTATGCATTCATCGAGAAGCATCCACAAAAAAGGTCTATCCTAATATTTACCTATTACTTTTACATCAGTTAGTGATCTACTTTCAAGTTAAACCCCAGCATGTTTCAACCTCCATTCTGCTGTTAGAGGGCTTTATGTACTTTCATCCGGTACAGAAATGTCAAAAACCTTTTCAGAAATGAGCAAGCTAGCCTGCTAATATCATAACCACCTACAAGACATAGCTACAAAGGCAGATGCGTTGCGTCAAAATAAAAGCGCAGACGTGCCCTGATAGCTATGTTTTGTTGTTCTTACGGTGTTTGCTGCCTAGCACACTCGTTTCTGAACAGATTCCCTTAATTTTTGTACCTAAAGAAACCACATAAAGTCCTCACACAGAATGTACAGTAGGTTGAATTGTCAACATATTTAAGCTAGGCATGACTGTCAATCATGTCTTTTCTCATGAAGGGGGCAACGTCAGTGTGACTGGATGCCCTGTGAAGTTGACAGGGGTGGAGGTGGAGGGGGTGAGAGCATTGGCAGGGCGGGCATCCTGTTTGTTATTGAGGGGGGGGGGGGTCATGGCACGGCAGTGGGCAGATGGTGAGCATTACATAATTGCAGCTCTTGAAGGCTAATTGAAGATGCCACGCATCCGAGAGCTTGCATTCAATTAGAACAGGGCTGCGTTTAATCTGCTCCATCCTGGGGTTTGGGATGCTCCAGAGACACACAAACACACACACACACACACATATACAAGCCTACAAATGCGCATCCATGCATGGACATGCACACATACACACATATGGGCACACACTAGCATGGGCCCCCCCACACACACATACAGGATTGCACATACATAATGTACAGAGATACATGGATATACACATAATGCAGAGACACAAATACCTATAGAAATGCACCAACATGCATGATTATCACACATACATGCACACACACACATAAACAGAAACATACACACACACACAGACACAGTGTGCTTACCACTCTAGCAGTGGAATAGTTTTGTGCACATATGAATAATAACTGTGGGCAGTCTCACTCACTCTCTCTCTCTCTCACTGTCTCTCTCACTCACTCACTCACTCTCTCTCTCTTTCTCTCTCTCTCGCTCTCTCTCTCTTTCTGTCTCCCTCCCCGAGGGCTGGTTGGGTCACTGTCTATATGACCAATCACCCCTGTGGCGGCCATTACTAATCTGTGACCTTTGAGGTGGCGCCGTGCTGCTCAGCTCACACAAACCCTTTCTGCTTGTCCCTCTGCATCATCACAGACACACACACACACACACACACACACACAGAGAACACACATGACATGTGCACACAAAGCCGTGCACGCAGATGCGCAAACACAAACACAGCACGTGCACGTGCACACAAACACACACTCAAACATGCACAAAGACGCACACTCACATCCACACACACACACACACGGACAAAGATGCAGACACACACGTTCATAGATTTAGACATGCAGGGAGGTGATAACAGACACAAAGAAGCGTAGACACAAGGCACAGAGCTCTTCTTACAATAAAACACTGCCTGCTGCCAAGCGCCATATCAGAAACCCATAGGCTGTTCTTTATCTGATCTCTTATTTCCTGTCTTTCTTTCTTTCCTTCTATGTTCTCACTCTCCCTCTCTTGCTTGGGATTTTGCTGCTTTATCTACTTGTTTGCCCTCTCTCTCTCACACTATTTTGGTTTTGTATTCATCTTGTGCCTACTCTCACCCGCTATCTTTTCCATTTCTCTCTCTCTCTCTCTCTCTCCCTATGTCTCTCTCTCTCTCTGTCTGCAGATCAATGGCGTCACGTTCCCGCTGCCTATGAGCATGCCTGAGCAGCAACTACTGAAGCCCAATGAGTGGAGTTACTGCGACTATTTCTGGGTAAGCGGGAGAGACAAGACTAGCGTGTGTGTGAAAGGGTCTGTGTGAGCGGGAGTGTGTGTGTGTGTGTGTGTCATGGTGTGCCTGTCTGTGTGTATGTGTATGTATATGCATGTGCATGCATATGCGTGTTTGTCTGCATGCAGTGTGTATGTGCGTGTGTGCATGTGGATGAATCTGTATGTGTGTGTGTGGATGTGTGTGTGTGCATTTGTTCTTGTGTCTCTGTATATGTGTGTGTGTGTGTGTGTTAGAGGCCTGACATCTCACATCAGTGGCCAGTAGCCATGGTGGGGAACGGATTACGTTTTCTGCACCATCAGATCTTGGCTGCATACACTCCATATGATCTAATCCATCTAGCTGTGGCAGGGAGAGTCACAGCGGTGGCCATCATGAAAGAATGTTTGACATATATGCAGCTGTGTTTGCATATTGTGCAGTATGTGTGTGTGTGTGTGATCTTTTGTGTACGTGCGCACACGTCTCTGTCTTTCTCTCTCTCTCTCTCTCTCTCTCTCTCTCTGAGAGTGTGTGTGTGTGTGTGTGTGTGTGTGTGTTGCTGTTCCTCCTCCTCTTTCTGTCCTCCCTAGAGCTCCTGAGTGCTGAGTGTGAGGTGGATGCAACACCTCTGCTACATGTGGCTCAACACATCCCGCCCTGTCACAACACCAGCCCACTCATATTCTTAAAGCACACACACACACACACACACACACACACACACACACATGCATGCACATCCACTTGCATGCATTCATGCACACACCCATACACCTAGCAGTCTGCTTGCCCACACACACACATGCATGCATAAATGCACACATTAATACAAACATACACAAATACACTCAGACAGTGAGTACACATAAAATTACTGTCCTTCATACACAAATACACAGACACACACACACACTCACATACACACACCATGTTCATCCCCACAGCTAGACTTTGAATCCCACACCACACACCATTTCCATTAGAGTGCACACTATATGCTTCCCGAAGTCACACTCACGGATGGATGCCCACATGCACACACATCACATAAACACTCACTCACACACACACACCAGAGTTTCAGTTAGAACACGCATTGTGTGTTTTCTCCAAACACACAATCACTCAAGTACACAAATACACAACCAACAAGCATGTTTACGTGTGCATGGGCACACCACACACACATGACACATGAGTCACAGGCTAAATGATTCAAACCTTCTCTGACACATTTTGTCTCCCCTTCAGACAAAGCCTGAAGACACAAATACACGTGCAAGCACTCACCCACCCACACATGAGCACGTACACACTCTCACCAACACATACACACACACACACACACACACACACACACACACTGTGAGGCACATGCAAGCCCACAGCTCAGCTTCGCCATGGCTGTCTTCATATTCTGATGATTTAATAAGGCAGTCAGGACAGTACTGTGTCATCTGTTTTGATCCATCTGATGTTTATGGGCTGGTGCTTGTCTTTATCGCGCTCGTCATCGACTGTGTCTGGGCCTTATCTCTCCTCCAATGTGTGCTCCTTGTCTGTGTATGTGTGTGTGTGTGTGTGTGTGTGTGTGTGACTGTGTTTGTGATAACACAAGCACACACATGGAGACCAATCTTTATAAATGTCCAATATAAATGCAACCCGATGTACATAAATCACACAGTTACACACAGTGTCAGCCCATTGGTAGGTTCATGTTGACAGTTGACAGTGTTGATTGACATGCAGAGCTCAGTAATTTCCCTAATTGGTGGCTAAATCATACATCATTAATGCACCTGCTCAAGGTCTTTGGAGCCCCTGTCTGTGAGCTATTATTTGAATTGGATGAATCTGCTATGAGATGAATCTCATAAATATATCATAAATGTGTCTTTATGCGCTGGACAGTGAGTAGAGTTATACTGCATGATTAGACTGCATCCAAACCACTAAATGGTTTGTAACCACTGAATGGTGCAGTAGTTGCTATGTGCACTGCCTGCAATTTTGGTATGTGTGTGTTTTCTGTGTGTGTGTGTGTGTGTGTGAAGGTGTATAAATGTTTGATCATATGTTCGTGCTCCCTCTGACTTGTGTTACTCTGATGCCTCCTCCTCTCATCCTGCCCCCCACCTCTCCAAAGACGGACAAGAAGGACCCCCAGAGTGGAGCGTGTGTGCCAGGCTTTGAGGTGCTGCTGCAGAAGCAGTTTAAGAGCAAGCATCTGCAGAAGGAGATGGCGGAGTTCATCCACGAGAGGTAGGGACTTGTACCCCCCACCCCCACCCCCCTGCATCCCATCGCCTGGGCAACAGGGGGCCGCTCCTCAGCGGCTGCCATGACGACACACGCTTTGAAGGCTCCCATGATGAAAGAGTGGGCAAAGGCCGATGATGAAGAGTCTAGGTGCTTAGCTAGGTGAGAGCTTGAGTGTGAGGTGATGAAGCTTCACTAAAATGAGAAAAAAGCTCATTTTTTGAAGTAAAATCCCATACCACATGTATTCCACGACAGGGACTGTCCCTCCACTTCCTAGCTTCATAAAATGGCCCTGCTTTGCAGAGAGAAGGATCCACTCCTACTAGTAATTTGACTGCCTATATTTAGTCACCATCTCAAGAGTTTGATTATTAGCATCAGAGTTTCTGATCTAACTTTCCAAATGGACCCTTCTAATTAGTTTATACAGCTGTCCTAATGTAATGTAAACATAGGAAGGAATGTAATGTAGACAAAGCAGTTTAGGAACTAAACAGAACGTTATGGCAATGTTTTTGTTTTTACCATTGAAACAGTCTATAATACACACTGTACTATCCAGTGAAAATCGTAAAAATGATGTGTCATGAAAAAATGTGATATCAGTAAAAGTGAGAGCTGTGGTGCTGTTTATGAAATTGTGAACCTGAGGGCATCTGCAAGTCTGTGTAATAGAATACTGGAGTATTCTTGCCCAAAAAGATTACCTTCTTCCTATATTGGCTCAGCTTTTCTGAAAACAATTGGAAATGATTCAGTGTTTATGCATTTAAAGCCTGGGCTCAGTTTCTCTTTGTATATTCCTTACTGCTGTGTGAGTGAGTGGATGTTAGTGAAGATTATTGTCCGATTAGATAGATCTTTTGTGTTTGAATATGAAAAGCAGTAGAGCAGCCCACATTTGATTTAGTCCCAAACCAAATCTGACTTTTGTCTTTTTTTGAAACAATTTCTACACCAAACCACAGTGAATATTACTCAGTATTCTCCAAGCAGACTTCTGTCACAACACAGAACATTTTGGTGATTAATGCCCCAGTCATCTCAGTGCTGTGTCATCATGGTATTTGATCCATCTGATCCTTATGGAGCAGTACGTGTCCCGTCCCTTGTCATCACGTTGGTGTCTCTGGCTTCCCTCACCACTGTTGCGACGCTCTCTTGACTCGTAGTCAGATTAACTGCAAAAGTTTTGGCTCCGCTGTTTTCTGTGTAGTTCTCTGATTTACAGCAGCGCTGGGACGCACCCCAGGGAACATAAATCTGGTCTGGCCAAAGTGAAGAATGATGAACTAGCAGTAATGGCTCCTTTATTGCATTTTTAGCTGCACTCCAAGGGAGAAAAAAAACATTATAGTGCCTTGATGTGACGAAAGGGCTTTTGTCAATAGACAAATAATTATTGAGTAACCTGGCTTTGAACCCCTGCCTGATCCTCAGGGATAGAAAGGGGCAAAAAAACATACTATATAGATTACAGGAAAATGCTGTTATTTTCACTATTCAATGCCATCCGTATACATACACATAAAAAGAATCATTCAGACACATGCATACATACAGAGACACACACGCAGACACACACGTGCACACCTGAAAAAAATATGCAATAGATCACAGGAAAATATTATATTACCATTTACCAAGTTATTTTTACCTTTCAACACATGCACATACACAGATGAAGCAGATCCTGCAAACACATGCACAATATGCACACATGCCCAGACACGTATGAAAAAAAACATGTATATAAACATATACATATTGCCACCATCCAACCTAAATGTAGCTTAAATGTACACAGCTAGGGATCATTCAGACACACACACACACATATGTACACTCAGATGCACCGAAAGGCTCATACATATCATGAAATCATATCATGAAATATCACCGTCAGTCCAATTCCCTCACAGTCTTCCATAATTAGTTCAGTGGCCTTGTACTCATTCCTTGCTGTCTGACCCCAAAGCCAATGGCCTGACCCCTGCAGTGACACCCCAGCGCTGAGGACATCCATCCCCACAGCATATGCCCTTTGCTCTATTTGTCTTTAGGTCACCCCTGACGCATGCCCCCTTGTCTACACACAAGGTGTGTGTATCTTTCCAGAACATAACCAGGGACTCGATATTGTCCTCTTTCTCTTGCCCTGTAGGTTTCTCATGGAGTAAACGCTGCACACTGTGTTTGTTTGTGTGTGTGTGTGTGTGTGTGTGTGTGTGTGTGTGTGTGTGTGTGTGTGTGTGTGTTTGTATTTAGCCAGGATTATTGATGCCCTCTGTCCTCCTCTCAGGGTCAATCTGGGGTGATGTGTGGGGCACAGACCCTGGGCCGTCTGAAGCTGAGAAATGGCCTCACTGCTGCTGGCCTTACCGAGAGGCTTTGAACAGAGAAAGACACTGAGAGAGAGAGAAAGGAAAGGGCGTGTGTGTGTGTGTGAGAGAGTGTGTGTGTGTGTGTGTGTGTGTGTATGTGTGTGTGTTTGTGTATGGGTGTGAGAGAGAGAGAGAAATGTGGTATGCATAGTATGTGAGACTTGAAAGAGATAGATGTGTGTGTGTGTGTGTGTGTGTGTGTGTGTGTGATAGAGTGAGGGTTGGAGGGATGAGAGAAAGAGAGACGGAGAGGTCCAGTAGGCTTGCCATCATTCATCATGGGTCCTGGGGCCTGGGAGACGAGATTAAAGATCTCCTCAATAAGGTCACCACTCCTCTCCCTCTCCCTTTAAATGGACCTCATTCTCTCACTCCATCTATCTTTCACCCTCTCTATGCCTCTCTCTCTCTCTCTCTCTCTCTCTCATCACACCTTCAAACATGCACACACAAGCACACACACACACACACCCACACTCGTCCTCTTCCCTATCTTTATCTCTCTTTTTCCTTATCGTTCTCTCTTTCTCTCTCACTATCACTGTCAGTGCAAGTGTGTTTATCTTCCTCTCTCTCTATCATGCCTACACACACACCCAAGCACACATGCACACACACACACACATACACACACATTCTTCCTTCTTCTACTCTTGCTATCTTTCTCTTTTTCTCCTTATCCTTCTCCCTCTCTCTCTCTCTCTCTCTCTCTCTGTGTCACTCAGTGTGTGTGTGTGTGTGTGTTTTATCTTCTTGTCTCCTCTCTGAAGGATAAAGATTGAAGAGGAGTACTCCAAGAACCTCGCCAAGCTCTCCCAGAGTCCCCTGGCAGCCCAGGAGGAAGGGTGAGCACTTGCAAGGTCACGGTTATCTGGCCAGTTACCCTGAAGCATCTGTATGTTTGTGTGTGTGTGCTTTTATGTGTGTGTGTGTGTTAATGAATGCATACATGTCTGTATCTGTATGTTTTATATGTATTTCTGAATGCCTGGGTGTATTTTTGCATGTATAGGTTACATGCTTTTATGCATGTATAGGGGTGTGTGTGTGTGTGTGTGTGTGTGTGTGTGTGTGTGTGTTGTGGAGTTGTACGTATATGTGTAAGTTGGCTGTCCTTGGCCAGCTGACATATTTGTTTACTTGTTTTTCCCAGGACACTGGGTGAGGCATGGGCTCAGCTGAAGAAGAGCCTAGCGGATGAAGCTGAGGTCCATCTCAAGTTCTCCTCCAAGGTACCCTGGCCCAGACACAACCAGTAGTCAGGAATAGCCAGAGGCCTTTGAAGCCTCTAAGCTTCCTAAGGCTCTCAATGACTCATGCAGATATAGCCATCAAAGAAATTTCTTATCTGTGGAAGCTAGTTTGGTCCACATTAAATACATTCAGTTAGTAACTGCTTTTTCTTTGATCTCTCTCTTTCTTTCTTTCTCTCTCTCTCTCTCTCTCTCTCTCCCTCTTTCCTTTTTGTTATCGCTCCCTCTTTTTCTCTATCTCACCCAAACATACATTCAAACATGTATGTATTCAGTACCTGCACTCACACGTTCAGTATTTTAACTGGTATGTGGTGCAGTTTTATGTTGACAACCTGTTCAGAAAATGTTGCACATGCAATCACACTTGGGCTTTATTCTTGTCAAAATGTCGTCAGCCTCTCAGTGGGTGTATTTTTGTGTCAGGAGTGTTAAGGAAGGTGCTGCCTGTGTAAGTGTTTGATTTTCCTTCGTGAGTTCACATCCCTGGGTCATGGTGCATTTGAAGTTTTCCCTCCTGCGGGCATTCTTTGTGAACCAAGTAAAAGCAAAAAAAAAAAACTCTCTCTCTCTCTCTCTCTCTCAAAGCAGTGCAATTACTGCTGAAGCAGAAGTGCTGTCCTCAGTCTAAACACAGTGCTGCTCAGCTCAAAGCAAATGACGCTTAAATTCTTGATGTTCCCAACAGCCCCAAATGTTGGGAATGTCTGAGGAGAGGCGCTTGAGTCGCGCACACACACACATAAACACATGCATACACACAGGCCAGGAAAGTCAAGTGAATCTTTGTGTGTGTGTGTGTGTGTGTGTGTGTGAGAGAGATCCAAAATATTAACAGTGTCACATTTTGTGTGTCTCTTTGCAGCTGCAGACCGAGGTGGAGAAGCCTCTGCTGACCTTCCGTGGGGACAACTTCAAAAAGGACTTGAAGAAGTACGAGCACAGCATCGCCGACCTCAGGAAGCAGCTCCTCAGCCGCTATGCAGGCGTAGAGAAGGTGGGGGAACTGCTGCCTCCATAGCACAGGCTGTCTGTCTGAAAGTATGAGCTGATAAGCAAGTTTGAATGATTTATCAGCTTGATTTGCATTACAGACCCATAGTCTTTTATTTGTTTGTTTTATTCATTTTGTTTATTTGTCTGAATGTGCAGCCAAATGCTGAAGTTAGGGTCATATGTAGATAACAGAACTGAAGCCTCAGAAATGCGTCTTCACCAGCTTTGGTTACAGTTCCTCTAACTTTTCCCATTATGGCAGCATATATAGAGAATGCTTGGGTCACGTGCGAGCTGAGAGGAGCTCTCTGTGGGCTGTTGGTGCCACCTCATCTTCAGACTCCTGTCTGTCACGCCCGATCACACTGTGCTAACGTGTGCTAGCTGCTAGCTCTCACAAGAGGCCTCAGCTACACAGTAAGGGTGTGATGAAGGGTAAAGATAGTGGCTTAGGTGCCTGGAGACTTGGTGTGAGCCCATTGAGGATTGCTATTATTAAGCTGTGACAATGAGCTAATTATAATAGTTCTTTTAATGGTTCATAATGGTGTCAGACATTTGTGAAATAATACAATGTAAAGTTAGGCGGTCGTGATATAGGAGCATGGATATGTTAAGGAAAAACTTGTTTTTAAACCCAGCTTGCGCAGTTTTTTTCAATGCTTTCTTATGTATATCTGGTATTCATTCACAGTTAAAAACAAAATCTATGTACACTCGAGTACTCTGAGCAGTGACTTGTTTGTGCAAAATAGCTGGATGTTGCACTTTCATCAATTCTGTAGTTGTAAAATATTATAGGATTTAAGTTTTAAATGGGACAAATTGAATTCAAGAAAATTCTTAGGAAGACACTAGTGAATGAGGCTGGTCTAGTTTGGGATTTCATTGGAAGAATGGAATCCTCTTGTTCTTGTCTCCTGTCTGTACTAAATAGTGAGTCTGTGACTGATCTGGAGGACAGTTGATAAGGTACATGTCACCCCTGACTAAGGAGCTATCATGAAGATTCAGCAGGGTAACAGGGGTCAGGTGTCACTGGGAGAGTGTGAGTTCAGGAGGGTTAAGGCTCCCCATCCTCTTCTCTCAGGCCCGCAAAGCCCTGGCCGACCGGCAGAAAGACCTGGAGGTGAAGACCCAACAGCTGGAGATCAAGCTGAGCAACAAGACCGAGGAGGACATCAAGAAAGCGCGGCGCAAATCCACACAAGCGGGTGAGACACACACACACACACACACACACACTCCCAAAAGTTTACTTTTGGTGAGTGGCCTTGGCACTTTTGATTGAAGTCTGAGAGTGTGACAGAAGCTTAAAGCGTAGGAAAAGGTATGGAAAAGCCTTGAGGGCCGAGCAAGGAACTGGAATGCAGAGTGATAGTGAAAACTGTGCAAAACAGTTACTCTTCCTCAGACCTCCTGTTGGATTTAACCATGTATCCGCTGCTTGAGCCTAATGATTTTGGTTACTGTTGTAAATTGGTGTGAATGGCATTCTCCCAACATACAAGTTCTTAGACATTGAATATGGTTTAACACACTGTGTCCAATGAACATGATTTTGTGTGATTTGAAATATTTTCTATAGCCTTGTATTGGTCATTGTCATGTTCTAAGGGAACTACTAAATCATATATTGAATGCCTAAGTGCCTGGGGACAGAGACCACACATTTTCTGGTTCACTGAAATATATGACACCTCTCAGTAGAATCACAAGCTGTTCCAATCAAATTCAGTAGCCACTGGTGGGTCTGTTTTATATGGGTTGGTGTTTCACACCTTGGCTGTCTGCATAGCCTCCCCACAGGTGTCTTGGAACTGTGCCATTCTTCCAAACACAAGTGTGTTTTACACTTCTAACTTTTAAATTCTTTTTTTGTTCTGTTTATTGTTCATTTATTATTTGACGTTAGTGGTCTAAAGTGTAATATTTAATTTCTGGTGAGTTTAGCAGTCTGCGGCGTGTGTATGATAAAATGCCCATAGTCACTGCTTGAAATGTTCTGAGAACTCAGCAAAACATTTCAGCCAGTCTCCATTACCGGACTCTGCTGCTGCTGCTGCAGCCAAGAGGGAGTCATTATCAGGGTCTCGGTGCGTTTGACAGGGAGGCAGAATGCGTCCAGCTGAGCTCTACAGGATCTTGCATTGTTAGGTTGAGCTATCCTCACAGCCCACAAACTCAGACCTACAGCATCCTCATTTCTTTGCTCTCTTCTGTGTCCTTACCACTCTCCCTCTCTCACTCTCTCTCTCTCTCCCTCTCCCATTCACTCATTCTCTCTCCCTCTCTCACTCTCTGTCTCTCCCTCTCTTCTCATTCTCTCTCCCTCCCTCCCTCTCATCCTCTCTCCCCTCATTGTCTCTCCCTCTCTCATTCTCTCTGCCTCTCTCATTTTCTCTGCCTCTCATTCTCTCTCCTTCCCATTCTCTCTCCCTCTCTTATTCTCTCTTCACTCTCTTCTCTCCCTCTCGCCATCTGTCTCTATCTCTTTTTGCCCTTTCTTCCTTAGCCTTTCCCTTCTCCCAGTTTTCTTCCCACTCTCCTTTTCCCCTTCTTCCTCTCCTCACTCGCTCCCTCCATTCATCTAGCCCCTGAATCGCCTTTCCGCAGGACTAAACCTCACTATCATTGGGAGTGAACTCATCTTTTGTGTTGCATAAGCTGCTTCCCAGAGCCCACTCTTGGCGCACGGGCAGTCTCTCTCTCTCTCTCTCTCTCTGTCTCTCTCTCTCTGTCTCTCTCTTAAGCTCTTGCATTGCGAGAAGAGAAAGGAAGAGGAAGGGAAGAAAAGTTCCCGCAGGGTTTTTTTATGGACCGGCTGGAGGCGTGATGGACAAGGTGGAAAGCATACTGTTGGAATGATAAACCGAGAGAAAGAAAGGGAGGAGAGGAAAGGAGGGTGGGTGGGGGCGGAAGAGAGTGAGAGGAAAGCGAGAGAGACCAAAAGAATGTGAGAAGTTGGGAGGAGAGGATACAGACAGAGAGAGAGAGAGAGAGAGAGAGAGAGTCCTTGGCAGAGGTTCAGACCCCTACACTGAGGAAAGCTGAGCCATAGCGGTTCAATCCAAGCAGTGCTGGGAAAGGCTGCACAGATCTATTTTATAGTTCTAATGGGCCCGGCGGGATCGTGTGTGTGTGTGTGTGTGTGTGTGTGTGTGCGCGCGTGGGGGGGGGACTGTTAGCCGCGGCCCAGAATGCAAATCTGCTGGCCACCCCTAATAACGGTGTCAGTGCCGGTCTGGGCTGTCACATCCCTGCCCAGCTCAGTGGTGGAGCAGGAGGAGTGGGAAGAGGAGGAGGTGTGTGGTTCACACGCTCTGATGACAGGGAATCCATGTGCATGTGCTGGGTGACACAAGTTGTGTGTGTGTGTGTTTGTGTGTGTGTGTGTGTGTGTGTGTGTGTGTGTGTGTAGACATTCACACACACATGCACTCGTTGACCTATGCTGCACAGGAATGGAGTGTGTGTGTGTGTGTGTGTGTGTGCGCGCATACTGTACATACATAAACATGACGTCACCCACTCGGACACATGCACCCCAGCGCATGAACACATGAGCCATTTGTCACATATGTTTTTGCTTGCACAAGCATGCACTTTCCCACCAGCGCATAACTGGACAAGGAAACGAGCAAACAGAAACATGTCAGAAACAAATGATCCAGAATTTCTTTTCTCTCCTTTTACTTCTTTTTTCCTGAACCCCAAACCACACCGCACCCCATC
The DNA here is from genome assembly GCA_027481765.1 of Tenualosa thibaudeaui. NCBI lineage: Eukaryota > Metazoa > Chordata > Actinopteri > Clupeiformes > Clupeidae > Tenualosa > Tenualosa thibaudeaui. The sequence continues at coordinate 2,021,741 of JAIFZK010000016.1, forward strand.
CTTACGGCCCCTTTAGACAGTGGGGGTAAATACTGCAGATTGTGTAAACTCCTGGCTAGGGATCACTTCATCTTTGCAGGAGAGCATCCCCTAAGCGCCCACCCCCTACCATCACACACACACACACACACACACACACGCACACACAGACACACAAGCACACGCACACACACACATAGACACATACACACATTTCCTGCCTCTTCCTACACTATCCCCAAAACCTCACGACCTCCTGGTTTTATGTCTCATTTTATGTCTGTCCCCCCCCGTGCCCTCCGCCCCAACCCCTGTCAGGTCCTCCTCCATCTCCTCCTCTTCCTCCTCCTCTTCTTCCTCCTCCTCCCTGCTACAGTCACAGTCACAGTTCCCAGGCTGGCCCAGTCAATGGCCCTGCATTAAAGCTGCTGCTGCTGCTTGCCCAGTGTGTGGGGAGAGACGTGTAGACTAATAAAGAGTCTACTCTGCTCTGCGGAGGACAGGGACGGGGGCGACGCGAATGCACGTCATTGGACAAGGGGGTCTGTGTCTCATTTCCATACAGATTAAAATGGGTTCTTATTTGAGACGGGCTGATTTCTGCTCCGCGAATATCCTCACTTGGTCGGCTGCTCTCCCACCCGCCTGCGCAGGCTGGCATATGCGTGCGCGCACACACACACACACACACGCACACACACATACACATACACACACACACACACACATACACACACGCACACACACACACACACACACACACATACATACACACATACACACATACACACACACACACACACATACACACACACACACACACACACACACACACCCTGTCTCTTCCTCTCTCTTTCAAATTCTCGACTTCTACTTACACATGCTCTCATTCTGGATCTTTCTGAATCTGTGTCTCTCACACATACACTCTCTCTCTCTCATACACACACACACACATACACACCCTCATAAAGAACTCAGACACGCTCTTTGTTCTGTCGCTTTGTCTCACATCCTTTCTCCCTCACTTTGTTTCTTTTCACTGTTGCTCTGTCTGCCCCCATTCCCCCCTCTTGAGCTATCTGTAATATATGTTTTGTTTGCCCAAGCATACACACTGGATACTGCAGTTTTACTGTTTAAATGCTGTGCGCTGCATTTGCAAGCAGGCTGAGCTCAGTGGCAACAGGATGCCTCCTGGTGGTCATTTAGGAGTACTGCCTCATTATCCCAAACAATATCACTCTGCTCCTCTCACAGGAGATGACCTCATGCGCTGCGTGGACCTCTACAATCAGGCCCAATCCAAGTGGTTTGAGGAGATGGTCACCTCAAGCTTGGTACGTGTCACATAAAAATCTCTTTAGTTGGAATGTTTCTCCTCTCTAGGAATTTGGCCCCGTTTGACTAATTGTCGTAAGTCTTTTCTAGTCTCTTTCTGTAAAGCTGATTTCCTTAACAGTTTAAGTCAGTTTGCTAACAAAGTTGATTTGCTAATTTAATACCTGACTGATGAGTAAGCTTTGAGAATAGGCAGTGAGACTGTTTGTAAAATAATTATACTTCGCAAAGACCAATGAAGCAGAAAACAATATCATAAATTCTAGTGTTTTATTTAACATTTAGCGAGAGACATAACAGCCATTGACATTTAATGAGACCTTGTTTATGATTTTTAGAACACTGAGAAGTCAACTAGTTTGCTAGATAGCCTGGAGTCTTTTGCCTGTTAACAGACAGACGTTGCCCCCTGCCTGCCTGCCATGTAAACAAATGGGCCCTGTGGATTCTTCTCTGCACAGGAGCTGGAGCGTCTGGAGGTGGAGCGGGTGGAGATGATCCAACAGCACCTGCGCCAGTACACCACACTCAGGCACGAGACGGACATGTTCAACCAAAGCGTGAGTTCAAGCTCTCTCCCTCACACTCACCAGTGCAGTTCATTTCAAGATCTTCTCTTGAGGTGGATGTGACTATGTTGCTACCACTGTCCTGTTTTCACAGTGGTAATTAGGCGTATATTATTCCATTATATATTATATGTAAGGGCAATTCCACACAAACTGTCACGTCTATAATGGCAACAAAATGCCATCGTATTTGTATGATGTGAATGATTATGTTTAACATTAGTTCTACAACCAAGAAGAGTAAATGCTCAAATTTTATGTAATCATCATTCACATCATACCATACCATGGCATTGTGTTGGCATTATGGATATGACAGTTTTGTGTGGAATTGCTCATATATATATATATATATAATATATATATATATATATAAAATATATATATATATAATGTATTCAAATATAATAAATATATAATATAATAATATATTACAGTAACAGTGCTTTGTTAATCAGAGTGCTTTATTACTGGCGTGATAGCTGTCAATGTTTGGTGTCACAGCTGCTGATTTTATGGGTATTTTTATGGCCATCAACAACTGAAATATTTGGCTTTGTTTCATCAGTGGAAGTAATATGCCACTTGGTGCACAGTATTGCATGGACCGTGTAAAGCATTGCATTACTGAATCATTTGCTTTAGGTGACACACATCAAAGGAAACACAAGAAATCCACGTAGACTTTGCAAAGTGCGTTAACACCGCAGACACTGCTGTGGTAGACAGGCTTCTGTCAGTGTGCGAAGAAGCCACTCAAGAGAAAGTCAGTGGCCATTGGTCCAATTTTGTAGGTTTTGTGGAGGCTTGCAGTGATCAACACAAAGACATTCCCAGATGATGCAGCAAAGCTTGCAGCTTACCTGAACATTAGCCTCTGTGGTGCTGAAACAATGCCATCAGACATTAACTTTAATGACGCTCAGTCTCTTTGTGTTTCTGTTAGTTTTTTGGCTAGATGTGTGTCGAGATTGAAGGTAGACTGCAGACAATGGCAATGTCCCGAGACTGGGACCGAGACACAAACAATCTAAGCATGCTGACTCACTGTTGGGGTTTATCTTCAGATCCTCTGGGAGGTTGCTGAGTCACCATTCAGATTTGAGCATGTCCTCCACAGACCTCCCAAAACGTAGTGAGAGCATCTCCAGTGTACAAGAGAGAAGGTCTCTCATGACACACTAGCGAGAGACATAACAGCCATTGACATTTAATGAGACCTTGTTTATGATTGAGACCTTGTTTATGATCTCATGACACACTCGCCTCCCTTAGAATCGCCAGCCTTCACTGGCCCGTGGCCACTGGGAATGAACGTGACTGGGACTGATTAAGGTCTTTGTCAGACTCTCTGTCTCATAGTGACTGCTGGAGGGAAGGAGGCCTAGTGCCAAAAGCAGCCCCAATCCACACACACACACACACATGCATACACACACACACACACACATCCCCAAACCACAGCAGACTGCTCATTTTCCACCTTCACCTGCTGTGCTGAAAGCGTAACGTAATGATTGCTCATTCACTGATTACTTGATTGATTTGTAGGTCACCTTTAGCTTTTTCTGTATTCGACTCTCCCGAGCATAGAATGTGATGCTTTAAGAAGAGCCGCCTGCAGAGTGCACAAGCAGCCTCCCTTGTTAGCCTTTGATAGTGATTGATTGACTGACTGATAAATTGACTGAATAATTCAGTGATTAATGATTAATTGACTGATTGACAATTGATTTGGTTTGTTTGATTGATTGGTTGGTTGATGTCTTGTGTTTTGGCAGACTTTGGAGCCTGTTGACCAGCTCCTGCAGAGTGTGGACCCAGCCAAAGACAGAGAGCTTTGGGTGCAGGAGCACAAGACGGGTGAGGTGAGGCCCGTGGACATGGACATTTAGTGGGTCTGTCCATCCCCGCTGGTACCACAGACCTGCCAGTCGGGTGGAATCGAGTCTGGTGTGCATGAGTGCCTGTGACCCATGCAGGTACACCCCCCCACCCCCACCCCACTCCCTCTTGATCCCCCCATGCCTCCCCTGGTGCTTCTCTGTAGGCTCTACTCTCTCTACTCTAATCATACATGGCATCCACCAGCGTAAGCATGGACTTCATTTCCCATAATACATTTGGTGGCTGTGTGGGACTGCAGCAGCATTTTGATGCAGAGCAAAAGGTGCCCTCTACTGGACTGTCTGTTCAGCTGGTTTAACTGGTATTCACATCATGTTTTTCTGACACCCTACTTTTACTTAAGGGCCTCTGCTTTAAAAAAAAATAGCTTTAATATAATTTCTCTCCTTTTCTGTCTCTCATTCTCCCCTTTCTTTCTGTCTTTCTTTCCGTCTTTTTAGCTTCTTTCTTAGTTTTCTGTCTTTCTTAATTTCTTTCTTCCTATATTTATCAAACACGAAACTACATATTTCTGTCCAGAGATAAGCTTGGGAATAAAAATGCTTAATAAGCCTGTCAGTAATTAAATGAACAGAATTTCCAGATGCTGGGCATATTTTTGGGGTGGGGTGTTAATATTTCCCATATGACTAATACTCGTCCACTTTTCTGAGGTTTTCTGTTCCCATCATACAGCAAAATGGACCACCAGCAGATATCAGACATAGAAAGTCAAATTGTAGGATTTGGACGACAGCCTGCCTCATGCATACAGAGAACTAATTGGAGAACTATTTGTCTTTAAATCAAATATCAAACTAAGTGCAGACTCACTGTTTGATAAATGTTAAACACAAATATGAAAAGAACATTGTGCATGAATATTATATATTTATATAGATTTAATTTACCGAGAGATGTATACGAATTTTTCATAAAGGAATGTACAGTACGTGAACCCTTGTGAGGACATGACTAGAACATTATTTTGACATTTGTGAACAGTTTATGCAGTCATGTAGTTTAAGTGTGTTAACTGATAATTTAGGACTACACAGATTCCTATTCATTATATCACTTAATGATTCCCTTATAAGCCATGGCAACCCATGAATCTCCAATCTAAATCAAGCACAGGGGTTTGTGTTTGGCCTGTATGTGATAATTTGGCTGACTGTCCCTACTTAACCCGATTAATTTTGAACATAAACAAACCTTTGAAATATTGACACAGGACTGTGGCCTAAGCTAACCACACCAAGCTAACATAGTATCCAACTTCATCAGACACCCTAGATTAGCTATGTAGCCCTTCAGTTGACGGTTTGTTTGTTAGATCAGAATGTAACTCACTGAGGGCAGATTTTTTACCGTTTGGGAAGATGCTACTCTACCACAAGGCCACATCCCAGGAAGTAGTGCTTGATCCCAGGTGATGGTTCAAAGGTTAAAGGTGGAGCAGATGTGACTTACAAATGGCGGCTTTTGTTACAATGTACACCTTTTAGTGCCTAAAGGTCAAACGCCTTGGAATGTTCATGATATAGTCTATGTTACAGCTATAGAATTGATGTTCATATGTATCTGTAAATACAGTTTGTGTTTTATTTTTACTTAAAATAATTTTTTTGTTTTGTTTATTCTACTCAGAGGGGTGTGCTTTTAGCACACCTGTTCTATAAATACTATTGTACAAATTCTATAAATTAGGTATCCATGTTTACGTAACTGATATTACTGCTATTTCCAAAAAAATAGTAAAATAGTTATATTGGCACAAATGTGTGACACCCCAGATTTCTCATGCAACTGCAAAGGCCCTAAAACATCTGTTTACAATAGGTTTGTTCCTGAGGCTGCTCATTGACAAAAAAGCATAATTTCAATTGGAGAATTTGATTTGACATAGGCATGTCATGGGTTACAGGCTGCCCTTCACCTAGGTGTGTATTCTTCATTCAGCTCATAAAGACATTATCTTGTGAAAGTATAAGGGAATCCCAAATGAATGTGTGAGCTTAGGTTGCAATGCTAATGATTACTGACTGGCAAACAGCACTGAAACAGTGTGTTTTGTTTGTTTTTGTGTCAACATGGGATGACAAAAGTAAGAGACAATGGCAACAACATTTCATGTCTATGCCCATGCAGTTCATTAAAAAACTATGTAAAAAAAAATAACATGTTATCTGAATCCTGTGTCACAACACCAGCATAACCATGTCATGGAGTGATGGCACTTGGCAAACGTAACAGTGTCATATCACCATAATCATAGATAGCACTTGGCTTATCTGTTATGTCATCTGAAATTATGTCACCTGCCACAGCATGTTAGTTTTGGATATAGAGCAAAAAGATGCTAAGCTTGTTTTGCTGCTGGTAGAGCTCTTCCCACTGCTGCTGACTGAGAACCACACCTTATTAACCCAAAACAGTGTGTGATGCAGGATTCAGCAGCAGCCATGCCCTTTTGGTTGGAGATGCTTACAATGTATGCTGTGCCTTGGATCCAGATGGCCCGCCATCACAGTGTAGCCTCAGCTAAATACATAAATGGGACAGCATGCAGTGTTCGCAACTGCTTACAACAAACTAACTTGACCAATTTAAGACCTGATAATGACACAGAGCTGAAGATAGCAGAGTTAAAGGGGTGCATGTGGGGATGACTGTGTAAGTCAGCGTCAATGTTACACTCTACCTACTTCAACAGCATGACACTGCTGACATCATCTCTGACACCATGCTGAATTGATACCTCAAAAAGTGTCCCATCATCAATTGTGCTGTTATGGGTTGATTATCAGTTAACATGACCTCTACTTTTGGGATTTTTTTACAGTGTGTTTTTTCTACACAGAGGTTGGCAGCACAAACTCCTTAACTGGTTTGAGTTTTCTGTACTTGGGGCATGTTTGAGTTGACTTGTTGTTAACTACAGTCCAAATCTCTCAGAAAGAGATGTTTCTCTGAGTATATCCTCCATGTTGCATTGTTGTGTTTGGTAAGTGTGGTCAATGAACTGTGGTCTGTGTGTGTTTTTGCCTCAGTCGTTCAATTAAATGTATGTGTTTGTAAATGCATTTTTACAATTCTCTGAAAAATGTTGATTTTAAATTTGTGAACAGTCTCCACTCATTACACAGTGTTCATTAACTCAGCTGTTTACAACAAATTGTTAAGTTTGTTTTGAATTTGTCCACAATAAAAAGAATACAAAAGTAATAAATCTTTGTTCATTTTTGTGCCTGTTTACCTGCAATGTTCCAGATTGAACTGCAGGTCTCATCTATTGTAGGTAGTCTGATTCTTGTACCTGATTTGTTTTCAAATCCCTGCGTTTTGTTTGCCATCCTAACAAATTGATAACCCCTGTGGTTACTTGGAAGTTCAGTAAATAGGATTTGCCCCCTTAAGTAGATGAAAGTCTACCTTTTGACCTGGTTCCTTTGGCTGGCTGCCATTAGCTAGTGAAAGCCACTGAACCAGAACGAACATTATTACATGCCAGTTACCCTTCAGATGAATATGATTAAGCCTGGTATTTTTGGCCAATCCCCAAAAGCTTCACTAAAGCTTAGAGTCTTTGTCAAAGAGAAATTGCATGTAATAACTACACACACAACAAACTTCTCACCCGTGGACGTCTGCCAATCTGAGCTAATCAAATTAAAAGTAATTAATTTAGCCTCTTCGATAGACTAACAACTAGATATAGCTCAATCTTATGTTTACAGTAGTTTTTCTTTTCAAACAAACACAATTACACAATTGACAGAATTAATTGTTTATTAAAAGCAACATATATATCCAAAAAACTGAAAAAAATAACACATCCTCACTGAACTTTTGACAAGCAGTAATTTGGACACCAAACCTACATTGTGAGATTTGGTAAAAGTATGCAAAATGTGACTTGACATGTTGCATCTCACCTGAGCAAGATGCGTTGTTGCTGAAATGTCATTGGTTTGTGTCACTCAAGCAAAAACACACAAACGTTCCACCTGTAATATCTAACAAGGCAAGTAAGGTCTCAGGACTGGGAGGCAGAGATTTGAATGTACATGACCAGTCAATACCAGCACCTAGGAATCCAATCGGATCTTAAGTGTGGGTGAAGAAAGGTTGTAGGTTAGCCTACTGCTGACAACAAATATCTATCAAAACAGTCCTACAAAGCGCACTGTATCAATCAGTTACAGGAGTAGATCTCTTTTGTTCAATATACACGGTTCAAAACAACAGCATAAACAGCTATCAATTCAGGACAATTGTACAAAACCATTGCTCACAGCAACCTAAAATTACAGATTCTAAAAGAATACATTTAACGCACCAGAGCTTATCACTCGTTCAGTTCAGGGTACTGTTGTTAAAGATTGTGATCAGAGTAGTGGTCTGAGGTCTTAGGAATCCATGAATTGAGAACTAGTATGAACAGAAATCTTTAGCTTGATTAGGCCCTCTGCCCTGGGGTTGGCCCCTGACCTCTCCTTTTAAAAACCCCATAGGTAAAGAGTGTGCTGTGGTCAAACCAGGTCTTGAGAGACTGGAACCTTGTGCTACGTGACAAAATGAAATGAACACATACATGATCGTGCTCGTGTTCAGACTTGCACACATCCAGGTCCCTGATCTATGGAGAACCTCAGGGTGTGTGTGCATATATATACATGCATGTATGTAGGTGTTTTCCCTGTGTGTAAACAATGAGGCTTTGAACAGTCTTTACTGTGAAGATGGATGATGAAGTGATCAGTCACGCTTCGTGGCTTTTACTGTTTCTTCTCCTTCAGTTTGTCTTTGATCTTCTGAGGCTCGTCATATTGCATCAACCGGAGGATGTCTTTGTTGTCCAGCACACCCTGTATAAACTCCCCCTCTTTAATTTTATCTGTAATTAAAAGTATATTATTAGGACTAATAATGACTCTGATCAATAATCAATTCTATTAGGTGTACTAATTTGAGTTGGAAAATTGTTTTATGTAAGAGTTTTGTAAATAATGTTGAACTGAGGACAAATATATAACCAAAACCAAAGCATAGACCACATAAGGACCACATAACCACATTAATTACTATGGTGATTATTATTGTGTGAATTGATAGCATTATGGTGCTGTAAAACATATATCTTAAATTACCATTATCTTCCTTTCCAAAATAGTTCCAGATTTTATTTGCTCGCTTCTCAGGTGTATTCTCATCATCTGGGAGATGTTTTTGGTCCTCAACTGGAATCATGTTGAATATCGCCTGCATCAAAACACAACATGACGCACACTCGCTGTCACATGGGTCAAATATCAGCTGATTCAGCCATCTCATATGAAGAACGCAGCAATATAATAATCCAACAGGAGCCTAGTCGGCTCCTCGCAAAGAGATTGAGTTAATTAGCTAGTTAAGCACTTCTTCTCTTGAGCATCTTTTCTGTGGGTGACCTAATTCTGCCCCGGTGGGACCAAGTAGATCCTATTGCAGTGCCTGTGACAATAAGTGCCCAACTGCAACCGTCAACTATGTTATAGTACAACTATGTACAGTACAACTATGCTATAGTTCTTTCTACTCATTAACCAGAATTCATTTCCATAACAAACATCTTGTATTACACTACAGTCAGTAAAAACTACAAGAAATGAGGCTATTGATTGTTAAAACACCCTAAGACCCTATTTTGAATCCCTGGCTAAGTGCAAACCCAGTCCATGAGCAAAGTGCTTGTGTGCGTGAACATTGCCATTATGTGGCATGTGAGATGTTAGTAATTTGTGGTTAAGATCTTGAACATACTCTTAAATAGATTTTTTATCAAGATTTAGTTAGACTATAGATTTTGTCCAGACAATTATGTCTTTTGTAGTGCAGATTACTAACATATAGACAGAACTGCCTGAAAACAGAATTCCTCACCAATACTAGTCGAGTTATTATTACCAACAGTTCAGACATACTTATTTTCTGCACCATCTCTCTTACCTTGACAATTTCCTGGACCTCATTTTTACTTATGATGCCATTGCCATCCACGTCATAAAGCGAGAAGGCCCACTCGAGCTTCCGCGTGGTCTTCCCAGATGAGGTGAGGTGCAGCGCTACAATGTATTCCTTAAAGTCCAGCGTGCCGTCTGCATTGGTGTCAAAGCTGCGGAAGACATGGCGTGCATAGTCAGTGGAGTCTGCATCTGGAAAGAAGCTTGCGTAGATGCTTTCAAACTGTTCTTTGGAGATGCGTCCGCTGGGGCACTCCTTGAGGAAGCTCTGGTACCAGGTGCCGAGCTCCTCCTCAGTGTACTTTGTGTTCAACTTCAGCTCCTCCAGGATCTCCTTGGATAGAGCACTGCTTTTGCTGTTTCCCATCTTCTGTCTGCGGATGTCTTTTTTGTCTGTGTGTGTCTTTTATCTGCGGTCCTCTTCCTTTTCCCTCTTCCCTCTCTCTCCTTCTCTTTCTCTCCCCCTCTCTCTCCTTCACTCCCTTCTCTGGCTCTCTTGCTCTTTCCTTCCCTCAGTTCTTCCGCGTGCGTGCTTGTGCTCCCTCTTTCTCCTGTCTTTAGTATGGGTGAAGGCCCATCCCACTCTTTTCTCTACCAGTGCCTGCACGTCTTAGTGCTGAATAGGATTAAAGATCTCATTTTAAATCCAGACAGGCTTTCTGGAGGATTAATTAACTATGTCACACCTGTTGGAGGGCATGCTCTTATTGTGGCTAACTGAATGGGAGAACTGGGAGCTAATCACTATTTCTTTGCCACAATTAATATGACAGTTATATAACTGCTGTTGCGTTATTACACAGGACAGAATGTTAAATTGCTTATGCTGGAGGTTTAATAGCAATCCACACAACGGTCATACAACCCATATTCCCACATGTAAACAAACTAGATACCCATTAATCTAGTCAGAGATCACAGTTAGTGCTGTGCCACAGGCTACCAAGGCCAAGGGACTGTGGAGTTAAAGCATTTAGTGATGCACATGATAATCGGGCCACAAACAATGTGATGTCAAAAATCTGTTTGGGGATAAAAAACAAATTAAAATGTTGGATTTGCAATAGATTTTTTGGAACAGATGGTTTGATAAGTAAATGGTGGAACATCACCCAGGATGGAGATCATTTATACTTTGTCTCTCTCTCACATACACATGATAGATGTAAATATGATTTCACACACATATGCAGACACAAACACACACTCACACATTATTGTACACAGTGGAGAAAACTGCAGTGGCTGTAAATGCCAGTGGGCCGTTCGTGTTTAGTCCCAGGCAGATCACTGGGCCATCTGCTGTTGGTGTAATTGGACGACTGTGAGAGCAGGTAATTAAGACATGACTGGGAAGAGGCGCATGTTGTTGACAAGGCCGCTCTAATCCCACACACAACCGCTTCTACTCGTTTACAGAAATTAATTTGGTAGCCCGTGGACTGAGCCGACAGTTGAGTCCATTTCTGAGCTTACGCAACAGGAACACGCTTGGTTGGCAGCTTGCTGTTTGGTTGCCTGACAAGGCTCAGTATAGGCCTTGCTGGATTATGTCATGATTGACATAAATGGTGTATCACTTTCACTGCCCATAAATGCACACTTACATTCAAGATATTTCAGTCAAAGTTATCAGAAATTAAATTCACCTGAAGTGTTATCAGGTATTTCACATCCATAAATCCATTTCCATTAGCAAATACATTTAATTTTTGTAATAAATTTACATTTCTGTTTACATTTTTATTAATTTAGCCCAAGCCCCCCTCCCCATCCAAAGCAACGTACAAAAAATAGCGAGTGATTAAGGTACTGTGTGAACAGCAGACAATAGTGCAATAGTATGCACCACCCTCCATAACATTTTATTCAAGTTAAGTCAAAGAATGTAGGAAAGCCAATGAGTAAGACAGACAGAATAGAGAATAAGGTCATCTGTGCTGGATGCTGGGTTGCTAGCATAGCGAGAAGGTACTCTTAGAAGAACTGGGTCTTCAAGAGGAACTCAGGAGATGATAGGACCAAGTTGTATTTTTTGGAGGATGGAATCAGTCAGGTGGTAGCATACGCTTTTATGGAGACACTGAAGTGTGGAACCAAAAATTTGCATATGTGAGAATTGGTGGTTTGAATTGCATATGTGCAGTTACAGTAAGCCACTGGGGCTCAATGAACAGTGGGGTAATGCTTGGTTGAAGGTTGAAGACCTGATCATCTGCAAGAGTTTCATTCTATAGGCCTGGGAGGTCTATTAAAAGGGTCTTAGTAGTCAACCCATGTGATGGCAATCACCTGATTTTTCTTATAGGCCTATTGAGTAGTCATGATCAGGCAACTGAGGCAACATGGTCAGATAGGGTCTGTTGCATTCCATCAAGAAAACTAAGTTTCTTACAACTTTGGTAGCAGCAAGAGGTGGAGAATCAGTTTTTAGGTTGTGATGTATAATTAGTTTGGTTGGAGGGAACACAAATTCAGTCTCCTCCATGAGAAGACACTGAGAGATATGAGCTGAAATTAAGGTGTCTGGTGGGACATGAGAGATAGACATGTGTGCCTTTCAGTGATATGAGAGGCCATGCAAGCAGAGAATCAGAAACTCAAGGCAGTTCTGTTAATGGCAATGTTAATGTGCCCCAGCATCAAGCCTTGGGGTCACCTTGTGGTGAGGTAAACTTTATTTTAACCCTGTCTGGGATGCCCATGTTTTTAAGAAGTATGAGAAGTCAGTTGATAAGTCGAGTAAATAATAATTACCTTCACCAAAGAGGTTATTTTTTCTCCACCGTTTGTCTGTCTGTGTACAAAATAACTTGAAAAGTAAAAAGTACACAGATATGGATGAGATTTTCAGACAGTGTGGTTATTGGAATAAGGAACAGATGATTACATTTTGGTGGTTACCGTCTGGACTGGAATTTGTATTGGGTAAGTGACCCTATATTGTCTTTTCCACTGAATAAAAAAAATAAAACTAAATTAAACTCAGAGATACAATGTGCAAATTCTGCCAGGTTACATTTGTTAAGGTAGCGTTCCAACTTTCTTTGTTATTTTGTGAGGGACTGATGTGTTGTTCTCGTCAGGTCAGTTTTGTGCCCATGGATGAAATAACTGATCAGATTTGTTGCTTTTTAGCTCCATCTATACAGTGCAGCTTTAAATATACATTGTGTACAGGTCATATAAAATAACTTAAAGAGCCAGTTAGGCTCCCAACCAGATATTAACTAATATACCATGCTACGTATCTCACGGAGTCCAGTGGAAACCTGGAGAAGGCTTATTCAGTAACAGGTCTAGATAGCTTAACCTTTAGTTCCCCTTTCCCATGTAAGAAGCTTTCCACTCGGTGGTCTGTGTCCTAGTTTTTTGAGACACAATTCAATTCAGCATCCCACTAGCGTAAGTCCAATAGAATGGATCAGCACAAAAAAGTACAGTTCTTTGGAGGCACCATCTAGTTTAAGAACACATCAACATAATTAGAGACTACAAATGAAGTTGAAGGAACTATAATACTTAATTTCCTTCACAGCATTTGAAGGATTCAACTGAAATTCAACAGATAAATTCAACATTTACATGTGTTAACCAGCAATGAGACAAAGAAGGAAGAGGAATCAATATCAACAAAGTGGTTTGACAAAATGCATATTCACCCAATATTCATATTTATTATTAAAGGAGACATAGAATGGAAAACCAATTTTGCTTTGGCTTTGATGAATCAGGAGAGGTTGTGCATGGCCAAAGAGCTATCATGAACATGAGGCATGGTTGTGCTCTCCTTAATATGAAAACCTTTAACTTAGAAATAGCCACTAAAAGATGCCTAAAAGGGTGGCAATAAGTCAAAAGGAAAATTTCAATACCCAGCCTGAATATAAGGCTTTTAATTAGGCTTGTGAAATTGCACTTGAATTTAATTTTGATAAATTAACATTGAATACATCCTATTTTAACATCAGAGAATAAGGTACTCCTTATAAGATACACCTTCTATCCATTCTATGCCCCCTTTAAAGATTATTTATGCATAAATTCCCATTAGACCGACTGAAACTAATGGTGTGCTCGTTGATTTTGTTTTGTCAAATCCAGGACCACTGTGCTAATGAATACTGATTGTTTCACATAAGTAATAATAACTAATATTAATTTTGTTTGCAGTTAATGTTAATGCCTAAGGAAAGTGTTTTAACAGATTGATGTAATGCATCATGTAGTCTAATTTGTCACTAATGTTATGCTGGTTGAGAGTAATGACCACAATGTGATTGGGCTCTTTACTCATCTCTGGTATTTTTCTCCCCATAAGACAAGTTTATACTTTGTAGCAAACTTTTTAAAGAGGAGAAATGATTACATTTATGCATATGCTTTTATTCAAAGCAACTTACAATTTTTCAACTATCAGTTGTTCAGGGCCACTCTCCCCTAGAGCAACTTAGGGTTAAGTGTTCAGGGCCAGTCTCCCCTAGAGCAAAGTAGGGTTAAGTGCCTTGCTCAAGGGCACAACGGTGGCAACTGGGATTCGAACCCACAACTTTTTTCAGGCTACTTGCACACTACCCAGGTTCCTTAACCGCTACTCTACCACACTACCACAGACCCCCTGCCAATGTGCTGCCCCAGTTTGAGAACCAATGCACTAGGACTGCACGCTCATGCCTGAGGCGGCTCAGAGCCCATGCCTTACCTCACCTAACCTGTTGCTGCTGTCACTTCCACGTCAGTGGCAGCGACAACACCATAAGGTGATTACCGCTGATGACAAATCAGCAGTTAGAGAAAACGTGAGGACTGAAGCACCTGTGATAGATAGATAGATAGATAGATAGATGCCCAGTATAACAAAATATGACTCCTAGTGTTTGACCTTATTTCACCCTGTTATTGTCTATTTATGAACTAATCCCTGTAATAATTCAACTGTTCAAAAGGATTATGTAAATGCCTTGTGCACACACAAACTATTTGATATTATGTAACCAGTCTTATTAATATAATAATTAAACTCCTCATTTGATAACATACCCAATCTGTTTTGTGGCTGAGAATCACTGCAAAGCCATCTGTTCTGTGATGCCACAATGCCAGTTCTTTGGCAGTTACATCACTGTCTGTGAATCACATTGACAATGAGCATGATGTTTTTGTAACTGACAGAAGGGGTCACAGGGGTGCCTGTCCCCATACTCGTGTCCCGATGTCCCTCATATCAAAGTGGCACCACACTGGCATTCTCAGCAAATGCCACACTTGGCTACTCCATAGTACGACTCTCCTCACACAGCGTGTGTTTAGCATATCAGCTTAGGCAGGATCTTATACGTACCTCTTAGAAGACATTATCTATGTTTGGATCCCTCTCAGCGTCACAGGGCAGTGGAGCAAGAAGGCGATATAGATGGCACATCTGCATAAATCCCTCAGTGAAACAAACATACACACACACACACACACACACACAGGCCATACCTACTCTCACCATTAACACATACACACACACACAGACACAGGCCATACCTACTCTCACCATTAACACATACACACACACACAGACACAGGCCATACCTACTCTCACCATTAACACATACACACACACACAGACACAGGCCATACCTACTCTCACCATTAACACATACACACACACACAGACACAGGCCATACCTACTCTCACCATTAACACATACACACACACTGCCACTGCACTAGTTCCATGTGAAAAAATAACCTTCTCGATTTGCCGTATGTGGACTCAGCAGTCAGGTTGTTTTGGTATGCCAGTAGCTATAAACTGATACTTACGAGGCTCATTAACATGAGCCCAGGTATGCTGGGATAAAAGACGTGTTTAGATTAAAGGTGCCCTGCCACACAAAACCATTTTTACCTGTTGGTTTTGAAATATGATGACAAGTTTGAGTTATATGGTGCATGTGAAAATGTAATAAAATCTTTGCTGTCTGCAATAGCCGATGGAAAGAAATAAACTGAAAAATCAGGCCGATCCAAAAAGTTGATCAAGTTTACGCAGGATGGGCCAAGCTAGAGCCACTGGCGGATGGCAATGCGCTATTGCTCAATCTGTGCTCTCCTGTATAGTGCCCGCCCCACAAACCCCTAACAATGCAAGACCACTGAATATCTGTGAAATACAGATAACAAGCAGAGCAGCAACATCTTCAGGGGGTTAGGGACAAATGGCTGCAGTGAATTTTTGCAGTGAAAGTCCCTTATTATTTCTGTGTCCAGCCCATTACAAGCTTACGTTGCAAAGTGTCTGTCTACAGTCCCAAAGCAATTGTCAAATGTCTTCCTTCGTTTCGTCTGAAATGTAACATTCCAATATTTTTAGTTCTTAATCCCTTGCAATTCTGACATTAGCAAACTAATGTAAATAGCCTATTCACTCAACATGCCTTGCTATGCTGACATGACAGCAGAGCAGAGGCATGAGCAGAGCACAGCTCATTATCATAGGTGGAAAAATTAGTTGCTTTATTCTGGGGCTTTTTGAATAGATTGCATAGCATTGTTAAGGTCTGTTTGGACCGTTTTCTGCTCAACTAAAGTTACATACCATCTTTGGAGACCTCAGAGAACAATTTAAAATACCATAGATGTATGACAGGGTACCTTTAAAAATGTAATTGTATGGCAGGGTACCTATAAAAAATGTAATTAATATTAGCAAGTAAGTTTTCAGTCAGCTTTCAGTCATTGTAGAGGTATTTGTGCATCATATTGAAGGTCAAAACAGGTCATGTTATTATATTCATCTGCAGTGTTTCATCAAACCCATGACCATTTTTAATTTGAGGTTACAAGACCATATACATGATAGAAAATCCCTTATCTGTATTATGTGAGAGCTTAAACAAATCAAAGAGTCATTACGAGTCCCAGTGAAGCGGGCTTTAGCAGGTAACCTTTATATAAATACGTCCTTGTTTCAGCCTTGTTTCCTGTCAAATGCTGGAAAAACTCCCACGCATCAGAGAACATTTCACTAAACAAACACCCAATAAATCCCAGATCTGATCGAACACCTGGCCACTGTAATCCAGATGTACTGGCACACAACAATCCCATACAGCTGTACCTTAGTGGGAGATTACATGGAGACGCTCCATGTAGCCTATCACTAATATCTAAGCTTCATGCCAAGGGCCCCGGACAGACTGCCACTTCATGGGAATGCATGTCGCTTTCAGAAAGTCACTTTTTACAAGTGGTGATGACATGGCATTGACACGCAATCTATATGTCAGAGCCTCCGAGAGTCCTGTAGTGACACGAGCCACCTGTTATTTATTTATTGACTCAAGCGAAATATCATATCAAGGCCCATGTTTCCAGAAGTCTTGCATGATGAGCGGGATTAGCTGTGGGCAGAAGAATGTGATGGGCGGACATGTTGCAAACTGCTACAGCAGATAAAACAGGCAAAACCCCCACTGGTGACACTTTAATGAGAGTCTGTATGCTGCATACATAAAGCTTTATAAACTATTAACTACAGCATCAAACACATTCTTGAGGGGTAATGGTATTCATAAAGCTTTTTAGACATTGACATAAGTCTATGTAATTATTCATAAAAAGTTATATGAATGCACTTATAAAGCTTATTTTTGTCATCATTATTGCCATCATTGCATCATTAGAGGGTAAGAAGATTTAAAATGCATTGTAATACACCAGGCTATAAGGTCTTATAATGAGGGAGTCATAAATGTTTATGAATGGCTATATAAACATGTCAATTATTACAATACATTATTAACCCTTAATGAATGTGTTTATTGTACTGTATAGATATGGATCGTTGAGGTAAAATGTGCGCATTACATTGGCTAATTGATAGTTAGATACATTCTTCATGTCCAGTGGTTTCCAGTGGTTGCTTTGTACTGACCACAGCCTTTAGGAGAAGATTCAGTGAGGTAGGCCCCGTCAGTGAAGCCAAATGGTCAGTGAAGACTAGTGAATCCTATACTCACTCATGGCTATCATGAAAGTTTCTGTGCCGTCATTGACAAGAGCAGAGGATAATATAGATGTATAAAGCACCCAGGTAAACAAAGCGGTATGTGGCTGCTTGAAGGAGCACACTGTTTTAACCACTTTTATATTTGGAGTCATGCACGCTACAGTCCTGTGTTGTAAAGTGCCAGGTAATGTTGCGTAGCTTTTGGGGTGACATTATGAGCATGTTAAGATAAAAAAAACAGTTTAATTTATGCCCCCATAGGTTAGCTAATTTTGCTAACTCTCCGTACAGAGAGACCATATGATACTGACAAGTCTCAGCGAGCTTGAGCAATAGAGGTGTGAAAATGACTGAACTTCCCCTTTAACACTAAAACTGTATAGATAGACTGTGTGAAAGTGTATTAAATGTTGTCACTGTAAAGAAACTTTCATGAGTGCAAAAACACCAATCATAATTCGATATTTAAGTAATACCATCTCTCCCCTCTGTCCGCACAATACTACACTACATTTTGTCCCTTAAGAGTAATATGGTTTGACTTGGTGGTGGGCGGTGATTTTTGTAATTATGTAAAATTCTAAATCCATTTGAGAAACAGGCAGGATCTGTTTTTTTCATGACAGCTGTCATCTCTTAGGCATAGTCCCAGGGGCATTTAGTCTACATTTTCAAAGAATATCCCACGTAAGTCAATCAGCACCAAGCCATCCAATCAGATTGGATTTGGCTGACATGCAAACACTTTTGGAGGGGTTTGTTATACATATAAATATATATATATACAATTATGAACTTGTTTGAAACTACATTGTCATCTCATAAGAGGCATACACATGACACATGACAGCAGTAACGACAACAAGAGCAAATAAATTAATAAGAATTTTACCCTCTTCCTGGCAAGAGCTCTGTACCAGATTGAAGATTAATCTGATCGATAATCTTTTTTATTACTATGCTCAAAGAAATAAGCTATGGGTTTAGTTAGAACAATGAAACAGAGGTCTTACATATCAGTCTCCTCCAGTATTATGAATGATGGTCACAGATTTAAGTAGGGGGGGTCGGGTTGGCGTGGAAGGGAGCTGGGGTGGGTGGAGCGGTGGGGTGGCGTGGCTGACCAGCTGATTGAGGATGCGCAGGGGACTGAGCGTTTGACATGAGCAAGAGCATAAAAGAGCTCAGACAGCAGGAGAGGACCAGAGTCGCACAGACGAATGGCAAAGAGAGCAGCATCCGTTAGTCCGTCAGGACCGCGTCGGAAGGGCACGCCACCGCCGCCACCGCCACTGTTGCCAGCGTGACTTCTGATTCCCTGAGGGCAGAGAGGACAGCGGCTGACCCGAAGACACAAATGTCTGAGGAGGAAAAATGAAGAGGACTGACAGGGATTAGTGACTAACACACACACATACACAACATCTCCACCCCTCTCCTCTGCCGGCGACTCATGCCGCCCAGGGCTTTGCCACCATGGGGCTGGAGCGTGGCCGACGAGCCTGTCTGGCACTTACTCTGAACTTTGTGGCGTTTGCGCTCGCTGTGTCGGCGGTCACCACCAGCTATTGGTGCGAGGGCACGCGCAAGGTGGTGAAGCCCTTCTGCGATGGGCCCACCACAATGGTCAAACAGTCCTACTGCATCCGTTTCAACAGCTCCAACCTCAACGACAGTCGGCAGGTGCAGTACATCTACGAGACGGGTGAGGAGAAGTTCCTCATGAGAAAGTTCCACACAGGCATCTGGTTCTCCTGCGAGCAGGCCGCCAACATGGTCGGTAAGGTGACTCAGTGGCTAGCAACAGCATTGAGACATAGCAACTAGACTGAACGGAGCAAAAAAGTTTTGTAAAGTCAAAGGTCAATCACTCAGATCACTAAGAAAGCTGCTACTTGGTTTACACCTAGTTTTTCATTTCTGTTACTCAGATATTGAGATATTGCATTTGTTAAAGAGAAACATGCTGATATAATCAAACTTTTTGTTCACAATTTCTGTATAAGCCTAACACAAATTTGTCTAACTGAATATTATCTGTTTTAAGTCAACACAAAAGATAACTGAAATGTCATGCTTCTAAGGGTAATAATGATTCTCATAATAATAGCAGGACATAGGCTGTTTTTGGATTCACTTACAATTTCATCAATGATTATGACAAGGTAATGATAGCCTATAGCCGAATTTCAGATTATAGTAGCAGGTACTATAATATAACAAGTTTAGAATTATAAGTCAGCAATGAGGGTTTTCAAGAAATGTCATGTTGACACATATATTGTTAGTGTAAGAGTGATAAGATTGGGAGATAAACCTGGCATATGTGATTACATGTTTTTAAAATATAAAATGTTAATCAGGAAGAGGGGAAGTACAAAATATAACAACATAATGGTCAGGTTGTGTATGATACAGGTAAGTCAAAAGACACATGGAAAAAACTGTTTCAGAACAATGACAATTGGTATTTAGTTTCATAGCATCATTATGGGATTACAGTGTGGTACCTCAGAAGCGCCAGTGCCTTATGTAGATGTTGATATAGACGTTGATATAGAGATAAGAGATTTGAGGTGTTTAAGTGACAAGTCATCTAAAAGACAAGCACGTCGTTCTACGTTTACAACAATGGCATGTCACAAGAAATATTTTGAGAAGTTCCATGATTCTCCTGTGGACTGTTTCTTTATCTGTTCCACAATGTGAAAGTCAGGGTCTCACATCATTAATCCTTGATGAAGTTTCCTTCTCTGCATTTCACCCATTTGTGGTTAGTGATTACACACATACACACACACACACACACACAAACAGAGAGAGAGAGAGAGAACACAGGCCCGAGGAGCAGTTAGAGTTCAGGTGCTTTACTCACCTTTCAGTCACAAGTCTGATCCCTGAAGTAGTTGGCCACCACTGCCCCCAATGTCTGTGATCTAAAGTAACCGTACAACCTTTATGTGCAATAATGCACTTTCTTTACAGGTTTCACTTGCCGAGACTTTTCAGAAATTGCACCTGAGCAAGAGCGAGGTGAGTGGCATGTGTTAGTGATAGGCATAGGTCTCATGCATTCATCTGAGCATGTTACACACCAGCTTAGGTTCATACAGCCTACTGCACGTGTATGTTTTGTTTACAACACCCTGAGAAAAGTATTTAAGTGTATATTCATGAAGATGAGCCAATATCCTGCCAGTATCCCAATATCTTAAATATCACATATTTCACTGAAGCATATTGTAATTTTTCTTAAGCAACCTCCACCTTTGACTTTTGTGTTAGCAGTTCCTCTGAAATGTACACTATATGGCCCACTGGGATCCCATCTTTACTTAATTCAATGCACTCCCATAATCACATCATACTCCCATATCATTGATAAGGATAATAATCCCATCACTGATCATAATCTCATCAACTCTGATGTATTTTTCAGTAAATCTTGAGGCTTTTGACCTCATCCACCATGCAAAAACTCGTGCACACACAGAGAGCTTCACACGCACACACACACACACACACACTGAATAAGAGAGAGAGCAGGTGCTTCCGTGATACGCACTGAGAAGATTGCTATACTCATACTCCTATACTCATACTACTTTTATCCTATTGGGGACTCTGGAATTGATCTCTCCCCGTCCCCAAGAGAAGAAGGGGATTACTTTCCTCAAACACAAGGGATTACAAAAGCCTCCCAGTTGATTTGTCTTTCTCTGTCTTTATCTTTCTATCTATTTGTGTGTGTCCCTTTCAATCTTTTTCTCCTTCTCTGCAGGAGTGCTGTGGCTTTGCATTGTGGCAGAGTGTCTGTACATCTCGCTGCTGTTCCTGGGTGGAGCCCTTATGTCCATAGAGATGTTCCACTGCTGCAACATGATGAACAGACTCAAACTGAATGCCTTTGCTGCGCTTTGTACAGCCTTGTCAGGTAACGCCCATAGACACTGAAATGATAGTAACTGAGGGCCTGTATCATGAGTGACAGGTTATAACAATGTGATCAGAGTTATATCATGACAGATATGAACTGTCATATTAACATTATATATTCATATTTATTACATACTGCTTATAGTGACATGTTACCAACCTGTCATCACTCACATGGCAACAACCAGTTCAGCTGACATAACAGCAATTGTTATGGATCATTTCAAGAGTTTGATTATTTGTGTCATAGCGGTTCCCATAGGGTTTTAATTTTTTAACATTCCATATGGCTGTTTGAAGTAATATGAACAACAGAAGTAGTTCGAAAACAAAATCGAATGTTAAAGCAATAATCCAGAGTGTATGCTTCCTAGGCCAATTTGTGGCTGATTCGGAATTCATACATTGAGTTGGTAGAAAAACAAAACGTCCTTGCCCTTATCAAGTAGCATTGGCTGTCTTTTCGCTACCTGGTTCCACTCTGTTGTTCACATACCAACTGACAGCAGTCGGTAAAGTGAAATGAAAGGGCTACGGATTGATTCACTCTAGATAATCCCTTTAAATCATACAGGATTCAGTAAGGCGTCACAATACTTATCCTTGTGTAAACATCATACTGACCCCAAGACATTGCTTTTGTTTGAGCATGTTTGTTTAAAAATTTACAACTGAAGTAAGGAGTGAGTTAAGTGAGTGAGTCATTTTACACTGGGGACGGCTGCTAACATGCTAAGTGGTGTCTTAGAGCCAGTGTTAGCGGTGTGCTGTGACAGCTATTGCCATGAAAATGTTTAAGGTAACCATCAAAATCAGAATTGAGGATGATAGCAAGTTGGCTGCAAAACATAGCTCTAGAGGCAGAAACAGCAAACTCTTTCATTTTGCTAGAGGTATGTTAAAAGAAGTAATAGGTGGAATCCACAACTTTTTCATACACTTTCATTCAAGGTGTCAATCCTCTTTTTCAAATGCCGCTGAGTTATGTTGAAAGAAAAAGCCCTTCAAGCACATTATTTTAGAGTACTAGGCTACGATAAGCCTCTCGGTGCAAATGTGCGCTAGCGTGGTTCGCCTGCGTCCTCACTGCAGTGATGGCACTGACTGCAGTAGTTTTGAATACATCCGCAGGTTGCTGGGCTCCATGTGGTGGGATACTGAGTGTTCATCTGACCAGGACCTAAATCCCATTTAACCAGCAGCTTTCAGAGAGACATGGCCAGTGCCCCGAGACACAGAGGGGATTACAGAAGGCGGGGTCACAACCAACCGCCGTCCGCTCGTGCCGCTCCACTCACCATGTCCTCACCGCCCAGCAAACCAACACAGAGACTCTGCCCCTGCAGACCCCGATCACTGCTGGGCAAATCGTCTAAGCTCCATGCCATGTTTGGGACAACATACAATATGGTTCCTCTGATATGCCCTCCTATGTTGTTATATCAAGGCTTTATTTATTAATGTCAGGTTCTTCTTGAGCTCTTGTGAAGCCTTATTTAGTAATGGTGCATAGTTGTAGATGTTGGCATTCCACCGTAATAGAGATGTAGGAATGTGAATGGTATTCTTTGGTATAATATCTGACAGAGGTGACAGAGATTTTTCTTGTCATTTCCCTTGTGTGACACACACAGGCTGAAAGGAACATCTGTCCAAACTAAACACCCACGTGTAGGGATTGTTCACATCAATGCCATGGGCCGTGTACTTGGCAAATGTCCCTCTCAGACAGGGTTGTCAGATTGCCTGGGGGCTCTCCCCTCAGCCGGAGCCAAAATGCTTACAGGGCACAGTGGGCTGTGAAAGTGCTGCTGTCCGCCCCAAATCTGCAGCACGCGGTGCAAACCAGGGATTTGGCCGGTTTGAGAACTAATCGGATTGGAGCGGGATAGGGACGCGGAGTGGCAGAGGGGGGAGGAGGCAAAGGGGAGGGTAGGGAGTAAGGGGCTGGGCTGAGGGTGGTCAGTGATAAGGCCTGTCCACACAGAGAAGGAATGACCACTCCCTGTCCCTCTTCATCTCTGCACTCCCCTCCCTTTCTCTCGCCCTCTGTTTCACCCTCACTCTGTCCTTTTCATAGCGGCCCTCAGCTAGCGACTAATCCAGTCTACTGGTACAGTGTCCATGGCTCACCTCTCTGTGCCTTTTCCAGAGATGTTATCTCAGGATACCCCCTGCCTTTAAAATTCCCCAGAGGGAGATACAATTGAAACACAAATCAACCGTATAGCATTAAATGCCACCATGTCATTGTGTGTAGGAGTAAATCTTGTTGTCTGCAGTGAGAGGGAGGCTGGTGGATTTTAAACGATTACATGGATTTCAGGCTGTAGGATGCTCACTCATTTATTCATTCATATTCAGCCAGTTCTGCACTGTTTCAAAACCAGTGGGGATGGCACTGCACAAGTCTGCCACTCTGTGTTTTTTTCTGTAAACTGCAACTCTGATGAAACAAACCCCTGCTCTGTGCTTCTCTGCCCTCCAGGTCTCTTTGGGATGGTGGCTCACATGATGTTCACAACAGCCTTCCAGCTGGCAGTCATGATGGGACCCGAGGACTGGAGACCCAAGACTTGGGACTACAGCTGGTCCTATCTGTGAGTAGCATGTCCTCATAATGTGTTTAGGAACCTATTACTGATTTAGTATCAAGGAAATAATATCCAAAGCTTTACTTTCTTTGCAAATTTTTGACATGTTAGTCCTCAGTCCAGAATTATAAATACTGTGCTGAGCTGAACTTTTCACAGGACCTTGAACAAGACAAAACTACCTTATTTTCAAAAATATATGTAAATGATGTGCATTTACACATCATTGATTTGTTGAGCCAACATCAGAAGTTTGATGAGTAACACCAGTGAACAGAGATTCAGAGCTGGTTAATGATATCACTTCCTTCCTCAGCCTTGCATGGGCATCCTTCGCCACCTGCATGGGTTCGGCGGTGACGGCGCTGAACCGCTACACCAAGACCATCATAGAGTTCAAATTCAAGCGGAAGCACATTGAGAAGAACCTGCGCATCAAGCAGAAGCTGCTGGAGCTGGACTTGCCCGAGCAGCTGCACGTGTGGGACATGTACATGCCCTCTGGGCCCGAGCTGGACGTGTCCGGGGCCGATCAGTCATCGCCACCACCACACCTGCCAAGCGCCAACGGCTTCAAACCCCCTAGTGGCCGGTCTGACCTCCTCGACCTGGATCTGAGTGACGAGATGGAACATCCTGGAGAGGAGGAGTACTGCTGACACTGACCTAAACTAGGGCTGAGTTTGCTGAATATGCTATTTTGTTACACCCATCATAACCACAAGAGATGTTTCATAATGGCTGGTTAAAGATCTGTTATTCAACAATGATGAACGGGATTCTGAAAGTCTGGACATTGGCTGAAGCAAGGCAGAGAGGAGAGAGACTTCAGGCATAATCTTCCTGATAATTATGACTGCACCTCTGAAACATATGGAGTGAGATGTAAGCATGTTTTTTTAATAACTAAGGGCTATATTTTAAACTGACTTGCTTTTGATGGTCGCAATGATCCATGATGAACTGACCATCTCCTGGTTTAAGTGTCTTTACTGGGGAAACCACAACATGAAATAGAGAAATCAGAACATTGGAATATAGTATAAAGTAAAACCACATGTAGATGATGGCTGACTGTTATCTAGTAACATTTGCCTTCCATGTATTTTTTGGATGGATCATTTTGACAATACAGGAATTTTATGTAGTTTTAACATTTACAAATACACAGCTCATCATGTTTGTGGTTCAACGCACACATTGTTTACTCTTGACTTATTTCAATAACTTGAAGTTGTATTTTACGTGCAGAATTGTTGTATTTTAAGTGCAGAATTGAATACATACGGGGCAGTTTAGTGCTGTGGAGATCAAAGGAATGGCTTATGGGTCAGTTTTCAGGTAACACTTTATTTGAAGGGGTCTACATAAGGGTGACATGAGCCTGTCATATACATGACATGACACATATCATAAACAGTAATGACATTGTCATTAAGTTTCATTCGGTCTGCATCCCAAAGTCTGTATTACAAAAATTGAATGAAATTTAATAAGAACAGTCATAAACACGAATGAAGTGTCATTAATGTTCATGATATGTGTCATGTCATGTTTATAACAGACTCATGTCCTTATATAGAGCCCCTCAAATAAAGTGTTACCAGTTTTCAATAAGCATTTTTTGTTATGGTGATATATTCACCCTAAACAATAGCAAAGAATATAGATTTGGCCAATGCCTATGCATAGTGAATTCATTGAATGTGAAGGTTATGCATTCATTACAAAAAATGGGTTGATCATCTAATTTTGTTTCACTCACGTCAGCCAATACTGAGATCACACTCACACTTGTCAACCTGTGTTGACCATGAAACAGTGCAACTAACATCAACTAAGATGTGTGGATGGTATCACAGTGACCTCTACTGGACACACAAATACCAGTCCATCTATCAGTTCTGCTGTTTTGAGGCAACAGGCCTTTCACTTCCAACCAAAGTCTTGGCCCACCATCTCATAGAATCTGAGGTTGTGGGGACGATAGAATTCACTGAGCCTCCTGATGACCTCTTCCTTGATCTGGGGGTGAGCTCTACCTTTGGTCAGGCCCAGGCAGTGTGGTTGGCTACTTCCCTCAGGCTTCTTCAGGCATGGGAAGCCCTTGGTCTGGTTGAAGTAGAAGTGCTTGTCGGTGACAATTCTATCCAAGCCAAGGAAGTCCTGCACGCGTGCCATCTCCCCCGCGGGGTCAGTTACCAGACGTTCACCATGCACAAAGTGCATCTGGGCCAGAGGGAAGTAGGTGAGCCAGCGCTGCAGGTGCTGGGCGTACAGGCCAATCCACAGAGGACTCCACTGGGAATTCACCTCCACACTGCCAGAGCTCCCATTCCGGAAAGACAGGCTCTCAAAGCTGGCCACGGCAGGTGTTTTGGATACGATCTGAGCATAATCAGAGATGGCACGGGTGATGGGGTCACGAACTACCACAATGAGCTTCACCTCATGAGACATGGCGTGAACACGAGAAGGGCTATCCACCGACACAAAGTACCTGGGTGTCTTCTCCATGACAATCTGTTCTTCCAAGGCCTTTGGCATCAGGCTCCTACAACAAAGGAGGAAATCATCAACCGTTTGTCATCCATGAATTTCCTTCACATTACAGGACTTCTCAATGCATTTTCACATTTCAAGTGTAACATATAATAATTCTTTAATTTATATCAACTTCAGCAAGTTTGGGACACAGCTCTTAAGCAATTTATTTTTGGCACAGCTGACACGCTGATGTTTCTCACATAAAATTGGTATGCATTATGTCTTTTACAACACAGCATCTTAATTTCAGAAGGACTCTCAACATTTGAGATGCACTCTCCCACACTTCAATGTCTTCTTTTGCATAAACATGGAGCAAATGAGTGTGTGTTTAAACATTATGCATTACAAGACATTTGGCCCATTTAATCTACTACCATCTCTCTCCAGTCTCACTGAAGACACCTTATATTCAATAATGGAGGAGAAAGCACAGTGAGTGCTCATGTCCTGTTAGACAGTCACACACACACACCCACATACACACACAAGCACATGCACACACATACGCACAGAAACACACGCAAACACACGCGCACGCACACACATAGGGTAGCCTCACACTTCTGTCAGGATGAGAGAAGGCAAACTTGCAAGACAGGAATTTCAAAAACTCAAAGTGAAAGGCAGGGGCAGAACAAACATACATGGGAAGTCCATTAGTGAACGCTCCCGGATATTCTCTGGAGACAAAAAGGGTCACCGGTGATGCGCACCGCCTTTGTGTGCCACTGACTGGCTAGCTATTTGCACTAAAGCCTACTGGCTATAGGAGCCATTTTGCTAGTCGTTTTCAAACCTGGGTCCTTTGCTGCGCTACAATGGAAAGCCTGAAGCATTTTCTTTTCTGCTCTGCCTCTATCTCTGCACTCCATGTGATGTAATGCATTTTGCTGAGACAAAGTCTCGCTGGCAGTGTCATGAAGGCATTGAGAATGGGTGATGTTTCTACTGTTGAGATGAGGTTGGTGTCGAGGTAAAACTTCAGTGATTAAAAAGCAAAATTAAGTCATTCAAACTAAGGGCTTAAAACAGAATACACTGATTTAATGGGCATTGTGGTTTTCACCAAGAATTGACCACCTTCTGGTTAGGAGAAATCACTGTTTGGCAATATGAACATTAAAGCTAAATGGCTAAATACTTGGAAGGCACACAGCATGGAGCACAAGAATCCATCCTTCATTCAGATGGATGGTTTGTACTGTAGGGTATGACTACTGTTCTGTTTTTAGAATTGCATGACAGCTGTAGTGATAAATCCATCATGCTTCATGCTGTGCTTATGCTGTTAGTGCAAACCCTGATTAAAAATCCTTAAATTACATTACTTTATGACAACCCCATAAACATTGAATAGGCCCACATTGACACTAGACCAAGATTTTTCTGAGCAGTTTTAAAATGTCAATTGCAAAGCAGTAAAACAACAAACTGCTGAAAACTTACTTGTACCAATCTAAACCACGGTCATAGTATCTGTCGAAGAAGTGGGGCTCAGAACCCGCAGCCCGAACATCTGGATGAAGTCGCAGGAACTCAAGCAGCGCGCGCGTGCCGCCCTTCTTCACGCCTATGATGAGCGCTTGGGGAAGGCGCCTCGTTGCTGTCCACTCCTGGTCCGTTGCGTCCATAGAGGTTGCTGGCGCACCTGTGCTCGCGGTAAGGCTGAAGTTCGTGGGTATGTCACCCGAAGCATTCGTTTTGCGGTAGAACTGTGCAACTGATAACGGTTGAACGGTGGAACGCTGTGCGCTCAAGTAACTTACGTGAGCGGGATCTGAGAGGAGAATGCACAGACAGAGACATACCATCGCCAGAGAAAACATGAAAATAAGTTTTTGTGCGTCCAGATGAAAACGACGTCCCTTGGCCATTCCTTATAACCCATTATACCAACGACAAAATCCTCTAATGTCAAAAGAGGTTAACTTAAAAATATAGTAATTTATTCTAAACACTAGATTGCGCACTAAAGTGTCTATGCACTTATCATGCATAGTATACGATAGAATCTCCTATATTTTGTCGAGAGGCCGGACCTCCAAACTTTACTGAGACATTATCGTGGTCGTTGCTGACAGTAGTGTTGTATCTGTCTCATTAATCTCTGTCATGGTCCACCAGAGAGAGATGCAGCCTGTTTTCGTGCGTCTTTGATTGGAGAGGCTAGAAAGAGGGTGGGTTTATTTCGGAAGGGATGAATAGACATTTATTATCAGCACTGAAATGGGTGATCCTGGCCAAACTATTGAAATGAAATATTACTCACGCACTTATACTAGACTTCTGTCTAGTTGAAAGACCGTCTAGTAGAGCTTAAAAGATTAACTTTGGCGCCAGGTATGACATCGCCATCACTAAAGGGTGTGCAATAAAACAAATAACCTTTCAGTTAATTATTGTGTACTTAATAAATTAGATCACTGGGACTTCACTGTTCACACAAGTGACCCTGCTAAATATAGCCAGTACCAGTGTGGGTTAACTTTTAGAGAATAGCAAGTGGTTCTTATCCACCTTATCACTGCCAATTCATCGGTGTGCTATAGATGTCTGTTTTTGCTTGTTTGCATATCAATCCAGTTAGACCAGCTTTGATACTGGGCTAAATTTGTAATTACTGGCCAGTGCAAGATAATTTTAACTAAAAGTCTTTTGTGGTATTGTAATCAAATACAGTCTACAAATATTCCTCTCTAGCCTCAACACCTAATGATTCACAACCTTACATTAGCAGATTTTTTTTCTTCAAATCGATTTACTATGTACACCTCTGTGCTTAGTTTACAATTACAAGTGTTAACATTTGGATACTTAATCTGCATGCTGACTCACTGCAACATCCAGCTGTTCCATACAGAATTGTTGATTAGGGAGTTACTGAAGGACTGTGGATAAGCCAATATGGAGCTGTCCTGCTAACCTCTGCAGCCCTCCCCCAAACCTTCTTTCTGAGTTTAATGAAACCTAGAACAGGGTATATATGGGATTACTGATCACCATGCAGGAGGCATCATGTCAATAGTCATCATCCCTCACATGTACATAAATCTGCCCGAGTTTTCTTTGCTGGAGAAATGACTGTGTGGATTTACCAGCGGGATATAAATGATGTGAATGTCAGTCTGAAAGCCACAGTGCTCTCCTGGATTAACCTTCCTTTCTGATGTCATATGACATGATATCACCCACCACACACTCCTCTAAGCTTGTTAGTTTGTCACATCCTTTCCCTATGGATATGTATGAAATGTAAAACACTGTTTTATGGGAACCATGAACATGCCCCTCTCATACCCTTTCTTCTTCCACACCTCACGTTAATAGACATCAGTGTTCATGGTCATCAGCAGTAAGGAAGTCCGCACAGCTTCTTCTCAATTGCTTCAGACAGCTGTGTGTGTATGAATGCGTTAACCATCAAATGAAGAGACACAGAGATCAAGGGTCAGGCTGGAATTATTGGATTCTCACCTCACACACTAATAGATCATACTCAAGCAGAGGCATGTGAAATCAATATCTAATATGTACTATGGCTTGGAGTTTCATATGGGATCACTGCAGCTTTGATGAGAGAAGAATGGACTATTTTGGCCTTGCTGTGGAAAAAAGCATTGAGCTGAGGCACAAAAAGTCTGTTACATTATTAAATTTAGTTTAGCGACTACTCGTCTCTAAATTAGTATTTTTTTCAGCCCTGGAAATTAAATTGATCTGCTGCTTAAGAACTGTCCTCTTCTCAAGACACATCACATAGCTGATTTCATTGGTCAGAAACGGTAGTCTGTGCAAAGGGCCTGAGATCTTACATGCTTGCAAGGGTTTGTTTTTCCAATAAGATAGCAAAATCACTAGGGGATGTCCTGATCACTAAAAACTGCCACTAAAATCTTAGCATTGTCACTGCATGCAGGTCACCAATTATAGCAATCATGTGTGTCTTCATGGGTTTTAACATGGAATTAATGCATATCCAATCATGGCCTAGAGGTCCTTGAGAGATGATTGAATAAGTACACCATCTCTGTTAAATCTAGTGGTGTGAGGTGTAGTGAAGTGTAGGGTTATTACTCTGATCTAACTCATAAAATACAATATGGATATGACCAACTACATTCTCCATGAAGACTGCCCTCTGCATATTCACCCATTTGTGCCCTTCTGCAGGCTATTGTTTAGCCTCTATTTTGGAAAAGTAAATGTCAGACAGGTACATTTAAGCTTTTATGGCCATAGACACTACTCTTTGAACGTATTCCTAGCTGTTTTTTAAATCCATAAGGTACCTAAAATCACTTAGACTGTAGGATATGGAAATTCCAAAGCCAGAAATAATAAATAACTAAAACATTTATTACAGCCCAATCTGCAATCACACAAATACATTATATATTCATTAAGAAATCTGTGCAATTAAATATAAAATAATATAAATAATTAGGGGAAATAGCTTGATACAGAGGTAGGTTCATTTAGACTGTGGCCTATTGGCAACAAAATTAATCGATTAAGTTTTTCTCATATCCCAACCCAGGATTCTCCTCCACATATTTCCTGATGTACCAACAAAAAATGCGAGCCTTCAACTTTTCTTCCACAACAAAGTCCAAGGCGGCCTGCAAAATGATAGAAGAATTCTTTTTTTTTTTAATCCATTAAAAGGTTGTAAGTTTTAGTTGTAGCCTAGCTGAAACTGAACAAATGTTAGTTTAAGTTCCCATACCTTTGCAAGATGCGCTGCGATACCTTTGCCCCGGAAAGACTTGGGAACATTGGTTGACATTAAGTTTACTTCTCCGTTGCTGGATAGAGAATAGCGCAGAATGGCGTTGTCATGCTTTCCTGTTTGAAATACGCGACATTAGTTTATTTCACTCACAATACTTTGATTACGCGCAGGCTATAGCCTTCATAAGCTCCAGGGAGGCCTACGCATTCAGACGGCGGCCTAAATTCAGTAGTATGCCAGAAGACTATGCTTCAGCCTGTCGGGCAAATTGCTTTTACTCTTACCAGTGCTGTCCAAGCTCACTGTGAAGCACTGCGCAGCTCTGTCGTGTTTCACCATCGGAACTTTCTCCGTTACACTAACGCTGTGCCAAATCCTGCTCGTTCTTACGATACCCGTACAAACTGCCCAGTAATTGCGAGTATGATTCCACAGCGCTGACATTCCAATGACACAGACTGACCGTAGTAGAACGACAAACAAGAAAGATAAATCCTTTCTTGCCTCACCACGGGGTGGCGCAACACTGCAACGTAAGATTTGGCATGAAGCACCTGAAGTAAAAAGCACTTAAAAGGTCAAGGAAGTTTGAATGGAAAACATGTTTATTCTCAGTGTCATTGTAGTAATCACCGTCATCATTAGCTTTAGATTCATCACAATATCAGGGTAATGTCTATAAAAGCCTCTCAGTAACATTTCATCACATTCAATAACCTGTCTTGCCTATTTCATTAGGACATCTTCAGACATCAGTAAATGTGTTGCCTGTGGCTGATGTAACTCAAAGCACTGTTCAATTTGTCAGTTATGACTGATCTCATATGGCTAAAAAAAGTGTGATTTCTGTTGTGCCCAAGTTATAAGTCCTGGTCCAAAGCGGCAGCACTGCTCTGCACTCCTGAGGCCATCACTGAGAAGACGAGATTTGGGAAGAAAGCACGGGCGTAGATGGCCACTTTGGAAATGGAGCGGGCCAGGAGAACCTCTTTCTTCTTGCTGCTCAAAGTCTTCACAATCTCATTGGCCATAACCACCGGGGAAATGCCATAAGACGGCTGTGAAATGGCTACAGTAAACAGACAGAGGGAAAGCAGTAACATTTTAGATTCTCAAGTCTGTTCCTTGTCTTCAGCAAATAAATTCTTACTCATGTCTAATTACATTTATGCACTGGATGAATATTTAGGCTAGTAATCATTATTATGTTTTTCAAAATAGCAAACAGTGACATCTAGCACCTTCTAAAAATGACTCAAAGCTGAAGGACTCCAAAATAATACTTCAATAATTTACAGCACTAAGTCCAAGCATGGGCCTACCTGTTGAGGAGGATGCTGACTCTGTGCTTTCCTCTGCTGGGGGTGGAGAGCCAATGAAGGTGTGGCTGATGGTGCTCACAGAGATGCCATACTCCTGAACCTCGGCACGCAGACAGTCAAAGAAAGCCTGCACTGCGTGCTTGGAGGCAGCATCTGGGAGACCAAGGCGAGAGATAAATAATTATGCAGTAAGTAGGTTTTCCTGATTTTAGAACAGCCAAGCATGATGCTAGGCTGCTGAATGCAATTCAGCCAATCACAATCAGGGGCAAGAACTATTTGTATCAGAGGGACTGACTAATGGCACCAACAACAGTTCACCATTGCCTAACATTTTCCTAAGCATGCATCAGGTCTTAAGTATTATCTAGTTGCCAAATTACAAGATAATACAAATATCCATGTGTAAAAACAGTCTCTTGATTGTGATTGTGTCTGTGCCACAGAGAATTATTGCCATTTCTGTAGTTTTCTAGTTAAGGTCATGCATTATATTACATAGATATCATAGTAAGACATACAAATCTATCTCAAGCTAATCTTGTTTCCAACATATTCTTACATGTGGTACGGAATGGCAGCGCCAGCTTCCCCTGGATGCTGTTGATCAGCAGAATGTGCCCACTCCTTCTGGATATCATGGAGGGCAAAACGCCTGCACAGGGAAAAAGAAAATGTATGGGCAATGTTTTGACAAGAATGTTTGTTCATCATCTTTGTAGTCTTCAGCTTCACATCTTTTCCTTATCTTTCATTTGATTTGTTAATGTGACAAATACAGCAATTTACAGGGCAGATAGATAAAGGCACGTAATGCCTTTATGTGGAGAGCTGGAGAACGGATTCTTGCAGCTCCAGAGACTTCAGCCTCAGAAATAGTGTTATGGTGAGTACTACACATGTCCAGTCAATTTATATAGTTACTGCCTACCGTCGTACTGGGCTGGCTTACTTAAATGTGATTGCCTAAACAGATCTGATGCTACAGTATATTACCTTTGGCCAGAGTTATGGGTCCAAAGTAGTTTATGTCCATGATGGCCTTATCCATCTCCAAAGACAGGTCCTGCACAGGAGCCTTCACCTTCGTGCTGCCATTGATGATGAGAACATCCAGACAGCCATAACATTCCAGTACCTCTACGATCACGTCAGGCAGTTCCTCCATGTCACTGAAATCCAGCAGCACCAGTTTGGGAGGGAAGGTCTACCAATTGGTGGTACAGATAATGACAAAACTAAGTAGAATATTCCATGCTGTTCTATTCATTAATTGGCCCATTACTCCTGTCATTTATTCATTTATACATGCAGCGCAGATCAGACATTTTAACAGAATGTTCCAATTAATGATAACCATGAAGGTTGTCATTTGGTGAGTTCATCTCTCAAAAAAGACCAAAGGTTGAACAAAGGTTAGACAAATAGTTGTTTAATTCTGATATGTGTTTTAATTATTGGTAGTGAGAGTGGCACAGTGTAGTCAGGGTAAATAAATATCTGTGAGGGTGACTCACCAGGGTGGGATCACAATCATTAGCCAGCTGTTCAGAAAGAGACTCCAGCCTCTCCCAACTTTTCCCACATAGGATCAACCTGGCACCACCCTTGTGAAAGACCTTGGCACACTCTGCAAAACAATGAGTCTGAATTTGAAGGGTGACCACAGGCCAGTATCTTCACAACAGGAAAATGACAATCACAATTTCTGAAAGCCATTACCATTCCCCAGTCCAGACAAGGCGTCGGTTATTACCACAACTTTGTTCCGCACCGTGGTTTTGGACATTAACCTAAGCACTGTGCTGTAGAGGTAAAAGAACCCAGCTGTCATAACGACCACCGCTGGCACAAGCAGCACAGTTGTCCAATCCATTCCCTTGGATCAAAGAAAAAAAAACATTATTATTATACAATTCTGAAATTCACTATTATTATTATTATAGAATTATTTAACTAATATTATAGAATTATAAATGATCTGCCAGTATACAACACATTACTTTAAAGTCAAATACTACATTAGCATGGAGAGTATATAAAGTTAACCATGAACACATGTATTTACACATATAATAACAACAGACATCAGAGGGTAACCATTTAACCTAAAATGTTGACCCAGATTAAAACATCTTAATTGCAATATACTGTTTATGGATATGACAATGTAATATATCTGAAAATTATTAATGCTTACCAAAAGACCATCCTCCATTGTGATATCTGGACCCTTGTGGTTTAACTAGAATTGTACTGCCCCAGGAGATTAAACCCCTAACAAGAGAATAAATAAAAAATCCTCAGATGGCAGATGAGATATTTCTCAAGATAGTTAAAGAAAGATTGTGGTCCCACTCATATTACATTATTTTCGCTGATATACACTACAGCTTAGCCAATATATGCTATACTGCCTACATAGTTATTTTACACTATGGATAAACACTATTAAATGGACATGTTATTTGCCTATAACAGTAACATTATACATTTCAAACAGCAGGTCAATACATTCACAGCTTGTACTGAAAATGTTTTGGTTTTCATTCATGTAGCCACACTTCACCATGTACAGCCATCTATTCTTCAAGCAGTTCTAAATATACACTGACCCACAACTAGATCTCTATTTACAGAGACTAGCCGAGTTTGTAGGGAACATAACTATATCTTGAATTCAAAGCTAAAGACAATTCCTTAAGAAATCACAATAAGCACTACATCCCAAGACCTTAAGTGCAACAGGCAAAATATACACACTTACGCGCACAAGTCTGTGCTTTCAACTCTCCATACCGTGAGAGCATAGCCCTCACTTAACCTCAACATCTTTCACTGAGAATGAAAGCATGACACACAGTATGCACTACCAGTACAAATACCTACTTGATGTCTAGGAGTCAGGGCTGCCTTTTACCCGTAATCTTTCCTCTAGCTGCCCATTTTCCAGACAGCAATAGCCACACAGGGCAGGGCAGTGCTGGGGGGTCTGGAGGACTGAGGGTCTTTTAATAGCACACAGCTGACGCAGTCATGTTCCATGTATGTTGTGCACATGGCAAGGCCAGATATCTACGACTGAAGCAGAGAAGGGGGTTGGGTAGACATCGGGTGTCCCATTTCTTAGGGTATGGTTTTGAAGAGACCAGTGTTTTTGAATATCTATGTGTATGCCTTGTCCAGTGTGATGATGGGAGTACCAAGACATAGCCTCTGAAGACCATATCTCCTAAACTGATGTTCAGCACAAGCCAAATTAACAATGAATACTCTATTGCAAAACTTGTGTTGTTGTTAATTGGCCTAAGTAATATCTTGGCTAAACAGAATATCTTTGCTTCCAAAGAATTCAAACCAAGGCCCACTTTTTATGTATGGAACTATGATATCTGCACGTCAAATCAGATTTTGAGTGAGAGACAAATCAGCTGTTTTGCAGAGCTCTCGTTGAGCATGCGCGTTTATTCTCATCTATTTGGGAGCACATAGCCACATCAGAGAATTTGGTCACTAATTTGCTATGAACCACAAATGTTGCCTTAACCTTATTTTGCTATCTTGATCTGTACTGTATCTGCACCATTGCATCACAGTATTACGGAGTCTGTTTAGGTTGCATTTTTTTTTTTGTTACCTGGACCAATGAACTGGACCTTCCGAGGCTGACACATACTCCAAGTCTAGATCTGCACTAGGAAAATGTCGGATTTTGAGGAGTTTGAAAAACAACTAAGCGAAAATCGGCAAGGTGATTTCTTGTCTTTGGGTTATCCTCTCAAGTGTAATATTCATCTGTTTTATTTGACGCCTTCGGTTGCTGCTGACGCTAAAGCTAACTAGCGTATTTAGTTGGTTGGTAAAATTACGTAAGATACCAGCTAACCGAAGCTAACATGAGCTACAGAATAAACAACCTTGTTTAGTTATGAATACACGTTCTTCTATGGACAGTTAGTCTTTGCTAAAATTGAGTGTGCAGTGGTGGCTTACTAACCTCATAACATCGATAGCGTAACGAGGTTGTCATAAACCAAACATTTGCAGCTATTTAGCCGGCTAATTTGAAAGTCAAATAGTCCTGCTGTCTGCTCGATTGCCGCAGACAAGTTAGCAAATCTGCGCTGACATGAAATAAAAAAAAATACTCCATACCTATGACTCGCATCATCATCATATAACGGGCTGCCACTTGGATGCATAGTGGATGTTCATCGCATGACAGCTGCTGCTCCATATATATTGTCCCATTCCGACGAGGAAATCAGCGACACCTATAGCGTGTGCGTGCACTGATGTACCTTGTCATTTTTTCTTTAAGTTAACCTTACCACTTGCGAATTATTGGTTGCATATGTTGGCTTCAGCGATGACATACATATCATCTTATACTATATTTACCGCATCTTTTTACTATGTGTGTAATATAGCCCATTTCCCCATTACTGCACGTCAAAGTGCACGTACACAGCCGTCCACATGCTTGTTACATTCTGATGGCCTGCATCACCAAGGAATGTTGACATTGTAATGTAACCAACCATAATACTCGTTTATGTCATTCGGACTTCATACACGATTTGCTTTCTGACATGACCCCTCAGAGAGAGAAAGGGAACGGCACAAGAGAAGAAGCCGAAGCAGTTCACCAAGTCGCAGCGACAAGCACCGAAGCTGGAGCAAAGACCGGGGCAGCCGCAGTCGGGATAAACGTAGTCGCAGCAGGGACCGCAAGAGCCGCGACAGGAGGAGTAATTCCAGAGATCATAAAAAGCACAGGTAGGAGTTACTGCCCACTTCTTCAGAGGAATGAAGAGATTTCCCTCCACTCTTTACCTTTATCTGTTACCTTTATCAGCTCAACTTGCAGCATTAACTTAATGTGTCGCTTTCGTATAGTTATTCTCCACGGAGAACAAGGAAGAAAAAGGTATACAAGTACTGGGATGTGCCTCCTCCAGGCTTTGAGCACATCACGCCTATGCAGTATAAGGCCATGCAAGGTGTGTCTGTTTCAGCTAACATTTTTATCATGGAATTCTCAGCCACATTTTAAAAACATATCAAATCAATCTGTGAACTTTGTGAGTTGTGGACGTCATAACGCAATAATAATCACAAAATCACTGAAACAGTGATGTCCTCACACCTGTCTTGGAATTAGAGAACACATGAAATTGCTTTTGAAGATGGCCCCAAAGCATATTTGAGGGGTGTGTGTACATTAAATGGCAGGATGCCATGTATTTTT
The DNA here is from genome assembly GCA_027481765.1 of Tenualosa thibaudeaui. Classification (NCBI taxonomy): domain Eukaryota; kingdom Metazoa; phylum Chordata; class Actinopteri; order Clupeiformes; family Clupeidae; genus Tenualosa; species Tenualosa thibaudeaui. The sequence continues at coordinate 2,059,909 of JAIFZK010000016.1, forward strand.
GTATCCTTTCAGCTAAGTGACCTTAAACATTTTTTCACCTTCAGCTGCTGGCCAGATCCCCACAATAGCACTGCTGGCAACCTCCAGCACAAGTGGAGTGGCTGTAACACCCACACAAGTGCCCGTTGTGGGTAGTCAGATGACCAGGCAAGCCCGACGCCTGTATGTTGGCAATATTCCTTTTGGTGTGACTGAGGTAAGCTTGGAGGATAAGTCATCCTCTCTTGGGAGAAGAAAGAGCCCACACACACAGAATAAAACTGCATGGATTGTTTTGTGTTACTAGCACTGTGAGTGAACTCCAGAGTGTTGCCTGTTTTCTCCAGATTATCTCTAAAAAATGTCCCTGGTCTTCATCTGTGTTTTCAGGAGTCCATGGCTGAGTTTTTCAACGCTCAGATGCGACTGGCCGGTCTCTCCCAAGCCCCCAGTAACCCTGTGCTGGCCGTACAGATCAATCAAGACAAGAATTTTGCATTTTTAGAAGTAAGATTAGACTTGATTTCAGATTTGATAGTGAATATATCATATGAGATATACATTCAAAGACAATTTTCTAATAATTCAATATATGAACTTTCATATCTTATTCCCTAAAACAGTTCCGTTCTGTAGACGAAACTACCCAGGCCATGGCGTTTGATGGAATCCCCTTTCAGGGCCAGTGTCTGAAGATCAGACGACCACATGATTATCGCCCCCTTCCAGGGATTGCTGAGCAACCAGCTTTTCATGTACCAGGTTAGCGCTGAAGTTTTGAAGCTTTTTAGGCTTTAGCTGTCAGATCAGCAGGATCTTTTTAAATCAGGTTTTGTGAATTGTAAAATTAGCGTGGCTGATATTGTGACATCTTTAGCGCATTTAGCTGAAATGCATGTTAAATGTCATGCTTTTCAAAATATTGATTTATATAAGGGTAGAATGAGTTTCTGAGGACGAAAGGTTATACTCTTTATAATGGACTTTTTTTTTTACTTAATATTATGTTATTTTGCTCTCCAGGCGTTGTATCCACCGTGGTTCCAGACTCTCCACATAAACTCTTCATTGGAGGACTACCCAATTATCTCAATGATGATCAGGTACATACAAGCTTTGTTCATCAGTCTTACAAAGCTACATAGCCCATGTGCTTAATTTACCTTAAATAGAATTAAAATACACATATCTGTCCAATTTATATAAAATTATTTAAAAAAAAAAAAATTAATTACATTAAACATTAATTAACAATTAAAGGAGAAATCCGGTGTAAATCAGTCCATAGCCCTGTTGTTCCAGGTCACTGAGTGCTGTTGGTAGGAAAAAGAATGAGAGAATTTTATACAACGTAGAGTGAATTGCGAATTGGCAGCTAACACTAACCAAATAGAGCAGAGAAACCCACTTTCAGTTTTATTTTCCAAGCCCAATTCAGTTAATGTTAGCTGCCACTTCATTATTTGGTCCTTGTTGTATCAATTTTTCAGTTTGTTTTCTGCAGACAGCACACAGTGAGCTGGAACAACGGGGCTATGGATTGATTCACACTGGATTTCTCCTACTGAGAATACATGTGTATATTGATCATGTCAATGTGCTGATGTGAAGAACATATTTGACAGAAGACTTTTACTTGACTTTCAAGGCCTATGAATTTAGTCCATTAGTACCTCAGACCCCCAGGTCATATAGACTGACTTACAAAAACAATTCAACAACATATCTCAATAACTTACTAATGCCAGCTAACAGACCTTGTTTCAGGAGAGTGTTTTAAAACCTTTTTAGCTATAATGTAATGTTAAGTAATATCAAGCAGCTGGTTGCTGTGAAATAATCGAAGCAGCCACTGAAAGACTGACCTTTGAACCCCAAAATGGAAAGATCAGTAGCGTTCACCATCACATGATATTTCATTGACATTCTGTTCATCACTTACAAAGTATTGTTTCACAGCATGGAAGGTTGTATTAATCTTGTAGTTTAACTTATTAGCACACTAATTTACACACAGTCTCAATAAACATTAAACAATTATATGTTAAATGGCATATTCCCTAATGCTAATTCATATTTATCATGCTAATTTTATGTAGCATTGAAAATAATTAGGCCAACATAAGTACATTGAGCATGACATATTTCAACCTAAGGTTGCTCTTTGGTCACTTTCTTGTAAATAGAGGGATTTCACTTTATCCATTGTATATTCTCTGTTCATCATATTTAACAAATTACCCATTTCCAATCCAAAAATGTTTAAAACTAGTTGACTGAAGGCAATTGGGTAGGTTAAGTAAGTAGCATTGCAATATACTTTTGAAACACAAACTAGGAGTACACATGCAATGCGGTACGACCTTAACTACAACATGAAACACACTGTACTCCATATTAACCTCACTCTTGAAATGGATGGGGGATTGTCATGTTGTCTGCAGTGCACATGTAATGCAGTGATTGGACACGTCATGTTTAAAACAGTCAGAGTTGACAAGACAAGAAAAGAAAATGGACGTCAATGTAACCCTGGTGTTTGATCATTTTTCCTTCTCCTTTGTTTGTCTCTTGCAGTCACTGCTACTGCTTTGATACTCACAGTTCTTTCATTTTTGTTCCCCCACTCTGTCCCCAGCTAGGGGCCTGTAAGATCGTTCTAAGTCTCCGCTCTTAATTTGTTCAGTAGTACTGACCTACTGCTGCCATGCCAACATGTAACACAAGGCAAGTAAGACATTCCGTTCCTCACACGGATACACCTGTAAAGCCAGCAGGTCCCCTCCCCTGGCTGCTTTCCTCTTTCCCATCTGTCTTTTGGAGCGCGATAACGACCCAAGTTGGGCTTAGCTTGGGGCTGGGGGCTGGGTTTGGTTGGGTTGGGTGGTGGGTTTTTGGGCTAGGTAGCAGATGGGGTTGGGTGAAGGGGTGACTGAGAGGGCGACTGGGCTGGTTAGGTGAGGGCATCTGGGCTTAAGGACTGTCTTGAATGAATAACCATAACAGTGAGTTATAGGTTATAGGTTCTCTTCCTTTACTGAGTACGACAGGTAAGATGTTGCTTCTCTGAATGCTCCTGCAATATGATCCTGATATGCTAACTAGAGGCTTCTGCTCTATCTCTGCAAAGGGGTCTTAGAGTTGGTCTTGTTTAGCAACTGCTCACAGTGAATATAAAGCTTCACATGTATTGCATATTAGACAGTGCGTTTGCCAAAAGCTACATGTGCAGAGTGATGTCTATGGTCTTCATTTTGTACAGTGTATAAGTAAACTGTTACCCTTACTGCTAACTACTGCTATCCACAAGGACTATTATGTTTTTTGCCTCCATTTAAGACTGTCAGTTTGGACATTGTCAGTTCCATCTTTCAGTTTTATCTGGTCACATGAAGGTGATGGCACAGTGATATATTAGTTAGACAATTGATTATACCCACTATCCTCATGCACATCTTTTCTTAAGAGGCTCCTAAGTTAGCTCATTAGTGAACTCATCTGTGAGGCAGTCCAGTGCAGTGTTTGATTTTTACCATACACCTTCTGCACAGCTCCAAATCCATTTCACTTCTTGATTTCCCTTCTCATAGACTTGAAACAGACAGTCTAGCATGTAGACATGCAGCCTGCGCTGGCGCCCTCCCCTATTCTAACAAGCTGTCCCCTGCTCTCTTGTGCAGGTTAAGGAGCTCTTGACATCGTTTGGTCCGCTCAAAGCTTTCAACCTTGTCAAAGACAGTGCCACGTCACTGTCCAAAGGTTACGCTTTCTGCGAGTATGTGGACATCAGCGCCACTGATCAGGTATGTTCGGACCTATCAAAGGCAAACAAGTCCACATTTCCGCCCAGTTTTCAAGCCTGTTCCCAGTGCTGACCTTTTGGTTTAATGTCATGGTGCGGTCCAGTGATTCTGTGGGTTGTGCTCACAGGCGGTGGCTGGTCTCAACGGTATGCAGCTGGGTGACAAAAAGCTGATTGTCCAGAGAGCAAGCGTGGGGGCCAAGAACGCTAATCCGGTATGCTCCACGTACATTAGATGATCAGTTAATTTTTCCCTGTGATCTAATCTTTTTTGTAATATGAGGCTCTTCCTCTTTCTCTTGTTTTACCCCATATTATTCTTTGGTTTCTTTCCAGACTGCCATTATTGAGACACCGGTGATGTTGCAGGTGCCGGGCCTGCAGAAGCTGCAGAACTCGGGCCTGCCCACAGAGGTGCTATGTCTGCTCAATATGGTCATGCCAGAGGAGCTGGTGGATGATGAGGACTATGAGGAGATCGTGGAGGACATCCGGGAGGAGTGCTGCAAGTACGGCACCGTGCTCTCCATCGAGATCCCACGCCCCGTTGACGGAGTGGAGGTCCCAGGCTGTGGAAAGGTCAGCCGCCAACATGGCCCTCCCTGAATATTCTGGAACCTTCTTCCTTCTGGAACCTTCTTCCTCCCAGGAGGAAGAGAATGTTATCACTGTTGTTTGTTGCGTTTATTTTTAAGCAGACTCTCTCTCTCATGTACATGTGCACTCAAAGTAATATGGATTTAAAATTATTATTCTGATGATGTACTGATGTACTTCTCTTTATCACAGATCTTTGTGGAATATGCTTCTTCAGCTGAATGTCAAAAAGCCATGCAGGCATTGACTGGACGCAAGTTTGCTAACAGGATGGTCGTCACCAAATACTACGACCCCGACATGTATCACAGACATGAGTTCTAATGAAAGTCTGTGTAAGCTGAGTAGACAGAGCCACGTGTGGACACCTGCTTTCCCCAGTGTGACATCTAACAAACAGAAGATTTTTCACATCTTACACATTCATTCAGTCCCTTGCACTCTATCTGCAAGCTATTTGCAACTGTCACTGAAAACTCTAATTCAAAAGGAATAGATCTTCCAAAGATTTTTATAGAAATATACAAAGTACTTTGAGGATTCTAACCATGTCATTTACATTTTGCTTTGGATGTGCTATCAGTTAAGGCTTTATAATGATAAGGAAACTGTGCTTTGTGAAGTCTACAAGAGAGGTTACATTTTTGGGAACTGTGTAATTATGTTTGCGTTTGTGTAATCTGGGTATGCCTGGGTGTAACTATCATATATTTACCAATTAATGCTATTTTCTTTTTAGGAGCCCATCATTTAGATTCAGCTTTCTTGAAAATGTTAAGTTTTTATGTGTAATGAGTTTCCCTAATAATGCAGACTTGTATTTACACTGCTTTGGATGGAGAAGCACACATATGACCGTGTTTCTCTGAAGCTACAGTTTGTGTACTTTTATGTTAGCTAAAGATACAAAGGTACATATATTTGTAATATTTAACAAAACATTTGTCGTCAGATGCTACTGATTAACACATGTACCCTTATTTTTTCTTTTCTTTTTTTCTTTTCTTTTTTAGAATGATGCTCTATGATTGGGTATGACATTTAATATCTCAAGGTCAATGATGTTGGTCTGTGTATGTAGGTGTGTGTTTGTGCGTGTGCGTTTAGAACTGGGCTCTTGCGTTTCTATGGATTTATTTATTGGCCTTAGTATTTAGGACCTCTTCACTTATTGCAGACTTTTACAAAAGGTAGCATCATGAAAGTTTGCATTACACCTGAAAAGATGCTGCCAAAATCTGCCTATTCAAAGAATTATTGAAGTAGCACTTGTTACCAGCAGAAAGATATCAATGAAATGCTTAGAAAATTGGCCACGATGCTTTTTACATGCTTTGTTCATTATGAATGTGTGCAAAATGAATGCTTTAGTATTTTCTGAATCATTCTATATCTGCCTCTGCCTTGTCTTCAATGAAAAAATAAAATATTAGCTCAGTATTGAATTATTTAACTTCAATTGGGGTCCATAGCGAAAGATTTAAAAGGATGAGAATATCACGGGCACCGACGTATCAACTGCTTCAAATTAGTGTGTGATATGTTGAGACAATGCCGCATACGGTCGGTAGGGGGCGAGAGTTATTGAAAATTTTGTTAAGGCAAAATCGGACAGTTCAAGTTAGTGCACTGATGCTTCCGATGAGTAGAGGTCCCCCTGAAGTTGGATCGTCATACATAGCAGTGTGGGCAAAAGCTCCTCATCGGGAAGGTCTTGTCTGCTGGTTTAGAAGAATTACCGCGAGGACATGTCAACGATGAAAATGGACTCGTTTTGTAATAAATTCCAAGCGAACATCTTCAATAAAAGCAAATGTCAAAATTGCTTTAAATCCCGTGAACTACACTTGAGAACCAATGAAGATTTGAATCAGGTATGTTAACTCTTCTGTCACTGACCATTTAGACCTGATGGTGTAATTTTGCGGTTTGGTTGCTTAATAACAGAGGTGCCATGAGTTGCAAACATCTGTGTTGTGTGGTTGTATTACAATTCTGTAGTCTAAATAAACACCGTTGAACAGGATGCAGTTTCAACACTTCTCACTTGCTCGTGTTTGGTTATGTGAATAATTCCACTCTCTTAGTCAAGTATGCTCGACTTGAATCACTAATTTAGCTAAACTTTCACTGAAAACAAGCATCTTCCCTATAGGCTTTACCTGACAGATCAGATAGGACCTGTATGTAGTTACGTTGCTCAACGGCATGAAAAGTGGCAAAGAAGTGTGCTTCCCGGTGAGGTAGGCGTACACCAGAAAACTTGTAAAGAATCTCAACTATGCCCAGATGTCATCCTTGCAAGCGTGTATAAAGTTGGAGGAAACCTTGTCTTGAATTTCTGAATAGGCTAAACTTTGTTCACTACTAGCAAACAAAAGCAGCAGTAGCCGCCAGCGTTTTGGCTTCCACAGTAATTTGGGACACCAAGCTTCATTCCTTACATAGCAACTCATGAAATAGCGCGGGCACAAATTCAAGTTTGACCGCATCTTATCTTCTGTCCACTGCTGCCTGTAATTTTGGACAATGGAAAGGTTACAGTAATCTTGAGGTGTTTCTCCAAAAGATGACTGAAGGTACTGTATTTTAAAGCAGCCACCAACTATGCAGAGCGACAGAGTAAACACCCTTGTTTGACTTTTTGTTGTGCATCACCATATCATTCCCTGTGTCCCTTTACAGGCCAAACCAATTTATGGAGGTTGGTTATGTCTTGCTCCAGAGGGTACTGACTTTGGCAACGTGGCACAACGATCAAGGGTAGGAAGGCTTGTAACAGCACATTAGTCTAACCCTTTCATAGAAGTTAAGATCTATCAAAGTTCTTGTTATCAGTGATGGCCAACAAGGTAAAGAGTGTTTATTGTTTTGTTTTGATTTGTTTTTGTTTCCCAAGAAATGGCAACGCAGATTCTTCATTCTCTATGAACATGGCAGTCTGCATTTTGCTCTGGACGAGTCGGTATGAGGTCCACTTATTTCTGTCTCTGAAAGCCCTTCTGGTGGCATTGACCACATACACAAACACTAATTTCTGGGCAATTTAGTAGCACATTATATTTATGTTGATATAAGAACCTGTCAGGCATCTTTGCACCAGATGTGTTCATTGTGAGAGCGACTGATCACTGATTATGACTGCTTGTCTTTGACCTCAGCCTTCACTCTCTGGTCTTTTTCTCAGAATATGTCTGTACTGTTCTGGAATGTTCTGGTTTTATTTATGTCTTCCCTTTGACCTCTCCTTTAAACTAGTGATTGTCCTAAACAGAAATCTGGCATCAAACTTTCAGCTGGGTCATTGTGTGCTTCATCAGCATGTTACTGGTGATCGGTTCTTGGATGGAAGATACATTTTGCATTCCACTCATAGTAGGGCCTCTTCAGTATCAAATACCAGTATGTCCTCTTTACTTCACAGCCAAACACTCTACCACAAGGTACCGTGAACATGAACCTGTGCACAGATGTGCTTGACGCAGAGACTAGGACAGGGCAGAGGAATGCATTGTGCATCGTCACCCCTGACCAGGAGTTCTACATCCGTGGGGAAAACAAAGACATTATAAATGGGTGAGGTCTTGGACCATATCCAGCTGATGACCATCATGAATCTGAGTTCATAAAGCATCTCTACTCTTACGAATCTTTAACCACATCCCAAAACATGTGACCTCATCCAAACTGTTTAATATTTAATTCATTTCAATAAATGATCAATTGATTTCAGGAAATCAATACATTAATTCCTTTCACACACCCAGTGGATACAGTACAAGGCATTTAAAAGCCTTTTAAAAATATTTGATGGACAGGGTGTGCACAGTTTAGCTCAAATGTTTTAGCCAAATGCATTCTTCACTGAGGTGGGGCAACATCCAATTTATTCAGTCTCTCAAAACAGACAATAAAAGTTTTGGGTCTGCTCAACTGACATTACGAGTCACTTCTTGTCATCTCGGTGTGTCTGTCGTCTCGGTGTCCCCATTTCCTGTGTCTGTCTTTCTTTCTGCCCCACCCAACAGATGGAGTGAGCAGCTAGTGGTCTACCCACTCACCAACAAGCAGAACCGTAAGAAGACCAAAAGTAAAGAGAAGCCCCCTGTAGCCAGACAGGTCAGTTGTTCATTCTCAGCGTTCCTTATTCACAGGACTTTTGTGGTGGCTGCTGGGGTAGCCTGGCTGATACCAGATGTGTTCTCAAACCTCAGTTGAGACTGAGAATGATAATAAATCATTGCAGTGTGTGCATAAGGGTTTTTTTCAGGGGTGGGGGGGTTATCCAGTCAACCTATGTCTTAATACTGTTTTGAGGTGTACTAGCCCAAACCTGTGTTTTGGTATTGACAACACTGGTGTGTCCGACAGGTGCCTGAGAATGACAAGCCACCTGAGAACGACAAGCCACCTGGAGTCAAATATGGGATCTTGTCAGACTCTGCACAGAGGAACTCCAGTCAAGAGAAGGACAAGAGCCCCAGACTGGAATCTGATTCAGGTTTGTGTGTGTGTGTGTTTGTGTGTGTATGTGTATGTGTGTGTGTGGTTACTCAATGGGTCATCAGGTAGCTATATAATGGTAGCAACCCCCCTTTTCTCTGCATAACCACATTTGTGTCTATGTGAACTTGTCATGCTTGTGTGTGTAGATTCACAGGGAGGACAAGAAGGACAGACAGATGGACAGTGAGAAATAGAGAGAGAGAGAGACACCCCTATCCAGAACACATGTCTGGTGGTGCTTGTGTGTGTGTGGAGGGGGAGGGGGGGTAATGTGACAGACACCCTGGCAGCAGTGGAGTGATGTGCATGCTCATTACTGGGGTTCAGCTCTCTCCCAGGATCTGTCACCTACCCGTCTCGATTCCACAGAGGGCGAAAAACGGGAGAGAAATGCTTCAGCTGCTGGCTTCGCCACCTTGTAATTATAAGCAGGGGGCCAGGCCGTGGGAGGATTTCAGCAGAGCATCGTCTGCCTCTGAGAGACAGCTCTGAACTCAGTGCTTCAGTGACTGGGGGGGATGAGGGAGGTCTCCTGTCAAACACATATGGAGTTCTAGCTCATGGCCCAGCTGGTAAATTATGGTTAGCGATGGCAACATCCCTCACAAGGGGATGATTACAAGGAGGCTGCAACAAAAATATTTGTAGTATACTGTAAAAAATATGTGTAGTATGACTACCCTAATGGTGTAGATCATCTTTGAGATGGGTAGAACACTCAATTTGGATTTTTTTTTCTTTCTATAGTGGGATTATAGGTTATTTTGGAGTATTTTTTTAGTTCGAGTTTACATTCAGGATACAAATGAAATTAAATATGAATCTCATCCATCCTTTTACAGCAAGAGACCAACTCCCCAGCTCAGGCTCCAGCTCCCTGGGAAAGGAATTGCCGCCTATCCCCTCTCCTGGCTCCCTGGCCGGAGCATCCCGCAGTCAACAGGACTCCGAGGCGAGCGCAAACAACCACACAGACAGTCAAATAGTGACTTCACCACAGTCGGTTCCAGATAGTCCCGTCTGTGCGAGCAACCCTGGGGCCAGGAGTGAAGAGAGGAGGCGAGAGGAGCCATTCCCCATGAAGAGGTGAGAGACAAGAGCCCTGCAGGGCTGAAAAGAAGGTGCATTCAGATAGAGCCAAATATACCCCCCACCCCAAGTACTAAAGGGTGCCAAGTCAAATAAGCAGTCTGTCGCTGTGCTCTCTTCCGAAGGGTATTTTTTCACTGCACCTCTTTAATAGTATGTGTAAGTGGGTCAGTGTGAATATGTGTGTGTTTTTCTGTGTGTGTGCATATGTGTATGTGTGTGTATGCGTGTGTGTATGTACACACGCACATGTGTGTGTCTGTGAGGGGATGGCAGCGTGGAGTGTGTGTGTAAGTGTGTATTTGTCTGTCTGTCTTTGTATATATACGTGTGTCTGTGTCTCTGAGATCGTGTGCATGTTTGTTCAGGGGTGTGTGTCAGTTTGTATGCAGTATGTGTGTGTGTGTGTGCACATTTGTTCGCTCGCGTGTGCATGCATGCATGCGTGTATGTGTGTACAATCCTCTCAGCAAACTCTGAGCTATTTGGCAAGGAACAAGCTCAATGTGCAAACAATTTAGTGCCTGGGGACAGCAGATGCCTCCTCAGTTTTGCCTCAATAAAAAAGCCTTTTTACACACACCACACCATACACACTCGGGCCAACATCAAAGGACCAAACCCCACCATTACCATCACAGCTCATTTTAAATTTAGCTTACACAAGAGCTCTCAGGGCAAACCCTCATACTCGATGATGCATACAGGTTCTGTGACACGAAAACGTCACTCCCCACTCGCACTTTGCCTGTTTTTTAGAAACAGGCATCCTTTTTTTTTTTAAAAAAAAAAAGGGTTAATGCTCCCCAGCAAGATTTTCAGCAAGTCTAAAAGGAGCAGATTTGGAGTTATTAAAAGTTATGGTGATTGCTTGCATTAAAGTTTAAAAACATCCATGCTTTTTGCTTCAGTAATGTATTTGTGGTACATGCCATTTGTAGTGTGTACGTGCTGAACTCCTATTGCTAAGTTCATATCTTTTCCCCATGAAAGCATTCAAGCAGGATATTAGTTTTGCCTTGCACTCTGTCATTTAGGATCCTGAGACCTCATTCCATGTGTCTATTGCATACCTGCATGTGTGTACATTTCCACCTGTTCTCTGTAAAACTCCAACTTGTCATCTCGTTCTGGGAGAGCTGTTGACTGAAGCAGTGGTGTCTTTCTAGAGTGGAGGAAGCAGCCGTTAAACAAGCTCAGTCCTTTGACGATTGACATACTGTATCTCTCTCTCTCTCTCTCTCTCTCTTCTCTCTTTTTCTCTCTTTTTCTCCCTCTGTACACATGCACACAAACACACACACACACACACACACACACACACACACATAAACATAAACCAACCACTTCACTCATTCATTCTATCTCCCCAATCTCTTGCTCAGTGAGGTGTGGAGATCTCAAGCAGGGGTGCACATAGAGGATCCAATCAACAGCAGCAGCAGCAGACAGACCAGAGCTGGGCTTCAGCTTCATCCTACACAAAAACCGGTGTGTTCTCTCTCCCTCCACAAGCAATGGACTGGACACATTCACACACTATTCAGCCTTTAATGTGTTGTACAAAGGTTGGATAAACCGGTCATCTGCATAGAGTCTCCTAGGATTTGTAGTTTAATGAAAACTTTTTTTGGGGAGTGGGGGTGGGGTTCCAGGTAAAAATGGAAAAGAGTGTTTCAGCACAGCTGGCTCTAGTTGCAACACAAAACAACACAATATCAGGGTATCTGGTTTTGTTATTGATGCAATGCCTGATGTCATGATCTCTGGGCAGAGTGAGTCAGTCCTGATCATGTGAGAAAAGCGCATAGACTTAAGCCCTCAGCACAGCTGGTTTCGTTGGTGCCCCAGTATACCCCCGCATTTCAAACCTGACTCATGGGACCAGGTGTTAGCTGTAGCATCACCTTTGTGAGTGTCACCTCACAAAGCCAGCAAGTATTACTGCTGCTGCTAGGATAGGTTTGGATTGAGCAGGTCTGGAGTCAGACAAGAGTTCAGATGAAGAGGGTTTTGGCACCGACAGCATGAATGAGTCAGTAAATGTTCAAGCGGAGCTGTTGGGGCTTGTGTGTGTGTGTGTGTGTTTGCCATCCTACCATTGAGCGTCTTTCAAAGAGGTGGGACATTTGGTTTGTATAGTCACACTTGAAAACCGGTTCTTCCTCATCTGCCTGAAGCCAGTCTGTGTGTATCCTTTTCCCGAATACTGTAATTATTGTAAACAGTGTTATTGTTTGACAAACCACAGGGTTATGCAGCTATGACATGTTTTGTTTGTAAGTGCAGTTATATTTCCAAAGCCAAATTTCTTTCATCATGCAGTCAGGAGCTGTCTGGAGGTCACAGCCTCTTACTGCCTTCTCATGTGTGACAGATCCCAAACGTGAGCGAACAGAAGACATAACATTGAACACTTCCAAGTTCTGACAGTCTAGTCCAACTCCAATGCCAGTTTTCAGTGTTTATTGATATCCTAATCATTTGTTTTTTGTTTGTTTGAGGTCTTGTCTTGTTTTGTTTTTGTGAGGAGGGAAGAATCGGGGATGAATCCCTGGATTCCTGCTCTGTCTTGCTGGGCAGATTCCTCTGAGAATCCCATTTCCTCTTTCCCACCCCCTCCATGGGTGAGAGGGCCCTCCCTCCCCAGGAGGGGAAGACCAGGCTCTGAAATAGACTCCTCTTGTTATAGGAGGCAAAGGTTAGCCCACTCCCCTGTCAGAATGTTTCTCCATGACGTTGGGAGCGTCGAGTTGGGGCACGCAGCTTTATTAATATATGAAGCCTGGATGGGCTTGGGGACTTTCACAGGCAGTCATCCTCCAGTGGTGGACTTAAAATAATGTTTAGCTACAAGATACCGGCTACACACTGTACACTGATTTTTCACAAAGTGCTATTTGTGTCTTTGTCTCATGTGCACAAGCACACACACACACAGACGCGCATATATTCTACTTTTAGTCTGCTCAACTATAAGTATGGGACTTAGAACGGAGCCTAATACAGAGTATGTGGGAGTTAAAACAGAGCCCAACTCTGCACAATTACATGTGTACACACACACACACACACACACACACACACAGACGTACATGAAAATGATTTCTGTATGTAATCTGAATATTCTTATCTGGTGTGTCCTGTTATTAGGGCCAAGAGACTGCAGTCTGAACCAAACTCATGCATTGCCTTTTGGGCTTAATTTACTCAATGGCCCTTGTCTGTCAAATCAAATGGCAGACACCAATGCACTATAGGCTCACAGTTGATGAGCCTGGACAGCATGGCAAAATGCCGTCTTTGAAAAATGTGTGAAAGACACTGTGAACTGTGAAAAGTGCTGCCAACTATGAAACCATTCTAATTGTACCCTTTTAAGACATTCAGTGGTAACACTGATGGCACATCTGTTTGTGACAGAAAGGACCTGATATGTCCCATACATCCCACTCACCTGAAAGAAGAGCACAGTCACCTGACCCCAGAAGTTCTGAATCTGTGATGACTGTGAGTGGAGATTTAAATGTTCAACATTTGAGCTATGATTTAATGTCATAAATCGTAACGAATGTGACTTAATTATACATCATCCTCTGTGTATGGGGTGCTTGCTAGGCCAGGGAGGTGTTATGCATCTCACTGGAAACGCAAATGTGGAATGTGGAGTGGAAATTGTAGCTTGAAGTTGTAACTTATTTGCTGTGAAATGCTTCGACTGACCTTGTGTTGAAATGTCACATAATTCTTTTGTCATCCTACTCCTCCTTCTCCCCTGTATGTGTGCAGCCTGATCTGCTGAACTTTAAGAAAGGCTGGCTGATGATTTTGGAAGAGCAGAATCAGGTGAGCACACTGATCACCCTCTACTGTCTGATTTCTCTCCCCCCTCCCCAGCATTTAAAGTAAATACTGCAATAAACATTTTTTGTAAGGTCCCACCTTTAAAAGTTTGAAACTTTCTAACTTGTATTGATGCTTTTCATTTTTTTAAATTGTGTAACATTTATTTCTACCTGCTTTGGCCATAAAATAGCCATAGATGCTAAAATAAATAAACAAAATAAACAAACAATCCCCCACCTCCCTGAGAGTACACCACAGAGGGGTTAGTAAGGGCCGCTAAAGGATTGTGGGTGCAGTAGTAACTGAGTGAGCTTTTAAGGGACTTCATTCTCCAAGGTGTGCTTTTTCTGAGTGTAAAGAATGGTGTTACAGAGAGAATGGCATGTGTTTTCATCCATGACAGATTATGCTACTTCTATGGCCCTCTCACACGGCAAGTTCAAACTTGAGGCATAAATATTTCTCATGTCAAAGGCATGTTTCCTTCCCTGTGTGTCACGTTTAAGAGCATCAAAGCACACACAAGTGTGACGACGTATAGACACTGCATGGTAATCATATGGTTGTGTAATGTTTAGTTATTGGATGTGAAACAAACACACAATTCATATGTATTGGTAATGCAAAGCACTTTACAAGCAAGCACAACAAAGAGTGTATAAATACACATTAAAGAGTGCATAAATATGAGATTTTTAAAAAGATAAATTAAAGAATGTTGTTTTAGTGCCATTGACAAATGCAGTTTTACTTCAGCTCACAAATGTCATCTAAGTATCTGTCCACATGAATTCAGTAATACTTTCAAGTATGATTAAAGCAAGTGATGCGAAGCCAGTGTTCTCTGGGTTACACCCAGCTTTCATTTGTACAGAAATTGAAATGCTTTGAGGTTTGATCAGCATTCACACCAAAGGCTTTGAAACTGTGGGAGAGCAATTTGCCTGTGGGAGGGCTTAATTATGTGTTTTATTTACTGTGTGTCTCATGTGGATTTACAGAGAAAGGTCACTGGTAATCTTCAGCAGGGCACTTGTGGTCTTAGTCATGTAAAAACTCATGTGTGTGTTGCACAATGTTAAGCTAGATTACTTTTATGTGTAACTAATTAACTAAATTACATACTGAGCTATGCATGTCCTTGACTGTTTGTTATTTTATTCTTCTTCATTGCCACTTGAGGCTTGAGCCTCAGTTCACACTTTATACAATTATATGAGGTTAGCTCTAGCAGAAACAGCTCTTCCATGTGTGTGTCTCCATTTGGTTCCCTCTAGTGGAAAAAGAACTGGTTTGTGCTGTCCACTCACAAACTGCGCTACTACAGAGACTCTGTGGCAGAGGAGGTAAGCTTATAGCTCATGAAACAACATAATGAATCATCGTGTTTACAACACAGCCTGATTTCTGATCTGTTTGTCATCATGACACTCTGCCCCCCACCTCTTTCTTATTGATTGATTAATTGATTGAAATTTGTTATGGTCACAGTACAAAGGATAGATCAATTAACAAAAGTGTATCTTTGCAAAATCTTTACAGAAAAGGCCTTGTTTCCATTTTTACAAGTGTATGTTTTCATTTCATAACCCTCCCAAGGCCTCGGAGTTGGTGGGAGAGATAGACCTCACCACCTGCCATCAGGTCACTGAGCAGCAAGTCCAGAGGAACTACGGCTTTCAGATTCATGTAGGGAACCAGTCACAACTTCTGTATCTATGAATTAAGCAACATTGTAGAATGTTAACCAATTAACCAAGTTTCTCTCATAATCACTATATGTCATCTTACTGTATAACCTTTGTTTACTCACATGTGAAGACACAGACACAAGTGCACACATTTGCAGCCATGGCGGCAGGCATACGGCGGAACTGGATTCAAGCCCTCGCCAAAAACGTGCGGCCTTCCAGTGCACCAGATGTCACAAAGTAAGTCTGTAGACTCTCACTTCCCAGTCTGATCTACAGTCAGTGATGTACAGTAGTCAATAATCATCAACTTCTTGTCTTTGGCATGAATCAACTTCCTGTCTCTGTTTGCTGGGCAGTCCCTCCGATGACCTTTGTCCCTTTGGCTCTTCTGTGGGAGCTCTGCCCGAGCCGGACCTGACCCGCGACTCATTTTCTCCCGGGGTGTCAGCGAAGATGCGGCACGGCGCAAAGAGCCGGAGCAGTCGGCAGCGGCGCGAGGGAGGCCACTGTAAGCCCTGCAGTGGAGCCGCCCTCCGGCTGACCAGGCGCAGTTTACCCAAAGGTGACGATGACGAGCCGATGGCAGAGATGTGGTCAGTGGAGAGACGACGGCGAAGGCGTGAAGAACGCAGGAAGCGATACGAGAACGTTATGGGATCTGTGTTGGAGCTGGGGTGCCAGGAGGATGAGGTCCAAGTTGGCATGGGCACGGGCGCTTCGTATGCCCACCAGAGCTCCCACGAACAGCAAAGGGCGTGGGGGATTGAGGAATGCTGGCAGCGGGTAGAGAAAACAGGCATACGGGAGGAGAGGAGGGTGCCGCTTTACCCAGACACCCAGGCCAAGGACGTCAGCGAACTGGACAGACTGTTGCATAACTACAAGAGAAGAGTGAGTTTGTCCTGTGTCAGTATCCTTCTGTGACCTTGGGACTTGGGAACAAAGGAGGTTATTGTGTTTGTGTAAAGAGCCCATCATAGTAACTTTTGAGACAGATTGCATAGTAAATTAGTTCTTCAGTGACCCAGGGTCACACAAAAAGCCACCCAAAGTGAATGTGTAATTATGTGTCTTGTGTTGCAGGTAGAGGAGCTGAGTGCCCAGCTAGCCGGGTCGTCTTGTCACAGAGAAGAGCAGTCGCTGGATCAACAGATAAACTCCACTTGGGACTTGCAGGTGAGTTTACTTATGGACTTGTTTTAACCAAATGTCACAACTTGATGGCTTGATGAAGCCTGATATCATATTATGATATACAGTGTCATGCAGTTATGTATTTTAATCTGTTTTCTGTCTGTGTTGGGATGTGTGATTGAATCTAAAAGCCATTCTAGTATTAAAGAATGTTTCAATTTAATTGTAAATGTGTCCTGTTCAGAATTTTGTCTACATTCCAGTCATATGCAGCATTCTCTTTTCAATCAGCTGGAGAACAGTGACGTCCAAGAGCATCAAGAGACCCCAGTGAAGATGGACTCAAGCCCTTATCGTAGTCATTTGTCAAGTCTGACACACAAGTATAAAGAGACTAAAGAACTACTGCGGTTGGAGGAAGTACGAAGGCAACAAATGCAGGAGCAGCTCAGCTTTGGTCCCTCCACTGTTGATCAGAGCTCGTTGTCATTGTGTGACACTCTGATGGATAATGGACAGGGAAACTTCGCCAGTGAAACTGGCTGTCCAGAACTGCTGGAACATCTCAGCTTAACAAACTTTGAGGAGCTTCACTCTTCGTCTGCGGGACAGGTGAGACAATGCCCGAGTCAAAGTGAGGCAGACAACCAGGTTAACTCAGACGTGGAGAAGAAGCTCATGCAGGAAGTGGCAGATCTCTCACACCGAAATGAAGCCCTTAACCAGCGGAACCAGGAAATGGTCCACCAGCTGACTGAGGCCGACCGAGAGATCGAAAGGCTCCGAGCGGAACTCGATGAGAGGCAAGATGGCCGACCGCAAGTATCTGCCCTGGAGGAGCTGACCAGTAGTAGTCTGGAGCGTCTTAAAAACGAGCTCCGGGAGAAATGCCTCAAGCTGCAGGAGGTCCAAGCCCAGTTGGGTGTACAAAGTGAGAAGCTGAGAGATGCTTTGAGTCAGCTGCAGTTGAGAGAAGCCACCCTGGAGGGCCTCGGCTTTCTGGAGTGCATGCCGAACGATCATCAGACACACACAGTTTTGCAAGAGGCCTTAGAGGACCGGATGGAAGACCAGCTGGATTACACTGAACTTCATGCCAGAGAGGCCCAGGGGCAAAAACCCAGTACACCGGTGATGTCATGCTGCCAGAGAGGTGAGGTCATACAGTCCCAGGTGCAGCTTGATGTACAGAGAACTCAAAACAGTGAAACTGAGTCTGAGGAGCAGACTAGTGATGGACCCAGTCCAGAGGAGGTTGGTGTTCAGTGCCTGATGGATGAAATCCAAATGCGGTCTGAAGAACTTGGCAATCTGTTGAAGGGGACGGGAGAGGCTGATTTGCCCACACTGGTGTCTGAAATGCAGGATTTTGACACAAATCAGCGCATTACCAGCAGGCTCCACCAGGAGGAGGAGATCTGGGCAACTCTTATGAACTTCCTCAAAGCCAGTCCACCGTTGCTTTGTGCTGAGGCCGATGTCTCTCACGGCCTGACAGCTGAGGCGGCCAGAGCCAGGCTGATGGAGATTAAACTCTACCTCTCCGCACATAAGCATTTCTCCTCCTCGCCAATCAATTCAGCAATCGTTAGCGACGCTCCTGATGCCTCCCGGGCTCAGAAGAGTGATGGCTCAGTTCTCCCGGAGTCAAGTGTCAGCAGTGCTGAAACGGCTGAGCTAACCGTGGAGTTGCCTGAGCAGCAAGCAGAGAGAATATTGAGTTTGTACAAACACATTTGTAGTGACAGCCTTTGGAGAGAACTGAGGGCAAGTGTGAATCTGAAAGCCTCCCTGTTAAAATGCATAGCGTCCAGCCTCGATTCTTCTGTGAACACGGAGCTGCGATGCACAGTTCAAAACCTGTGCTCTCTGTGGCATAGCCCGGCTGACCTTGAGTTATTTAACATTCAAGCCGTAAGCTCTGAGCTTCTCTCCGCTTACATTGTTAGCCGGCTTGAAGCCGTACAGGAGAAGTGTGTTCAAACTGAGGCAGGCTTGTGGGCCAGTGAAAAGAGCTGTCAGAACTGTCAGGTGTTGAGACAGAAAAACGAAGAGCTCTATAGCAGACTGTTAGTCATGGAGAATCAGGGGCCTGAAGGTCACAACCATGATAAAGAATTCCCCATGGATTCAAGTTGCTCGAATGGAACTCAGATAAAGGCTGTGGCCCAGGAGGTGATTGTAAATAACTCTGGGGTAAAGAAAGTCTCTTCGACAGAAGTTCCAGGCTTTGAATCCCAGACTGAGAATAAGGTTGTTGATCCCATGGCGCCTGTGAATGGAACACCAGAGCCAAAATCAGTGTGGCCTTTGAGCAGAGACCTTACTGAGCCAAGCAAGTGTGAGTGTAATGAAAACATCTCTGCTCTTCAGGAGCAGCACAGAAGAGACTTGGAAAGTCTGCAGGTAAGAGCAGACACTTCTTACATATTACTTGAAATGTGACGTATTACTTGAAATGTTGATCTTTGTTTTTGTGTACTGCACAGCACTAACATCTTAATATCCTTTTGTGTGGGCTAAAATTGGAGTGATGCTTTTTGGATGTAATTTTTTTTTTCTTCAATCACTTCCGTAACTTATGTCATTTGTGTTGTGATCTGCCGCAGTTCCATGTTGGATTGGGTAGAGGAGGAACAAAATAGCAACAACATAACCAACAAAAATACAGCTAATATCACCTTGCTGAAAACGCTAGCTGTAGCCCTTCATTGGTGAATAGTTTGAAAATGATGAGCTGACAAAGGAACTGCTGTCAGTGGCCTGTTCTGTGTCTGTGTGTGTTGTTTGATGTTCCCCCAGGCGGTGTGTGAGCAGGGCTTCGAGGCCATGGAGGAGGCCCACCAGAGGGCCCTGTCTGACCTGCAGCTCCAGCACCAGAGAGAGCTGGACAAGTGCCGGCAGGACAAGGAGCAGCTACTGGCCGAGGAAACAGCTGCCACTGTGGCAGGTTAGGGAATAGGGAACCATGGTGGCTGTTTTCATGTTCACTTGTGAGAGAGTTCACTGTGTGTTTGTGTGTGTGTGTGTGTGTGTGTGTGTGTGTGTGTGTGTGTGTGTGTGTGTGTGTGTGTGTGTGTGTGTGTCTAACATGGATTTAGAAGTTTTGCAGATAAACTATGTGCTTTTTTTGTGCATTACTGAAACATGTTTCCTACCAGCAATTGAAGCCATGAAGAAAGCCTATCAGGAGGAACTGGAGAAAGCTCTTCAGGGACGACATCTAGATAACAGCACCCCAGGAAAGGATGTGGAAGAGATACTAAAGAGACACAGGTAGTTTGTTGGCAACATGCCAGCAGATTAAGTTTTTAATTCTTGCTAGTTGGTTGCTCTCTCCTCCTTATTTTTTTTTGTTTATCCACTCTGCTTTGCTGTTTGTTTGTGTTTGTGTAAATATGATAAAATTTGTACCTGCTGTGTGTGTGTGTGTGTGTGTGTGTACACATGCATGTGTTGTGTTTCTGTGTGTGTGTGTGTGTGTGTGTGTGTGTGTGTGTGTAAGTGAGGAGCTGTGCTCTACCCAGCGGGAGCTGGACGTATTGTCCCAGCAGTACTCTCTGAAGTGTCTGGAGTGTGCCCACCTGGCACAGGCTCTGGAGGCAGAGCGGCACGCCCTTCAGCAGTGCCAACGCCAGTACCAGGAGATCAGTGTCCGCCACCAGGTGAATAACAGTTATAGGCTACAGTTCAGCTTGCTCGGAACCTCGAAAAAGGTTGTACCAAGAATGGTACCAGGTACCAGATTTTAGTAATGGGGGAAAAAAGCAAGTAGAATTGAGCCAAGTCCAGCCGGTACCCGTCAGTAGAAAAGGGCCAAACGACTCGCAACATGGGGTTCAGCAATTAAACCCGGGATTGGTGGATTTTCAGTGAAGCAATGTAATCAATGCTCCACCACAGACACAGTATCCTCTCAAGTTGACATGCAAATCAACTAGTATCTATATGCCTGTTAGGTTTTACCATGTGCATTAAATACAATGAATGCAAAGGCACCTTAAAGGTGTCTTAGAATTTCCATGAGAACAATACTTAGCAGTCCTATTAAATGACAGTGGCTGCCAATTGAGAGGAGGCTGTAATGTGAGCATTAAGATTTTTGAATAACAACATGACAAAGAGGTTTTATGTTGGAACTGACGGTCTCATTGTGTTGCATGCTTTGCATATATATATATATATTTTTTAAATTACATTGGTATTTGTTTTTATGTTCATTTAGGAATTGTGTGGTAGTCTTGCCAGAGAGAATATCTCACCATGTCCTCTTTCAAATGAAGCTCCCATCCTACAAGAGAAAATTATGTATGAATTACAGGTTTGTATGGAGCTTTGCATGTTGATTTTGCAATCAGAATTGTTTTTGATATTTGATTTTTTTAATATGTGATGAAACCAGCCACTAGATGTCACTCTAGTCATGGCAACCGTAGGAAATCGTGCATCTGCAGCCACACCTCCTGTTTATTTGGTTTTGCACCAGATGGTATCAAGCATATTAGAAGTCTTGTCATGCTTTAGCTGGGATTTTAAGCTTGGGGGACAGGTAGGAAAGTAATGTGTCTGGTGTTCTCTCTCGGGCGTTCCACCTGCCTTACAGATCGGCCTGCGCGTCAAGCGAGCTGAGGTGGACTGCTTGAAGCTGGAGATCTGCTCCCTTAGGGAAGAGCTCCAGACAGCCCAGAGAGTGAGTGCGCCTCGCCTCCTCCACTCGCACTCAAGTGCCACTGGTTACCACAGAACTGCAAGACTTGGCCAGCTATGGCCAGTCTGCTGAGTCACTGAGTGTCTCCTGAATTCTGATTGCATTCAGAGAGACATTCTGAATTACAATCACATCATCCCTCCCTTTCTCTTTCAGCTGACTTTTCCAGTTCTAGTCACATAGGCCTTATTGTCACACTATTACTATTACCTGAATATTACTTTACTGAATGCTATACATTATAAGGACATAAACAAAAACAATATAATTATGTCTCGTTATCTTCCACTCTTTCTCCTACCCACCCTTC
The DNA here is from genome assembly GCA_027481765.1 of Tenualosa thibaudeaui. Lineage (NCBI taxonomy): Eukaryota > Metazoa > Chordata > Actinopteri > Clupeiformes > Clupeidae > Tenualosa > Tenualosa thibaudeaui. The sequence goes on from JAIFZK010000016.1 coordinate 2,081,574, forward strand.
CTTTCTACCTCTGTCTATCATTCTTCTATCACCCTCTCTCACCTCAAGGATAAGAGGTATGCTGCTGAGAAGTGTACAGACATGCACAAAGAGCTTAGCACTACTAAGGCCAGAGCACAGCGTGACATTGAGGAACTGAGGGAGCATTTGAGGCTGGTGTACAAGGCTCTGGAGACCTCTTCAGTGGACGAGCACCTGGATGCAGGGGATAATGACTGAACACTTTATATCCCTAAGTACAGAGAGAAAGGAGAAGAGATGGAGAGAGATTTCACTCAAACTCCCTTCACCAAATGTGTAGCACTTAACATGGGTTACTTTCATGAATCTGTAGTCTCTTCTCCGAGCAACACATGAATTTTTGATGACCTTGTGACAGCAGGAAGCCAGGCACTGAGGTCATTTAGAAAATTAATGAAACTTGGGCACCCACCAGAAACCATTCAGTCAACCTTTTTTTAAGCTGATGTGTCATTGATCTTGTCAGAATTCAAAAGTGGAACCAGATTGCTAATAGGCATCCTAAGTGCAATAACTATTGACAGATGTTTTTTTATGCAAAGTGTTTTGTCACAGGTTTTTCTTATATATACCGAGGTCATAGTTAGTACAATCTTAATTCCGTAATAGTTTATGGACCATATAATTCATATGACAATAGGATGATAATTTCCTTTCATTGTTTCTGTGTAACGTGATGTTCGTGCCCTGTAGAAGTACGTTTTCTTACCACGTGCACATTTTGACATTAGTATTTTCTTTTTTTTTTATATGCACCTTTGTGTAATAAAATGAAATATTTTGTAATAAAATATGGAATGTGAAGAGTGCTGTCCTTTTACGGTAAACATGCAAATGTTAGTCTGAATTTTTTGGAGGAACAATTTTGTTTGTTGATGCTGAACCTACACAAACTCAAACTGCCTTGCTCCCTTCATCATGACTGTCCCATAATGCTTCGCAGTGTGGCAGCCACGGTCACCAGCTGACTCGAACTAAGGAACCGGTTTGGAAGTGTAGCTCGTGGACCTGTTTGTGAGGTTTACTTTCTGTTCTAAATATTTTACGTATGAATTGTGCCTAGAGCGCCATGATATTGCCTCGGGATATGTTCTACAATAAGGTGTGAGGTATAACTTGTAGGTAAGTGCTAAAGGACACCTAAATGTGATGTAAATTGGGCTGGCTTGCTAACGTTAGCTAGCTGGCTAACCTGGTAGCTGCCAAGCTAACAGTGTTGCTTCTTTTGTTATCAGTTCAGTAAGCTAAGCTAGGTAGCCAGCCTGTAACCTTTGTATTTTCCATTTAAATCACTATGAACTGTAGTTATTGTTCTAATGCTGTTTTATTTACTCATATCTAAATACCCCCTTCACGTTTTCAAATGATTTCACCTTTACTCAGATGTAATTTGGACATCGCTTAACTCCAAACTTCTTGAGGAAGCATAAACTCCACTCGCCTGCTTATTTGCTATTTGAATACGTTCAGTAAAGACGCCTATACTCATTTCAAATTTGTAACATCAACTGCCCTGTAATCTCCACATGTCTGACTTTTGACCCTATTTAACACTGAATGGGTCACACCACAGATGCATGACAAGCGGCGTTACAGTTCTCACTGCGCCGCCTCGCTAGCGACACACAGTGTTACGTTAGTTGCCTCATACAGTCTGTCTCCTAAATCTCATAGTTCTATCAGACATTTAATTTCTGTTTTGTTTCGTGCTCAAAATGATTTTTATAGTTCAGGTTTGAACATAGCAGGTGGAGGTGATATATAATAAGGTATATATTAATCAAAAACTAAAATGCATAGTATATATTAATCAAAAACTAAAATGTATAGCCCCCTGCATGAAAATCTTGAATGGATATTGTTACATTGTTCATGTTCTTTTACAGTTATGGAACCACTTCCCCCAGCTTTGGATCTTTCAGTGAATTACAAAACACAACACAGAAGATCCACTGAAGCTTTGGTAAAAAAGCCAACCTGGTGTGATCGTGGTTCAGTTGACCAAAGTCCAATGGGGTTTTCAGGTGTCAAAGCAGAGCATAGTATTTCCCAGCCTTGTCTAGAAATTGCAACACAGGATGACTCAGAGCTTGCTCTTGGGGCACCATTTGGCAAAATCCCTCACTCTGGCTCCCGAAGCCATTTTAATGGACATCTGCCTGCTTCTCATTTTCCTTCTGATGTCTATAACTGTAAGGCAGACCTATCAAAGAAAGGAAAAGTCAGGAACACTGGCCAGGAGGTCCAGTCCACTACAAAGGTAGACCTCCAAAATGGATTTGGCAGCCATTTTCCAGTGCCAAAGACAGCTGAGAGAAATGCTCTGGGCCCTCATGGACATAACAATCATACAAATTCAACACCCTGGGTGTCTAAATCTGTATCTCCCTCAAAGGGTTATAAGACTGTTAATGAAAGTAGAATTGACACTCCCCCTGAACTGCCATCACATGTCTCATATCGAGCTATCACTTCTCAGGGTCACAAGGTCAACCCAGTTCTTAAAAAGGTTGTGGCTAAAAACTTTACTGAGGTCAAACATTCTTCCTCTCCTGTATGCATCGAGAGTGATGACAGTGATGTCGTAGAGGTGCCTGTGTCCAACTTCAGTCAAAACATCCAAAGTTCTCAGATATCTACGAGCCCACCATCATCAGCCTATGCACAGACTGTTGACAGCCACACAAATAGCACTGTTTTTTCAGAAAAGTGTAAAAGCGATGGCATGTACATTTGTGACAGTGACTCTACCTCAGGGGCTTTTGCTGCACAGGCCCCAAAACCCACATCCAGCAATGTGCCCTCAAACATGAGTGTCGGAGACCCTCCTGGAGTAACGGAAGCGAATGCACAATCACCACAAAAGCAGCAGAAGACTGGAAGCCTCCCTGGGCAGGCCAAGGCCTCTCCTGGCAAAGCTAAGCGCAAGAGGAAGAAGCAACGCCAGGGCCAGGCCTCTTCCTCCTCCATGTTCTCACCCCAAGAGCCAGAAATCAGGCTGAAGTATGCCAACCAGAAGGAGGAGAAAAGGGACAGCCGGACGGACAGCAATTTCTGCCCCTATGTGCGTATGGAGCTCAGAGAGTTTGCTGCCTGCACTGTGGTCAACTGCCAGGAGGAAGAGGAGACAGTATTGAAGAATGGGCGCCGCCGCTCCTCTGCACCACTGAAGCCCACCACTCAGGCCTCAGGGGCTGTTCCCAGCACCTCCTGCTTGCGCCTGGGCCGCCTGAACGCTGACTGCAGGGGGAAGCCCACACAGACCTGCTGCCTGTGCGGCTGGCCTGCCAACAGCATGGGCCTGGGGGACCTGCACGGGCCGTACTACCCCTCCGAATGTCACCAGTCATCGAAGCAGGCCCTAAGCAACCTGCTGGCCCAGAGGGACCCTAGGGAGGTAGCAAGAAGCCAGGTTTACTTAGAAAACTCTCCGTGGAACCCCAGCAAGAGGCCCCGCAGAGACTGGACCACAGACGCCAGCTCTCATGCCTCTGCGGCATTAGTGGCAGAGCAGAACACTGGCGAGCGCTGGGTCCATGAGGACTGCAGCATCTGGTCTGCAGGTGTTTTCCTGATCAAAGGGAGGCTGTATGGACTGGAGGAGGCCATCAGGCTCTCTAATGAAACAGTGAGTTGAAACTCGGAGCGTAAACCAAACACCTGTGTGGTGGTGCCCTGTAAAATGTTCTCATAAAATGGTTTATTGGTGACATTTTCATACGTTCAGGAACACCTGACTTTATCCATTCTTTCCTACCTTTCAAGAGTACATGAGTAAGAAAAAAAAGCATGCGAGTATGTGTCGTTTTTAAGATCAAAGTCCAAGTCTATTCCGTCATGTATTCCTTGATGACCTGTTTCTTTTTTGCAGGTTTGTTCCTGTTGCCATAAAGTGGGAGCCACGCTTGGCTGCTTCTTCAAGGGATGCTACAATAAGTACCATTATATCTGTGCCCTAAAGTCGGGTGGGTCTGGCTTGTCAAAATGCTCACAGTTTACATGGTTATTGTCTCACTGCACCATAGGCCTTTTGACACAAGCATAATTTGGAGACATTTTGTGATGACAACTGTGATGTTTTGTTGGATGTCATACTTTAAGCTTTGTCTTTTTTATCGTCGTTGCGGAATTTGGGATTGAGTTTAGAGATATGTGTGTGCTTGCTACTTGAGCAACATCACAAATTTGTATTTACAATGAATAGTTTATAGTTGTTTTACAGTCATTTATTTAATGGGTTACAAAACTATATCAGCGTAGTAGGAGCAAGTAAAACGTTAACAGCAAATATGGATTATTGCAGTGCAGCATTACTGTGATTATGCGTCTAAATAAAGAAATTATCCACACCAATTCAACCAGTCTATAAAATGCATCAGTACACTGATTAACATAAAAGCACCCTCTCTTTAATGCCCTGAAAACCGGCTAACTCGGCCAGCATTTATGTGAGTTACAAAAGACAGGTCACAGCAACAGTCTGATTTATTGTGTAGCGGTGAGAGCTGCTGCAGTACTAATCAGAGATGTCATGTCATGGGTCTTATACAGCCAATGCTGATAAGTGTCTGAGGAGTTAGTCAGCACAGTCTTACTCCATCTCTTCCTATGTGTGGGAGGCAGTCCTCGACTGTCTGGCCACTGGTGTGTGTGTGTGTGAGTGAGAGGGAGAGAAAGAGGAAGAGAGGTGGGATTAATCTGTGCATTTTTTTTGTTTTGTAGATTGTCTGCTGAATGAGGACAATTTTTCCATTAGATGTCCCAAGCACAAGGTAGTGGTTCACAAAGCCTACTCTGTGATCTTTCATTATTATATTCTGTATTTATGTTCGTCAAGCATACAGAGTATTTATATGTATACATTAAAATGGTCTTTCTTGGTCATTTGATGCTTAATGTAGTATCCTTGGGAAAACAGGGCCCTAGTTAAATGAGGAATTCAAATCTTATTTGGCTCTGTGTATGCCAAAATGTCAGCCGAAACTTTCCCTCAATTAAAGCGACTTTTAGATTAAATTTTATCTTTGACAACCAGAGATAATGAAATGTGAGCCAGAGTTAATCTTCCTCTCCTTCCCAGAACAAGTCATCCCGACCTGTCACCAGATGACGAGCAAGAGGAAACAGGGTGCCAGCTAAAGTGTGTGGGTGAGCTTATTTCTGCACTGGTGGCTGTACAGGCGATGTTCTTTCCCTGTTTAACTAATCCAGTTCACAGAGTATGACAGCAGTTGTATTAACTGTGTTGACATCTAAAACAACAGTAGGAGCAGTAAACAAGGAGTTTCATTGAATGTTGCCTTAACATCGTGGTTTATGTGTCTGTCAAGAGTGCCATTCTAAATACTATCACATTTTAAACCTTTATATGTAAAACATAGAAGAATAATTTCTTACATCAGGACTGCTGCAATAGGCAAATTTTGTGGAGGACACAGTTCAACATGATTTGGTGCATCAGCTCTAAGCAAGGACTCCTTGAAAAACACACCAATCACAAACAAATGAAAAAAATCTATTTCTACTCCTACATGTCAATATTTACTTGTATAAATTAAGACGAGGACAGTCTGCTGTGCTCCTTTGTGATCACACTTAAGACATGTCAGCCTCGTATTATTGACGTTGGCATCAGCTATGTAAACACGGTTAAAAACACTAAATGTTTTCGGTTTTATTCAAAGTTTTAGAAAATCTTTTAGCTTGTAAATTGCATTATTCTTTACGTCCCATGCCTTCTGGGTAAAAATGTACATCATGAGGTTGCGCTGGTCTGAGTCCAGGCTGTTGCAGCACATAGGCACCATTGATATTTTTCCACACTTTTTTTCTCACTTCTCATCTTCCTTTTCACATAAATTTTGAATACTGGCTCTCGTGTTGTCCTCCTGATTTATGGTGCGCTCGGGTTAAAACAGCAAAGGCTGAACAGAAGTGTTTTACACCTTAATGTCCAGTTCAGCCAGGTGATTGAGCATTGAGACGGAAATGGTGTTAAACACAATGGCAGTTTACTAGCTCTAGAAATGAATCTAAACGTTTTCATAAAAACGAAAGCATTTTGAGTCTTTTTAAATCAGCATCAGCATGCCAATATCAATCTTATAAAGCCAACATACCTAACAAGTCAGGGATTCTGTGAAGTTACTGGAACAGACATTTTGACAGAAACCTCTACCTTGTGCAATACCACACACACACCTAAGAAATCCATTTTTTTAATTATTAACCAAGGTCAATACAGTGATTATGTACTATTTCTTCATCTGTGAGATCAATGCATTTTACTTTCTCATGAAATCATGATCTTATCCTGATTTATTATAAGTAGGTATATTGTTTAATAAACTGTTAGTAAAGTTTTGCCTAAGAAGTTTCCTGACCTAATGAAGCACACAATTGACCTATCGCTAGGTGCTTTGTTAGGACGGGAAACTTTATGATGACAGCGTTCAAAAAAACATTCCAAATAACTTCAGAAACACTTAAACCCAGTCTATGCTGGACTGGTTGTTCTTCCTCCAAATCGATTGATTCTTCCAATTCAGGTTCAAACAAATAAAGCTGAATTTGTATATGATCTATAGTGGTTTAGCCGTGCGAGTGCAGAGCAGCAAAGACAGCCAGTCAGCATAAAGCACTTGCATTTCATAGTGAGGTTTCCAGATAAGTCCAATAAAGATGCCAAATGTGTAAAAGCATGTGTTTTTGTAAAAGCATTTGTATTTTTTTTTTTTTTTAGTTTTTAGTTTTTTAGGAATTACAGATGCAACTTTAAAATTCCATTCTCTCTGTCACAGCACAGAACAAACATCAATGTCCCGTTCAACTGTCTTATTTACACTAGATGTCATGAAATATGGCCCCTTTGATAGGAGCTGAAATGTCCCCTGTTCATTTCTGTTGTGTTTTTTTTTTTCCAGGTCAGCCCTGTTTTCTGTGGAGCTGGTGACGTGACCCCTTACCCTGTGCCTTCAATAATGTGCACAACCTGCAGGGATGGCGCTCTGAATGGGTTCTCCACAAATGTTTACATTCATTAATGTTATGTTTTTTTATTTGTTTGGGTAGATTTACAATGTTATTGGTGACCAACAGATGTTGGAACTTTTATCATAATTTTCCCCTTCCTTCCTGGTGTGTAGCTTGTGTAAGTGGCACCCACCGACTTACTCTATGTACGAGAACTTATGGTCATTGAATAGAAAAGTAGAAAGTCAACTAAAGGAAATTTTTACGCTGATTTTGTTTTTGCGGTCCAAATTTGTAATTTATGTTGTGCTAAAAAAAAACATAATGCATCAAATAGATTGATTTCATACATGGGATTCAGACCACAGTCATTTATGTGAATTTATTTATTTCTTAATTGCATTTCTTATTACATGCATATTTATTTATTGAGAATCATTGTGAGGGGGGACTTTTGGAGAATCATCCAACTGAACCCTTAAGTGCTGTTCACATTCCATCTGCTGCTCACCTCAATAATGAAATGCTGCATTGACATCTGGGCTGAGGCCAGATACATCTGTTGTATTTGCCCTGAGATGGAAAAGAAAGAAAAAACCCACAAGGATTGCACTATAGAATTTCACCATAATCCTTGTGCTTAGCAGATAAGTTGGATTTGAATAAATTCTTTTACTAGTTTATTAATAGTGATGTGATTTTTTTTTTCATTCATGGTCCCTCTTCCATAAGCCACCAGGATGGAGGGCTGTGGGCAGCATAAGGCATCAGGATGGTCCTCTCGATCAGGGGCGCTAAAACTGTCCGCCCATCTGGGTAGTAGTGGCAATGGAGGAAAGATGTGCAGGGGAAGACAGATCCCCATATGCTTTTCTGTTAGCTGCTCAGCGTGGTATTCCTGTTTATGGAACTGCACCCCAGAAATGTGTTTTCCAAGTTGTAAATGAAATGATGTGAGTAAACTGTGATAACACATCAGTGCTGGTGTTAATTTTGGTAAAATTAGCATTTTTGTAGATGTTTGTGAATGACGGTCAGTTTTAATTAGGATAGAGATTCATCATTTACATGAGTTTATCCCCCCTCCCTCCATCTCCTATATTTAGAGTTGGGGACAGGACTTTTTTTTCTTTTTTCTCCGCAGTCTTGTTTAATCACTGTATTAATTTACATATTTCTCTCTGCAGGTCAGATACATAGTCTATACATGCTGTCCCTGCTGGCAGACGTCTGGTATTTTTTCTGAGAACCAAAATTCCAAAGAAGAAAGAAACCAAAAGTCTATGTGCAGTGACATCTTTTTTCATACCGTGCTAATTATAACGTAGCTTTTCTCAGAAAGACGAGTCCTTTCCACCACCCAGAAATCTTCATTGTGTTAAGATCTCCCCCAAAGCCATTGCTTTTTTGGTTTATGACTCATAATACACTGCCTGACCTCTTAAGTTTTCATGCAGTGCTGAGCTGCCTGTAGGGCTTTTTGTGCTATATTCAGCTGAGAGAGACGGGGAAAGAAAATGTTTCTTAGCTGAGTACAACAGCAACGAGAAGGATGGATCACTCTGACCTGTGATTATTGTACATTTCTGCATTTCGCTTGACATACTCAGAGTAGCCCGTCTCCCTTTGTCTAACTGAAATATCATGGCATTTGCTTTGCATATCCATATGCAGGATCTCTCTTGTTGTGCCTTTATATATAAAAAAGTTATTCTTTATATACCGTCTTTATTTGGCAATCATAATGAACCAGTGCACTGAATCATCCACATTACTTTGGTTTTCTTATTGTATTTTCTTGAAGACCATATGGAAATCTACTCACAAAGGGACAGAGAGAGAGAAAATATATCCCCAGTGAAGCAGTCACTGTTTTGGTCTATTTTCTGCCCGGATTATTCCGCTTTTAAATGTATTAATGATTACCATATTAACTCCATTTCACTTTGCATGATTAATGTAATGGTTAGAATAGTCATCCCTTTGCAAAATCTTTTTTGGAGATTAATTCTAACAAACATCACATAATAACTGTGGTCTTAAAACCTTAAGTGAGCACTATGTAAACTCCATAAATTTCAGCTGCAATGCAGGGCTTTTCATATCATTTTCTTGACTGCAATTGAAAGATCCCATCGCCTCTACTGAAAATGCATTGAATATTGATGCATATGGTTGACATTTAAAAATGCAGGACATCATGCATAGCCCTCATACTCCCATGTGTAGCTGTTCTGCAGAATAGTTTCTAATGACATGTGGTCGAGCTCACAGTGGCCTTGTGGTTGAGTGTGCTCGTTAAGCTTCGATTAGAAACTGTAGCAGGCCAGTGGGGCTTTTTGTGTGGCAGTGAGGAAGCTAAGAGCTGACGAAGATGGGAGTTGTTGTTCGAGGGCTCCAGGATCAGCGCTGAGCGTTCTCAAGCGAGCCATTCTCCCTTTGAAGTCCTATCTGAGCTTTTGCTTTTGCACGGTGCGATGAGTCATCGCTGCAGTTTATCTTCTTGGATGTCAAATGGAAAAGGAGGGTGGATTTGTGTGTGTGTGTGCGCGCGAGCGCACGCCGAGGGGGGATTGGCTTGTTGCACAAGGTTGCTCGCTTATATAGTTGATGCTGCAGCCAGTACAATAGCACCAACGCTGACCTCCATATATGCATTCGGAGCCCAGTTTTCTGGAGTCTGATTCACAGCAATGTACCTTTGATCCTCATCGCAGCATAGCCATGATCATCTATTAATGCCTAAAGAGGGCATTCCTGTGTGTTTTCAAAAAAAAAAAAAAAATCAAGTCCTTTTTCTCATTTCTCTAACACTCCTCTTTTCAAGCCTCGGTGACCACAGTAATGGAGGCAGTGGCAGTGATATTTGTCTTCCTGCAGTTTTGTTTCCCTGGATATTGTCTGCCTCTTGTCTAGTTTGTTGACTTATAGCCTGGTTTGCCAACGACTGCAAAGAAGTTTCTATGATTAAATGCAATGTGCCGGCAAAGTAATGACATGTAAAACGTCATCCATCACAGTACGAACACCATAATCTTTTCAATTTATCTCTCGTTCATTCTAGTAGGAGACCTAAGTAAGTAGTGAGGAGTCCTTGATTTCAACTGCAGAAATCAAAGTGAATGGAAATGTATGGCTCTTTGCATTACAAGTAAAGTCAACCCTATTTTGTATGCAACTCATCTCCCTTTGAGTTTTTATCTGCCTTCTGTGTCTTCTAACCTATCTGTCTGCACTCTCTGATGCTAATTCCTGAGCCTTGTCCTTGAAGAAGTTACCTCTGCGAAACAGCAAAGGCTCAGACTTGCAGCCTATATAATGTATTTCTATCCAGAATCTGTTATCTTGTCCTTGCTTTCTCGGTTCCATCTACTCTGTTGTTGCCAGGATACCTGCTCCCACAGTGAATGCAGGGAAGCTTTTTTGTTTGTTGTTTTTGTTTGTTTTGTTTGTTTATTTTCAAAAATATGTGAATTATATTCTAAATAACATTTGAGCTATTCGAATGACCTTTTCTTTCTCAGCTAAGCTAAGAATGGTAGGTTAAGAATGTTACATTCATGCCCATGTCATAGGCAATGCTATTGTGTCTGTGTGTATTTGGATAATTGATTATCAGACCTGCATTTTCACCTTGTCTGTGTTAGCAAATATAGAAAAGTCCTGCTTAAAACACTATAGGAGTCTTGATAGATGCCATTGATGTCCTTACAGAATAATGCAAGGGCCATAAAACTAACTCCCTATGTAGTCAGTATAATCCCAGACTAGTCTTGTATGAGGTGGCAGTGCTGAATGCTTTCATGAAACACAGGGAAACAGAAGGTGTGTTACCTCAGTCCATCCATAACAAGGAGATGTCTGGATTTACTCTGAAAGAAATGCTTGCTAGTGGGCTATCACTGCCCAATTAACACATTTTACCGTGACTTGCTAGCACTTCTACAACCCCTCCCCAGGCCACCTGTTTCCATTTCTCAAGCTCAGCTTGGCTGTGTTGTTACTGCAACGACTATGAATATATCAGTCCAGTTTGTCAGTGAGGTGTGTGCATGTCACGTTTATGTGTGTGTGTGAGTGAGTGAGAGAGAGAGAGACGAGTCAGGGCAATGGCGGGGCAAGCATTTTCTCTCTGCTTCAGTGAGCCTATTTTTTCCTCCTGTCTGTTCACCCTGAGAGAGCTTGTAGCACCAAGCGAGAGAGCCTTGGAGAAGTGAGTATCTGCACTGGTGTCTCACTCACCCCCCGACCCCCAACCTGCTCCTCTAGTCTCTAGTTCTCGCTTCCATTGACACTATTCTGTCTTGACGTGTTTGGCTCTGTATTTGTGATTAGTTGTTGCAGTTGCAAAAATATATATATATTTTACATCAGAACAATGAGGCCATTTGTTCATGGCCTCTTTGTTCTTGTTGTTGGGCAGTAGGTAGAGCACAGCAGTTATTTTCTGAAAGCAATAACTTATAGGATTGCCTGCAAATGGAATTGCCCAGACCTAAGCTTTGTGTGCTCCTTTTGTCAGTCAACAAAAAGTCCTCAGAGAGGAAAGGTTTAAGCTAGGTATACCAAATGCCGTTGTTTCACTTTGTGCAAAGCATCTGGGATCCCTTAATTGGCGTATGTTTTTTTCCTTGTGGGAAGATTAAAGTTGAATATATTCTATTTTAACATCAGAGAACAAGACACAATACTCCTTTCATCCATTCTATGCCCCCATTAAGGATAGTTTTGTAAGACCGTGGTTTAATCAGTCAAACTAACTGAGTGGAGACCCAAGAAAACACCAAGTGATGTTATCAATGTAATGGTTACAATGCCTTTAGAATATAGTAGGATAGAAGAATATATACATTGGTTAGCTTGGGCCTTGGCATTGTAAAAAAGTATGGAGGTGAGCGGAGAGGCATGAAATAAGGTACAGAACCATTACATTTGCCATTTCCAGTGGCAGTTTATGGGAAATGACAGCCATCATTGCAACTTGTTGTGTGAACATGGTCCCTTTGCAAACCCATCCAAGTCCTGTGTAAATCTAATCATTGAGCCACACTGAGAGGCAGCTTTGGCCACTTAGCATGCTCCTCCTGTGATGTAACTGGCTGTAATTTCTAGTGCTCTGCTTCAGTTTTCTCTCTTTCTGCCAACAGGCTGCTCACTCGTTTCCCCTAGTCACCCCACCACCACTACTCTCCCTCTCTCTCTCTCTCTCTCTCTCTCCCTCTCTTTCTCTTTCTCTCTCACTCTCATGAACCTCCCAGGAATTCTTCACACTTCAAAGAGACAGAACAAATGCAGACAGAAGCTTCCGTTTTCTTTATTTCATCTTTAATGAGAGGAAAGGAGAAAGAAAAAGTCTTGGAGAGGACAGGTTGCCATTACATGGCTCTGCAGCATAAGACAAGAATTCTGTTGCAAGTCTAATTACAGTTTTTTTCTTTTTATTTCTTTTTTTTTAACTACACACTACTCCTCCACACACCACACAACGGCACATGAAGAGGATGCATCAGTGAGACAAAGAGGTTTCATAACATTTCTAATAGCACAGTAGACCATGACAGCTGTTTTTCTTTAAAATCATGGAATTTTTTGTTGATTTTTTCTTTTGGTCCCACAGGGACTGCTTTGGGTCATGTTTTTTTTTTTTTTTTTTTTTTTTAAGATTAACAGAAAAAGATGAACCTCTTAATTAACAGTTAATCAAGTGGAGCCTCTGAATTCCACAGATGATGAGTATTGCACAAAGAGTTACCACAGTCTGCAAATCTAAAATGGTGGTCTCTCAAAGTGGTGAGGAGAATGTGGAGAGGATGTCGGCTCTACCGATGCTACAATAAAAGACCTGTACCACTGTTGACAAGTAGGCTATGTATTAATTACTACAGTGTCTTTTTTCATAACAGTATTTTTATTCATGCAGGTATTTCTTCAAAAAACAAACATTTGATTCAAAATTTGTTCCTTCACACACCACTGTCAGTCTCAATTCAAAAATGGTTCCTTCACACAGGGATGTCAGTCTCTATTTATTTAATTTTCATGTCCATCCTTGTTGCATGTGCTCAGATTTCTCTTAACAGAGGGCGCAGGAAAAAGTCGTCCAACAGTTTTATCTTGACTTCTATGCACTCAGAGAAATATCAGATATTCTCTTCTTCATTTTCAGTAGCCGCCTTCACCATGCTCGTTCTCTCTGTTTCTTTCTTTCTCTCTCAGTGTACAGTAAAAATACAGGTACAGTGTACCAGGTAGTAAATAACCAGTACCCCTCACATCCAGAACATTACAATGATGCAAGTTTGTGCTACGGCAAAATATCATCACATAATAGACGTCATAGGTGTGGGTTCGGTTTTCTTTTTTGTTACATGCAGTTTCAAAAAAATGCCCTTGGCTTCAACACATTTCCACAAATGATGACCCCATAAAAATATGTATAAAATTGACAGTAGGGTCAAATCATTCAATGCCTTGCCACAAAGAAAAACAAAAGTGTCTGTCAGGTCCTTGGCTTTACACAAAACTGAGATATTTCAGTAAAAAATTAGCCTCACTCACTGAGACACTGAACTGAAGGAAAAAATAGCAGAATATGACAAATTATTTTCAGATCTTTTAGGCTGCACTTTAGGGTATGGTAGTGTCAACATATCTATTGTCCTTGGGAATTTAAATAGGCTACTCCTGAAGGACAACAACAGCTCAGATGTTGAGCCTTCAAAAAACATGATTACTAGTTGGGTTCACCACCATTAACTAAACCTAAACCAAACAAAAATTGTTCAGTTTGTGGTGAAACTGACTTCATACAACCCTAGAAACAAGATTAACACAAATGTTTTTTTTTTTTTATCAGAATGTTGTTACATGGCGCTACCTTCCAAACGCGGACACATGTTTTATAAGGAACTTGATTAAACTATCATCTGTAGTGTGTAATTAAGTTTTTTTAATATTGCGTAAATATTGCCTCGCCTGTGAACCTATTCCATCTGTGTAATATCCTTTACTGGAGGTCTACAAAATCTGTAAATGTGATTTCTACAGTGATGAATTTTACATCAGAAATCTTTAACTTTAAACTGTGTATTTCATTCCTTACCTTAAGTAGGAATTTGTGACTTGGTATGCTATGCAAGGCACTGAAATACATTATCCCACTGAGGTCAGCCATTTGGGCATAATTTGTTGTATCCTTTTGAAATATTCTGGGGGTTACTTACTCTCAACACTCTCCTCGCTAGTTAGATTTCTGATTGCAGTTAGAATGAAGTCCTATGTTAACTTAAATTTCTCTGCTGGGACTAATTAATGTAATAAATATGCTCAGCTTCATTCCATTTCAAATATTCTGACTTTAAGACCAATATTTGTCTTGAGACCAGTTTTACTCCATGTGAACAAGATGTTCATTTGTCATTTGATTTACTGGACAGTTAATTTGCAGACTTCTTCAGCATGATTCAGCAAATGCCAGTATCCAAATACTGTCGCACTGTATGTGGCAAGAGGCTGAATATTAATCAGTTCCAGCAGATGGATCACTGTGCTCGCCACAGGTGTGCTGTCAATCCGTGGCATACAGCATTTCCTTTGCGTCTCTGCAAATGGCTACTTGGCAGCATGTTGGCTACTGTACACATCTTACATAACCCAAACATGGCTTTATTGGGTGAAGTGCTTTGATTAGGGGGAGGCCCTGGCAAAGAGTCTGTGTTTTGCTGTCTTTTACAAAATAGGACACAATGTTTTGAGATTCTGGGAATGTAATGGTTTTCCTATTTTGCTATGCTAAAAAAAATGAAAATGTTTGAGTTCTGAAAAACTGAAAGGCTTGGTGATATACCTGAGCAAAAAGAAAAATGAAAAAATGAAATCCATCTTTCTTTTCCAGAGTGCATCTGCAGTGCATGCTCTGTGTACAACTGTGCTCTGTGTACAACTCTGGTGTAGCAGCTATGCAGTCTTCTCAAATCCTTAATGCCCTTGCTATGGCCTAACTCAGTGACATCATAAGAAAACACAGAATCCTTAGCTTATTATTCCAGTATAGCAGACCCAAAGCATGTAAACAAAAGCCTATTCTCTGGATCTTTGTGTTTCTGGTTCAGAGCAAGACTGTCAAGTGTTTGTTATTGTTTCCACAGCTTGGACTCTAGTTGAGGGGAGGGGAAGGTGATTAAGTAGGACTTGTTATTTAACAGCAATTTGTACATTTGGTAAACTAAAGAATGGTAAACTGAGTGGTGGGTCAAAAAGGTGAGTTAATAACTACCAGTTACTGCTTTAAAAATTAAATGGCCACAAATAAAGATTAAGATTCAAATAAATAACTTATGCCAACCAAACCACACATTGCCATTTTCAGTGTCCAGCATCCAATAGTGGGTCAAAAAGGTGAGTTAATAACTACCAGTTACTGCTTTAAAAATTAAATGGCCACAAATAAAGATTAAGATTCAAATAAATAACTTGTGCCAACCATTGCCATTTTCAGTGTCCAGCATCCAATGGTGGGTCAAAAAGGTGAGTTAATAACTACCAGTTACTGCTTTAAAAATTAAATGGCCACAAATAAAGATTAAGATTCAAATAAATAACTTATGCCAACCAAACCAGAAGTCACTTGCATGAGTTCATACCAACAAACACGCAAGTATATAACCATAGTAGTATCACTGTTGACACTGCAATTACAAATTGATAATCAAGCATAACTTAACAGTTCACTTTATATTTTCATCAGCAGTCATCCATCCCTGTGTTTAATGTTTTTTTTTTCTGTTGTTTATTTTTGAAGGTTTGCTTGTTTGGTCTTTACTGCACAATGTTGTTTGGACATATTGCTTTAAGGAAACAAGTTTCGGACCAGATTCACTGCAAAAACACAAAATGGAAGGCAGCCATCTTGTCCTTCAGGTAAATTTTTAGTTGATGCAGTTTGGTCTCCGTTGTTGTTGTTGTTTTACTATTATGGGCATTAATGTTACCTTGTCGACTCCTTCAGACACAGGGTGGATGAGCTGTGATTGTCTTTCTCTCTCCCCGACAGTCACTGTGTCACTGGGAATTTGGGTGGAAAACAAAGTGAAATGTCTCCTCTAGGCTAAACTACCGCATGTCCTTCCCGTGTCAGTCCTCCAGCCTTGGATACACAGTCTCATCGGTCTTGTCTTGCTTCACATCCTCTTCTGAACCACAAAGGTGCCGTTTCAGTAGTAGAATCTAAACTGCATTTGTCTCACAGCTTACTAACCGAAAACTCAAAAAGGCTGTCAATGGTTACACGCAAATCTCAATGGGTGTGGTGACCAGGATGCGGCCGCCATTGCCGTTGCTGTCGCGAGAATTGCGCTCGTAGCTGCCGTTGGAGGCGGGCGAGCTGTTTGCCGAGGAGTAACGGGCGGCAGCCACTTGCTCCATGATGATGCCACCCTTGGTCACCACGGTCGAGAGGCTCTGCTGTTTTAGACGTTCTACGAGCTCATCTTCCTCAGATGACGAAGAGCAGCTAAGTTCAGTAGGGGGACCGCTACCACCTGCTGATGAAGAAGAAGAGTGCGCCCCTGACCCGACCGCTGACGACGATGACGTCGCTCCTGTCGCCGTGACGATGGCTGGCACATTGCCGTTTTCAGTGTCCAGCATCCAATAGTCATCGAAGTGGGCAAAGACATCTTTAACAGAGCAGCGGCGGTCCTGCTGAATGGCGAGTAGCCGGCGGAACATGCGCAGTGCCTCGGGTGTGAAGCGGCGCCACTGCGAGGGCACCTGGGCCGAGCGACCGCGCTGCCACCGGGCAAACTCCTCGTAGAAGGCATCCGATGGCAGCGCCTTCTCCCAGGGGAAGTTGCCTGTGAGCATGCAGAAGAGGAGCACGCCGAACGCCCACACGTCGGTGCTGGGCTCCACCAGGAATCCGTCACGGCGCGAGGCGTCACAAAGCTCAGGGGCCGTGTACGGGATGGTGCCGCTCACACGCTTGACCGGCGAGCCGGCGCGGCGCGTCATGCCGAAGTCTGAGAGCTTGACCTTGCGGCACTCACGGTCAAAGATGAGCACGTTCTCAGGCTTGATGTCACGGTGCACAAGCTTTCTGCCATGCAGGAAATCCAGGCCGATGGCCACCTGCTGCACACAGCGCTTGGCAACAGCCTCGGGCAGACCCACCTGGACAAAGAAGATAAAAGACAGGTGAACCTGCAGCTCATCTGTGCAAAAAGTAAAAGAACAGCATGAAAGATAAAAAAAACTAGAAGGGCCTTGAAAGCAAAGTATGAACCCAATTCTAAACTCTGAGTAGGAGCACTCTACACAAGGGCACCGCATTATATTATTAGCTTTCAATGCCTGAAAAAAGAGTATATGCTTGAGTATGTTCTTGTGAAAATGCTACATAGTCCCTTTTTAAATTCCCTGCTGATAGGACAGCATATCATACTTTTAAAACATTGCCTAACCAGAGAGTGTACCCCTGACACATTCAAAATGGAAAAGCATCCAATAAGTCTCAGTGTTGAGCTAGATGATGCAACGCCGAACAAAAACACCATGTACTCTCACAAGCCTACCTGTAACCGCTCTGGGAAGATAACAGCACAAGCCTTTCCCACACATGACTCTCATGAACAGTTACATTTTTGCAGTACATTTTGTCAGTGTCAATTTGTTTCACATTTCAGAAGTGTTTAACTTAACTAAAAAGGCCTTATCATATAAGATAAATAAGACAGGACAAATTAAGACAGTTAAGAGTACATAGTCTTAAATCTTTGCCACTGGAGGACTTTGATGGCCAAAAATAATTTTAGCATGTCCTGTGAGAGTGGAGAACTTCAGAGGCGTGTACTTGATTGGCACACAAAACCACGCATCTTCCCCTCACCTGGGGTGGAATGATGTCGAAGAGGTCACCGGCGGTGGCGTACTCCTGAGCAAAGATGTAGTACTCGTCTGTCTCAAAGGCGATGCCGTGCATGTTGATGATGTAAGGGCAGGGCGACAGGTAGAGAGAGATGCTGTACTCTCGCAGAAAACTCTTCAGCTTGGTGGTCTTCTTCCGCAGATACTTCAGGGCCATTTTAGTGCCTGTGGGATAAAAGAACATGAACATAACATTGCAGTACAATACATAACCTGTGTAAAGTGGGTGATATGTTGAAAATACAGATAAAATCATTTGTGTTTGTTTGTGCAGTCAAAACAGAAATCTGTTCTCAAACCATTTTAGGGATATTAAACATTAACTTGGTTTGTACCCTAGCACCCCATTAGTACCGATATTAGTCTAGAATGGTTGGAAACCTTTGTGACACATCACTTTATTGTGTAGCTTTATGTAATCATCCTTTTCAGCCTCATGGTGTGCGGATGAAGTCGTCAGCCCTTAAATACGTAAAGCTCTGCTTCAAACTGACTGCTCCATATCAAACCATGTTTTTCTGGGGGAGGAATGCTATTAAAATTCAAATGCCTGCTTTGCTCCAGGAAAAACCTCAGTCTAAGGTCAACTCTGCTTCGACGAGTGCATTCCTCAGGGGGGCAGAGGCTTGTAAGTTCTGTTTTAAGACAACAGCATCTGAAATTAGATGAATAATGACTTCCCCGCTGCTCTCAGACTGCCGGTGAGTCTTTTCACTTCATTTAAAATGTAAAGGTGCTGGAAGCAATGGAATAGATTCTGGAGTCTGGAGGGTTGGGGTTGGGGCTGCATGAAGCAATCGGGAAGGAAACAGTCTTTTTTCCAATCAGAAAACACACAAAGTAGATGAGTCTTCTGCATGCTCACACAAAGTAGATGCTGTGTGGAGCATTGAGTTTGAAAATTAATTCTGATGGACAGCAGTGCCATCATGATGGTCTGTCTTCCCCCAGTGGGCATGATTGCAAAGAACAAAGCCATAGAATTAAAATCCTACTGCCGTCTGCCCACTCCACTACAGCTACCAGACAGCCAGATGGGAATCTTTCCACTCCTTCTGTTGTTCCACTCGTAGGCATAGATGGCAAAATCCAGTGCGTTGCTCAAGACAGAGGAACTGTACAAAGTAGCCAGCTTGCTTTGAGCTGCAAAGCAAAGCACAGAAAGAGCCAGCCAGCTGCATGCAGTTTTGTCAATCATCTTCTCTGTGGGATGTGAACGTTGACAAAGCACAGTCATACCAATGCATAATTATCCAATTAGACTCACTGCACAAATATGCATTCTCAGAGTCATTTGTCCTCTGTGAACAAAGGTAGTTCCATATTATGATGGATTAATTACTGGTGTAAGATTTCCAGTTGTAATGGCTGTAGTCTCTTGTTAGACACACCAGTTCTTAATCACACTCTGGATAAAGCTTTAGAGGCATACACCTTTAGAGGCAAAATGTTTCAGAGAATAACTGAAACTAAAATGCCTGTCTGCATGTCTGGTAAATGTCTGCAGATAGCTAGTTAGATAGCTAACTAGCTAAACGCTTATTTTCTCCCCTATGCAGCTACTCTTGAGTCTAATGAACCATCATTCTGTGATTGCAATCATAGCTGTTTTGCTGCATCTCAGGGGTGTGCATAAAAATAGGGATTACAGAGTATGATCACTGCCATCATAGGCCTATTAGCATCATGAGGAAGTGAGTGGGCTGCTAAATTGATTGTGCTAATGTAAGTAAGCATTCAAAGTTCTGCTTTATTGCCAACCATGCTCCCTAAGCAGTAATTTATATTCCTCTCTGGCCCCTCTCCCTATCATGGCCCATTATACAGCATGGGGGGGTCTTAGAATTTTAGAATGTGAGCTGTACTTTTGCCATAAATACTCATCAATACTGAAGAGCAGAGGCAGAAAGCACTCCATAAGCGAACTGCATATATTTAGCCAATGTAAATCTACAGGCAAACTGGTGGCGTACTCAAACAACAGACGTTGGCTCATAAAGCTTGTCTCATTGTGTGTTCTCTAAGTAGGAAAAAAGGGCTGCTCATTTTGCGCTGGCAACAGATGGTGAGCTCTTTCACAACCCAACAAAAAAAAGGTAGAGAATAGACCTGTGAAACTGTGTATGCCCAATGGCATCATTAGCCCTCACAGGACAGAGTTAGAGTATGTTTATTCATGTGAGATACAGAGCCTTTGAAACCAGCCATGCTTCCAAGGCACAGGGACAGGTGGTGAAGAATTTGCCTGCATTCTCACAGCACCCTGGTCAGATCTCTAAACAGTGAATATTTTGATAAGCAATCTGCACAGGTCTTTCATTTTACATTTATTCACCTTGTCCCCCCAAAGATACACTGCATTTTCCTCACATGCTGACAAGTGGGGCTTCTCTAGAGCAACTGGGAGACAGAAAATAAAGGATCAAAGCGTATTGGTTCACCACAAGACTCCGGATACAACACAATTGGAACCGCACATTGTGAGCACTTTGAGTGTAGTCAGGATGTGACAGTCTGCGCTAAATTGGCTCTGGCAGACGTCTTTGGTGAAACAGCTCTTCACTGTTTCATTTCAGCAGTCTTGTCCACACAGAGAAAAATCACAGCAAGATATATCGTTGCTTGTCTCTATGCGTGCCCGACTCACCTCGGATTTTGTGGACTACAAGGTCCACCTTGCCGTAGGTCCCCTTGCCCAGCTCACGGATGACCTCATAGTACCTGTTGATCTCCAGCTTCTCCATATTCTGGGCAGCAATGAGCTGCAGCTCCTCCAGGATGTCGATGGAGCCGCGTGAGACACGGGGTGAGGAGGACGAGGACATGCTTCTGCAGGGAAGAGGCCGGGAACCAAGGAGATCAGGAAGATGTTGGAGACTGAGAAGAGACAAATAACAGCAGAAAAAGTGGGAAATTATGTTTCACTCTTTGCTTTATATATTTTTTTCTTTCTCTGCTTGAGGTTGGAGGCTGGGGTAGGGTGGAACAGAAGGTTGAAAATGTAATAACTTTTTTCTTTTTCTTGCTAAGAGAGAAACACACACACACACACACACATACACGCAACCCTCTTATCTCTAACATCAGAATTACAATGACTGGAATTATCCGTGCCAAAAGAAAGGGGGGGGCCCTTACGTAACATTTTGCATCCTGCTCCCTTCCTGCTCAGCGGAACCCCTTTCAAGTGCAAAAGATCATACACACGCGCATCGGTCCCTGACAGGAACAGCACACCAAGGGAGAACACAAAACCAGAACAACTGTTTGAAAACAAAGAGGTGAAATTTTAAAAGGACCTGGCAAGTTCCCCTTAGCATGATAAAAGCGGATCTTTCTCTCCCTTTCTCTTCTCCCCATTCAAATCTTTGCTGTACACCCAAATCTCTGTGCACCATGGCAACTTGTTTGGTCCTTATGTCACTCCAAATAACATTTCACCCCGTAAGTCAGTCAATAAAGCGTTATGAAAGTGCCCATCTGAGTGGTGACGGGGTGGGGGTGGGAGTGGGGGACTGCTCGGTGTGATGGCTCCAAAGTCTCATGCTCAACACTCCAGGGGAGCTGAGTGGTCTCAGTCTTGGACAAAGTTTTATATAGCATATATACACTATAAAAGTGAATATGTTATTGTGTGTAATTATGGGTCCTCCTTTTATATACAAGTATAAGTATTCAGCATGAAAATGCAAGCTCTTCGCCACAGTTTTATTGTGCAAGGGCACAAATGTCATGTCTAGAGTATGTGTGTCATTTCCCATTTTCCCATTATGAAAAAACGACATTATGACTTTCAGATTAAGTTTAAACTATGCTAATAATGCAAGACCCTCAATCCCCCCTAATTTGGTTTGATCTCTTTACAGTTTCATCTACAACTATTGAAGATGCAGAATGTTTTTCAACACATTTGGAGCTACAAATCTGTGTTTGAAACCACCCATAGTCTGGCCAATTTCAGAACTTATCTGGCCCTAATATGGCCCTGAATTGGCCTGCCTCTGGCGTGGATCCAGCAGATCTGTTCCAGATCAGGGCCAAATATGTTTTAGAGTCAGCTGCCATTTCCAAGCGAGAACAGGAGCTGATTGCCACACTCTGTCCATTCGGCAGATAGAATAGACAGACTTCACACCTCTGACAGCACGAATGCATTGCCAGTTCTTGTTTAAACAGGATGCATGCAAGGCACATATCCGGCCCCGTATGCACCATCTGTGGAGGTTTGTAAAATGACTGGGCACTATAAGGATGTGATTTCCATGAGCATTTTAGACTCAGCCGCCAGAAAAGAAACAGCATAGGAAGAATGAGAGAGAGAGAGAGGGATGGATGGAGGAATGGAGACACAGTCAGCTAATGCTCAGCACTGGTCTGTGTAGTGGCTGTGTACATATGCACTGAGATTTCTGTGCTCGTCTTCATCAATGTCAGCTGTCAAAAAAGAACATTGTCCTTCATATGCCTCCTGCAGGTTATTTCAATAAAAAAAGCTAAAAGGGTGACCAAAATCAACATATTCACACACGCACATAGTCCAAAAGCACACATTAATGGATGCCACATCAAACCGACCAAAACATGACAAGACACAAACCCCACAGCGCGAGATAATTAAGAGCTACCGTTCACTTTGCTGTAGCAACGCTGACGCAGTCCACACCAGAGGATCCTACTTGCTACCCGGGTCCCAGGAATTATTATTGCTGCTGTCCCCTAGAGGGTCTGAGGAAATACAGCGCGTGGCTTATCTTATCACACATTATTGTGTCACTGCCTTTATTGTCCTGGGAGTGTTGTTTGTTTTATGAGACCTCTCACTCACGGGGCACCTCAGTGCAGAGGCAAACTATATAGCGTGCCATAGCCCTTTGAATCTTCTATATGTATACCTGCACAAAACACAATGACCATGTCCTTGTTGACCTTAATGTGTTCTACTTAAACTTGAAATACACTGACACAGCTCATCCCCTGGTATGTTGAGTTGACTAAGGAGAAAGATGAGATCTAATTGTGAGAAGAAAAAAAACATTCAGAGTGAAACTGTGAAATGGTTTATCTCCTCCAACACTTTTGACACCTTCACACTTTCACCTCCCACACATGACACACATCGACACACACTCTCACTCACACACAAATCTATCTCCAAATGCAGTGAATCAGCGAAAACTTTTGCCAAATAAGCAAATCAGATCATGCAATAAAATTTGATCATAACCTTAAATGTATGCAGTAGGATGAAAAATGCTTGAAGATGACTGAATATCCAACTAGTGATCTGTCTGATAAAGGAAGGAACCTGGAACCCATTAAAAAAAAACCTGACAACACAGCATTTCCATGGCAACCGATTCTCCTGGCCAACTCGTTTCTCATGAGACGCGCCAGCATAAATCTGCACTTTGACGGTGGCAACAAATCACTGTAATGTCTACACTTTGCCACGTGCGCAAGAACAACAAATAGCCAACATAGCAATACCACTGTGGTCAAAGAGCACACTAGAGCCACGCACCAGCACTCAGTCTTAGGTGTAATAACATTCGTCTTCATGAAAACCTGTCACTGCCCTTGAATTGTACGAGAGAGGTAGTACCTGCAGGCTCTCAGCCTAAAATAAAAGCACAAGTAGAATGTATGTGAGCATACTGGGTGATGAGTTTCACTCCAGGATTTTGCTCTTTCTTTGCATTCTCCACTTTCTCAGAGGCTGACAAAGGAGTGCATTATCAATCTAATCACTGCTTGTCTTTTCCCCTCTTTCTCCATTTCATATCAGTTAAGGCACCGAGACCCAAGTAACTAATCCAATTTAGGATCCCTTAAATGATGAGTGAACAACTAAAGTGTAGGCATGCCTCTGAAAATAAATAAAATGTTTCTAAAATGTCTTGCAGTGCCAGTACAAGATGGAACAGGCTGAGATCTTTCAGGCTACAGCATCACGCAGAGGGTTGATTGTGAACCTGTTATATTTCTGAGATTCATTGCAAGGATCCTTATAATAAAAAGTGGGCTCTGGTAGGAACTGGCCCTTTATTTCTCTGTTGCACAAGAGCACAATGTAACCCTACCCACCACTGTCAGATTTCACATATGCTAACTCTTCACCCCCGTTTGGAGGTGTGGGTCATGGTGATGAATCAAATACTCTAAAATACGCAGTGCCGCCGTCTACTTTGTGATCCGATCCATCTCAACTGCTGGTAGAGGACCAATGCAATCATCCAGAGGGCAGATGACTCTGGAAGTTATCCAGCATGACGTGGGCCAGAAGTGGGCCACAAGAGGGCCCAGTGTGGCCTGGTCTGCTGCTAACTTTTCTTGGGTGGCACTGCCAGTCAGGTTGTATCTGTTGGTGCTCTTTTTCACAGTCTGAGCAGTGAGACAATGGAGTGTCAATGTCTGCCTTGCACTCTGAAAGTCAGTCTGTCTCTCTAACTGTAACACACACGTTGTTCTCTCACCATTCATCTAATGTTATGGGTCTCTATGCCTGGTCTCTCACACACTGTTTCTGTCTCCATCCACCTCCCTTCTCTTTCTCTTTCTCACCCCCTCGTCTCTCTCTTTCTTTCTTTCTTTCTTTCTATGTCTTTCTACACTTCCCATTCACTTCCCTGAATGTAAAGTTTAGAGCTCATCAAAGGGAGTTGGCCACTGGCTGCATTCACATTTGCCAGCACTCCCATTGTGTACAGGTTTTGGAGACAGATCAGTTGAGAGGTTCCCGGCCAGCTGACCATGGCCTCTTTCTTGTTCTCTCTCTCTCTCTCTCTCTCACACACACACACACACACACATACACATTCTCGCTTGTTCCCTCTATAAACAGAACACAGAGATGGCTGTTCTTCTGGACTGATAGTGGAAGGATATAAGGCAGGGTCAACTGTGTTCATTAAGGTGTGTGTGTGTGTGCGTGCGTAACTAGAAAGACCAAGCGAGAGGGATGCTGTTATCAATGTAGATGTAAGTAAATTCGTCAATCTGACAGACAGTCTGGACAGAGCAGCCAAATATTACCTTTAAACAAAAAACAACTAGCCTGGTCACACATCCAACACTCCAACATCCAACACACACATGTCTCAGGTAAATCAATTCTGTGACAACTGTTCAAGTCGCATATCCAGTGGGAAAATACATCGTATATTGCCTATCCGAATTGTCTTGCGCAGTGATCGCTCTGTATTGCTGTCTGAAACAAACAATGAAGGATGTCGACATACAAACAACTTGCACATGTAAAAAAACACAAAAATATGAGAAATTAGAAATTAACCAAATTGAACGCACGCGCCCCTTTTCCTAAACGACTTGAAAGAAAACAAACGGGTGCACAGTTAAAACGAAAATCCATCCATTGCTTGGTGAGATAAATGCACTCTTTCTCGCTGAAAACAAGAAGTAGCTTTGGAATACCATAGTCAACACTGACAAATAATCAACACCATAGACAGAATAAACACAAATAGCTTAGCTGACATTTATAGCCTGACGGGATAATAAATCCTATTCTGTTCCGCAGCACTCACCTGCAGTCACTCCATTCACAGTTAAGTCGCTCAGTCACGATGGAACGGGTAACTGCACGCTGTCCTCGAGGGCATTTATCTGATGTGCAATTCTTTGCGTTGAAATGCCAATTAATTTCTGTACGCAGCAGCAGTGTGTCACCTTGCTGGGTGCTGTCGCTCGGCTGCTTCTTCCAGGCTTATTGCTGCTGCCCTATTGTCTCCTCAGTATCTGGATGCTACTATGACAGCGAGAGGGGAGGAAGAGTTCCTGCCCACCGCGCCTTCTAGCCAATTGGAGGTCCGACCGAGAGAGAACCAAAGCAACCAGTCTGTTGGGGAGGAGTCCTCTGTCTCCATACAGATTTTTCTGTAGTGCCTCTGCGCAAAAGAAATCTGCAAGATGCGGGACGCAGCGCTTGACCACAGTGTTATAGGCATGTGGAGAACGTTCCCAGCAGCCGATTTGTTTGTTTAATATCATCAACATTTTTTTCTGATGAGTTCAGCCACTAATCATGTCACATTTATTATGAAAACAGAAATTAAGCCTCCACAAAGTTTGATGTATTTCCTATGCTTGCTGACAAAAAACACGTATGGGATTGAGGAATAATCTCCATCCATAGCGCAATCATTTGTTGTTTGGGACAGGACATGCTCCCAGGTCAGATAAGCTTCAACTGCAGCTGTTGCAGTTTGGATGAGCTTACACAAGGTAAACTCAAGCGAGAGATCGAATCTCTGTACACTCAAGACAGGGTAGATTTATATAGGCTTAACGGACATTATTTAACAGGTATGAGTGTCAGGGTAATTACGCACGACTTGTTCCGACAGATTTATCAAGATGCACAGCAGATATTTAAATCTAACCTATATTGGTCAAGATATCTCACTGCCTCCTCACTTTCAAAAGATCAAAAGTTTGAAGCAGGCCCCATGTAGGGAAATGGAAGTGTTCTCAGTGGATGCATGTATGTTCTACTCTAACCGATACTCTAACCAATCAACTTCCAACAGCTAATATGATCAACTGCAGAATATGTTTCCTGGTAGTGGAAAAGTAGTGTTTTTGGGGACAGTTATAAATTGCACTATTATGGTTTAGACTATTATGGTTTAGACACTATTACCAGTTTAGAGGAAGAAAATCCCATGGCAGTTTGGGTTACCAAATTTGGATAAACACAAATAAATGTTTTTCGGGTATTTGCCATTTAAAGACGACACATTTTCTACGGGACACTCACTGAGTAGACTTAAGATAAATTGGTAAGCTATGATTCATTTTGGACCCGCTCGCTCTCCTCCCTCCGACGCAGGAGCAACGTCATTGTGGAGAATTTGTATTCAGTCCGTAACAGGATTTGCCTCGTGTGAAACGAACAGGGCAGTTTCTTCGCTGCTGGACGCTGCAGTATCCTACTTCGGAAATTACATTCACAACAGGGAAACCATGGGAAACTGTGATAAAAAGAACATATTTAATTTAGGCAAAGGAATTGTGGTCATGATTGTGCTTGGCAGAGGATGTACCACTGAAAATAAAACCTTGCAAATGGAATGCTGATGCAGACATGAAGTAGCCAAAAGAATCTCTAATGAACACCAACGACCTCTTCCTCCCCATGGATATCATTGAAGATTAATCTACTGTATGCTAATATGATCAGTAGGTTACAGCTTTTTTGATGCATGTTTAATAATAGTCTTGAAAGGCCTTTTAATTGAGGGAAACCCAGGGTATCAATATTAAGAAGGATTTTAAGATTTAAGACATGCAGTGGTAGATTAACAGTGATTAACAGAAATAATTTATTGTGCATGTGCACATGTGCGCGAGCACACACACACACACACACAGAGGCCTTTATATAGTTTCATTGCCACAGACCACAGGTATTCACAGTATTTGGGTCTTCATTCTAACATATACAGTCTTTCATGTGGTACCCTGAATATACACAAACAACATATTTGGATTAAATTTGCATGGAGGCCCCATGCAAATAGCCATGTAGAAAATACTGAGCATCTGTAATTGCACTGCTAGTGGGTTGTTCTCGTTCCACAGTTTGAAACTTCTTTGTTTGATCAATTCCCCAGAAGTTTGCATAATGAGTTCCCCAGGTTCCTTCCAGGGAGCGCACAATGTTGATCACCCATGGGGATGGCAAGTACACAGGCTCAGTGTGCAGCACTTCTTGTAAACACAGTGGCTCATCATTCCACTGCCTTTTCCATGTGTTGTGCACTAACACACTCACCAGAGCCATCACATTAATCAGATGATAGGAGACAAACAGTCAGCTATCAGAACTTTAGATGAATAGGAAATTAATGGTAAGTAGTTTCCTGGAATAAAAACATAATAGAGACACAAGCATTACTGGCTGGCTTTTTATAAACAAATTAGGTTGTAATTATGTCAGCGGGGCAACAAATGAACACAATGAGGTGAAAGTCCTTTGTACTGAAATTTTAAATCAATTTAGAGGGACCTGTGAGTCAGAGTTTTAATAACCCGGTCATTTTGAAGTTGTAGCTCACGCTGACAGAGTAAATGTCCATCTGTTTATTTTCCCGCTGTGAGGATATTAAACACATAATACAGACATAGTCAGCCAATGGTTTAGCAAAGAGTGCTGAACAGATAAAACAATTCAAATCTGTAATCATTTTTGTGTCATCATATCACTTGAGAAATGTATTTCTTCAAAACATTAAATGACATCTATGTAACATCTAGTCTGTTGTTTAATTTTCACTTAACACTGTATTCTGTAATTGTAGTAACAATGTAACTACATTTCAGCCTGGGTAGTAAAATGAAACAGTTACAATTTGGAACAGTTTGGAAAATATTCAAGATCTATCCACCTGTAGAAAGTTTCAGTGTCACGGCTGACACATATACTATCATCTTCCCTTTCTATTGCATTATAGTTTTCTGTTGCATTTATAGTTTCATAATCTTCCTTTTCTATTGCATTATAGTTTTATGTTTAATTTGTGACGTGTGTGTGTGTGTGTGTATTATATGGTGTCTGTAGAAAAATCAGCATATTCATGTGACAGCTGAAGAACATTGAATCGACTCTGGTGTCAGACTGTGTGCTTCCACTACAGGGTGGTTCTCAACATTTACTCACGCTCTGTGTGTGTGTGTGTGTGTGTGTGTGTGTGTGTGTGTGTGTGTGTGTGTGTGTGTGTGTGTTAGCTAAAGTGATCCATCATGATGACCACAGACTGCTGAGAGGGCAGGAGCAGGCCTCCATTTTAGTTGTCGCTAAATTAACACTGCCACCTTTCCATCATCTGCTATCTGACTTTGAGCAAGGATTTACATCTATGTTAGTAACCTGTCAAAACAGCTGTGACTACAGAGGTCAAAGCTCACAGTTTCACATTAACCAATGTTCTCGCCCATCCAGCTTCCCTACTCCATCCACCAACTTAGACCTTTTTTAAATAATAATTTTATTTATTTATAATAGTTTTATTAGGAACACCCACTTGGGATGCTCTGGGCTAAGACCCGCCCACCCACCCATATATGACATCTATCTGTGACCCATGCACTGTTGTCCCATCGCACAGAGAAATGCACTGCATGATAGCAGGTTTCAGTGTCGTCCAACACCTCTTGTTTGACATGGTTGTGTGCATGCTTGTGGGCATGTGCTTGTGTGTTTGTTTTTGCTGCCTGGCTGGGACCACTCGGCTAGAGATGTGAAAAAAACTAATGGTGTTACATAATTGTGCTCGCACTAATGAGCGCTCGTACAGCGAGAGGGGTCCGCCGCAGGGGGGGAGGCTGGAGTCAGTGAAGCCCGAACAATGCCTGTGTGTGTGAGCGTGTGTGGGTGTGTGAGTGTGTGGGTGTGCATGCATGTATAAAGTGGCTGACGAGGTGTGGAGAGTTGCTGAGAGGTTGTGTGGCAGGCGTCCAACGGCCGTGGAGACAGGATCTCATTGTCCCCCACTCAAGTTTGGGGCTCACCCTACTAAGTCCTCAACTCAGACCATGCAGGATCCAGAGAACAATGCATGACCCTTGGGACCTCCCTGATCCCAACCCCCAACCTGCTTTCCATGATGGGGGTAACATTGTTCAACAGTGAGGAGAAACTTAAAACATCCCACCCAGTTCACAATGTGTTATTGGAACAGAGGAGACTCACTGTGTTATGTAACTCAGGCTCACTAAAGTATGGGTTCTTAAACAGAGCTTCCATCTCTCTCAGTCTGTCTCTTTCTCTCGACTGACATGAGATCTTATTGATCAAGGAGTACGGAGAGTTCTCACTCTCTGCTGTGGGAACAATTCACTGGAGTGGAGTTGCGTGAAAGCAGATAAGGAGGCAGGTGGGGAGGGGGAAAAAAAGAGCATTTGCTATTGCCAAACCCATGCAACACACAGATGAGCATCCGCAAGCATATGTGCAGCACACACTGCAGTTAACAGCTGCCCACCAGGACTAGGGTGCTTGAATTAATAGGCGCTTCACGTGGAGCGCGCATCAGTACATAGCAGCCACGTGCACATCCAGCTGGCCCTCACTGCTCTCGCTGTCTGACCTTGGCAGGTTTTAGTTTTGTGTTATCGGCTATCATTCAGACCATCACATTGCGCATCAGGGCCATGCCAGGAGGATAGTGATTCAATGGAGTTGCGGAGGGAGACAATTAGACACACATATACACAAACACACACTCTCTCTCTCTCACACACACAGACACACACACACACACACACAGATGGACACACATGTTTATAGATGACAGAAGGGTTGATAGTGTGGGTTCTGACTATTTCAATCATCTGTTCCTAGACTTGTGGATTCCCAGCTTGACTGTCTGACAGAATATTAATGGCATCTTATCTCCAGGTTCACAAGATTTTTTTTGCTCTTATCGTCAGTCTTTTTAGTGCAGCTGGGAACTAGAGCACACAGAGCTCCTGGTGGAAAAATGATACGGGAGAGACAGGAAACGATGAGAAAAGAAAGGAAAATAGATAAGAATCTAACAGATAGAGAGAGAGAGAAATAAGAGAGGCAGCTACAGAGATAATGCTGATCTCCAGCTACTCCTGATTTAATGTATGCCATTGACATTGAAATATATATTATATATATACTGAAGCTGTGTAGTGTGCAGACCTTCTTTCTTATTATTCCTATGATGATACTCATAGATCCCTGTCTGTTACTCCACAACCTTGTGCTGATGAGCTCAGGCGATGAGAGTAGCCTAGAGACAATTGCTCCTTTCTGCTGCCGCTGCCAAACCCAAGCGGTCTTGAGCACCCGTGGTGTCTGACAACGGGGCATGCTGAGAAGGTGCACGTGAGAGTGATGCCATTGCGCCCATTGTTGCACTCCTCCGCCTCTGTGCGACCCATTGTGCTCCATGCCATATGCCCTCACCACACACAATAGGCACAAGAGATGAGACGGGCAGAGACAGCCTTCCATGGGGCTGGAGAATGGGCTTGCTGCAGCACATGTGGTCATGTTCCCGGTGTTGTGCTGCTGGCAAAGAGGAGGAGATTGTGTCTGTCTGCATCGTCACCAAGGATCACATTTGAAAACTTTTTTTGTGGTGATGTTCTGTGTATTGGCTTCATGCAGTAGATCATCAGTAGTTGGTTTGCGTTATTGTTTTACTACTGGTGTGCCAGGGAAGAGGGGTCTGTTTCCCAGAATCAAGTAAACAACTTTGTAGGTTGCAATGCCATCGCCCACTGCCAGACAACTTTGTTGGCAATGGTTAGCAACTGGTTAGCAACTATGCAATTATGCTTTTGGGAAACAGACACCAGATATTACTATAATGTCAAACAGCTTTAAACAACTTCAACCTCCACAACACAAACTGATTGAGTGAAGCAGGAAGGCCTCTCCTCCATTGGACCATATGGCTTTGGCTAGGCTGACATTACCCCAACTGAGTGCTTGGTGGCTGCACACACATGTCTGAGCTATATTGGCCAAGCCCTTTCAGGTCTGGCTGCTGGCGTCATCACCAGACCTACAGAGGATACAGTTACCCAGTAACAAATGAGCCTCTCATGCCCACTTAAGTATCAAAAAATAGCAGCCTCATGCCCTTTCCAGGACCAAGGAATAATTTTAAAATGTATTCTAACGTACTGACATCTTGAGGTGTTCTTGGAGTAGTTGTTGTTGGAGTAGCTTTTTTTTCCAGAAAAGAAACAGAAATTTGGATCCTTCTGTACAGCATTTCAATTATATTCAGTCCCATTGCTATACAGGAGCAATATCACTTATAGTCCTGGCCAAGCCCTATTTTATCCATGTCATGGTAAAGAGCAAGAGATTATGTATGTGTTGTTTCTTATCTGTAGTCATCCGCCACCAAGGATCACATTTCTGGACCTGTGCATCGCTTGTGGTCATGTTCCAAACAGCACCATTTTGGAATTCATCATTAGTCATGGGTTTCATGTAGGCCTACACTTACACCATTGCTGCAACAGTGACAAAAATCACATAATACCCATTTAGAAGTCTTCTCTTGCCGGTGGCCATACGGTTATGCACAGGGTGACTTTAACCCCGCTGTGTGCTTGGTAGCTGTAGACACATGGCAGAGCAATATTGGCCAAGCACCTTTCATCCTTGGCTGTTTACATCATCAGGCCCAAGGAAGTGACACACCCCCTGCCAATGAGCTCATGCCCCCTAATTTTAATGACATAACAGCCTTATGCCTTCTCTATGACAGAGTGTAATATATTCTAATGTACTGACATGCTGAAGTGACCCTGTAAGTCTTTTTTTTGTTGGTTTGAGAAAACAGAAATGATTGTCATCCCTTTTTAGAGTCCTCTCATTATATTCTTCCCTGTTGCAGGAACTAAATCATGTGTCCTGGATGCCACCATTTCATTAAATTACTTATAATTTCTGGTTGCATGCATGTGAACCCTTTCAAACTTCTAATTCATACTGATTTATTCCCCTCTTCCCAAACAGAGACCGATTAAGCTTATGCTCAGCATACACAGTCATTTTCCCTTATTGGTGTCTAATTGCATTTTGTAGGGGTTGTGTATCTATGTGCTGACAAACAAGGAGTGAGGGTGTATGCTTTTCAAGTGTGGCCACTATATACAACATGCACACATACACACACACACACAGCCATCAAGCATGACCACTGCTGAAACAGGATTATCTGAGGCACCAGCAGGTGGCAGAAGCATGCCGTGCTTGTGCCCACAGGACTGGTACACTGTGCCAGCTGAGGGAGTCCAGGGCACATCATAGCTTTGTCAATACCACATTAATCTGTAATGCATGGTTAATCTTCACCATGAACTCTTAAAAAACTAAACGTTTTCTGACACTAAACGTTATCCATCATGACTTTGTTTAACATATACTACATGTATTTAGGTAATTCATCAGTTTGAGTGAGAAGGAAGAAAGTATCACTTGATCACAAAACCTCAGAAAATGTGCCATCTGCTGGTAATTTGTCAGTAGTGCATCGGACACATGGACCTTGTTGATTTCAAGTCAATGGCATAGAAGAGTTGAACACAAAAGAGCAGTCTTCAGTCAGCCTCTTTGCTATTTTGCTGGGCTGAATTTATAGATCACTGAAAACATGATTACATTATTAATGACTGAGGTGTGCATGTGGGTTGTTGGTTTAAGATCTGTAGCTATTTTGCGTGCACACGGAGGAGTGCAGTAGCCCACGCCACATGTCTTTCTACAATTATAAAGATAAATAATAAGTGCAGCCTTTCCTCTTTTTCTGTCACAGAAAGGCTAATATCTTGTAAAGTCCAGAGCATGTTTGCTTATAGGTTATTATACTATCGATGTCGTTAGAAAAATCAGGCTATTAGACTAATTTGACTAATAAAAAATAGACTATTTTGTTTTTAGGTCTGCTTGACTCCCTACGTAACGTTTACTGTTTTGTTCTTAACTGGCCAAGGAATTTAAAAAAAACAGAATGCAATGACCTAAACCGCAATGACCTGTAGTAACATTTCCTGGTGGAAGTCTAATATCGTGGAATACACTACCGGCATGTATCATCATTATAATTCAGTCCGTTTTCCAAGCATAGGTGCATAGGAGAGATGAAGGATTCACGTCGTCACACCTGGTGCATGCTGGGTAAAAACAGTCTAGGCAGCTGCCATTTTGTTGCTGTTGTCGGAAGCGCTAAGTTAACGAGTTAAAGTTTAATGCTGAAAAAAAAAGATTTTTTAGTGAATTAGGGAACTACATTGTGTAAAAATGCTCTCTGCTGCCCAGTTACTCGATGAGTTAATGGGCCGGGATAGAAATTTGGCCCCTGACGAGAAACGAAGTAATGTCCGCTGGGACCACGAGACTGTGAGTGAGCCACTTAACGTTAACATGTTATTTAGCATGACGTTAGCAGCCCTACTTGAAATGGTAACATGCATTTCAGAATTTGGCAACAACATAACTATCTAATGTGTTATGTTGTGTCTGGACGAAAACGAAAGAAATCCACAAGCGTTCAGGAAACTACTTTTAACTAACACCAATTATTATAAATACTAAGGTTAACATTAGTTTTTCCTCTGCTTAGCTACCTTGCTAATCCTGGCGCAATGTACCTATTGCTAAAATATCAAATATGAGAAGTAAATTGGTATTGAGTCGTTTTGTTATTAGGGTAAACGTATGTTTATATAATTGCTTCTTAATGCTTTGATTTGGTTAGTGTTTGAGTGCCGGTAGGTTATGATAAATTCCACTTCTTAACGCTAGCAATCTACATTAGCTTGCTGTCTACCAATTAGCCATAGCTAAAAGCGTTGCTATCGTTGTTACTGGAAAACATTAGCCGCCTCTAGCGAATGGATTTGTTAGCAAGTTAGGCTAGTCATGAAAAGCTAGTGGCAACTCATAGCAACCCTGTCTTCACGACGAGATGCGTGAGTCTATGCGCTACCATCATTCCCGCCCATTGTGCGACCTTCGTTAACAACAACGCCCGTTTTGTGATTGTGAATTTTTTGCAACACTCATTTCAGTATGTGTACTGTAAACGTATTAGCTATACCGATTAGTCCACCCCTAGCTGATAACAGGTGTTATCAGTGTCGGTTGGTACTTACTGTGCTGGAGGGTGTCTGACTCATAGTTAGTCATTTGTCATTTAGGATTAGGGAAATGCAAAACAATTGCTTTTAAACAGTGTGTATATTTCTAGCGCAGTTGCAAACACTTGTGCTAAATTGTGCAATTGTTTGCTCTCCTAAAGGTATGTAAATATTACCTCTGTGGATTCTGTCCTGCCGAGCTATTCACAAATACCCGGTCAGATTTGGGTAAGTAAAGGAACGACCCCATACAAAGTGCAAAAACATCTGTACAAATACATGGTTTTAATGTATGGACCATCTCCCTCATGTGTCTCATATCCAATGCTTCATAGGGCCCTGTGAAAAGATCCACGATGAGAACCTTAGGAAACTGTAAGTGGTGTGTTGTGTTCATAGGAAATTAACAAATTAGCAACGTCCTAGTGGGTGAAGGGGAAAAGAAAAACATGCCGTGAATTTGTGTGCATTAGGTATGAAAAGAGCTCGCGCTTCATGAAGGAAGGTTATGAGCGGGACTTCCTGCGGTACTTGCAGAGTTTGTTGGCTGAGGTGGAGCGAAGGATTCGCAGGGGCCATGCTAGACTGGCCTTGTCACAGGCACAGCAAAACTCTGGGGTAAGTATTCAGGTCCCCAGTGCATTGAAACATTATAACATCCTCTTTTTTTGAATGGTAGGGTGACAGATGTGAATCAATACATAAAGACTTTGCATTTTGACACAGATCTAAATAGATACAATGAACTGATTTTGTGAAAAATAAAGATGCTCAGTGTGGTCTTAGGTCATGCCATCAAGGGCAGCGCTAGAAATTTTGGGCCCCCCAAATTATAATATAAAATGTTCTCAAGGGCCCCCTGTCACTGCCCTTAGAATATCATCCAAATCCAATAAATTGTACTGCTGCCACTTTGAAGAAGTTATTGTCTCAAATTAACAGTATCCGTATGCTAACTCTTTATTAGCAGGGACCTGGTCCATCAACAAAGAATGAGGAGAAGGCCCAGGTTCTGACTGAGAAGATCGAAGAGCTGGTCCTACAGGTAAGCCTGTGTGCTATGTGAGTGGGATGGGGCTGTGGATATGTGAGAGTAATAGTAATATATATTCTGTTTTTCCCCTGCACCTCATTGGGGTCATTGTAACTGAAGTTTTACAGTAACTTACAGTTGATATGCGCAGTTAACTTTTAAGAATGTGGGACAGGTGAACTGTGCCAGCTGAGGGGGCACATTTTCACAACGGACTCAGTCGAGTGAGTTTTTTCAGACTGCTTCACGAGTGAGAATGTTTTGGCTAAATGAAAATGTTTTGGAAAATGAGTAGGCTACACTAATTTGCAAGTAGTATTGTCTAGTCAGTGTTTGACATGATGGTAATAACATGTATAATGTTACCAGTGCAAAGAACAGGTGATGGCTGTAGCCTACGTGTTCACACATAGTATGATGTCTTATTCAAGTCTGTTGTCAGCTGTTTCCCTCCTTTATGTGATTGTACCATCAGTGACGTCACTTATTTTTTAGAAGCAGTTAGCAGTTCATTTATTTTTTAGAAGCAGGATACCACAATCAATGTTATCCGCTACATGGTTAGACAAAGTGCTCATTGTCGGCCTGCTGATCGATGCTGTATGACCACACGATCTTTATTAGAATTAGAATAAATGAAAGCGATAATCTAGGCAGCATGGTCATATGGGGATGCTAACGAAAGTACAGTCAAGAAGCTAACACAATGCAGTTTACATTTTTAATGAGTATTTATGCTAACAGTGGCATTTTAATTGGTCTGTCTCTTAACTGTGATGCTTACTTGCAAATCACTCAGTCATTGCAACACGTTTTATCTAGCATGTAGAAGCTGGCTATAAGGTACGTCCGTACGTTTATATAATCAACCCAATCAAAATCATTTGTGCGTGTCTGGTGCAGTTAATGCCAGCGTGTGTTCCCTGAAGTTCTGCTCTTCTTACTGTCAATTAATATGTAGCTTTACAACTACATGCACAAGCAATGTCACATTCCCATTATTAGGTGGCATCATACTGGACTCAGTTCTAAAACATCACAACATAGGGTTCTATTCGAGCATTTCAACCTTTTCGTAATTCTCTACAGCCGTATGGCATTTAGTTTCATCTGAAACATACTTTCTGTCAATTATATTGTCTGTTTTTGTGGGACTTCAGGTGGAGTATCTGTAGTGAAGACATGGTGATGGAGGAATAGATAGAGCTCTGAGCACGAGTGCTGCCTGCACTGCAACTGGGCGACTACCATAAACTTATCAGTAGCGAGCTCAGCAGGCATGGCACTAATAATCACTTCTATTGTACAATATTTTCTTTGACAAAGTGCAGTTAATACACAATTGCGGTTAATGTACAGTTTTATTTTTTATTTAACATTAAAAACTGTTTGTAGTTTATTCACAGTGCGTCTAATATTTGGGAAATTATGGTAGCTGATTTCCCTCTTTTATTTTAGCTTATTTTTATGCGCAGTAATGCTGCATGAATTAATTGCTGCAGGAATTAAACTTGCAAGTAATGTGATTTGTTTTATGAAACAAGAGCTCTCATCTCTGATCTCTGACATCTGGCTGATGAAGGGATGCAGGCTCCATTGAGATGCTGCGCTGTTGGTTTGCAAAACCTGGAAGCACAGATATTGTGCAAATAAAGCAGTGATTAGATGGAGATGTCTGCTCAGTTCTTGAGCATTAGTGTTGCAAATGATGTAGCAAGCTACAGTGTTGTTACTGTAAGCTCACAGAGCTTGTGAATGAAAGAATTGTTTTTATCATTCATTGTACATGTATTTTGCAATCCTCATTTTTATTTTATGAGCCCTTGGTGGTTTTTTACTTAATTTTTACTAAACACTGAATAACTTGCAAAAAATAACTGCAAGTGTGGTATGTCAGGAAAACAACCAGCTTGTAGTTAGCCTCTAAATGAAGTTAACGTCTTCCCGGAGTGGTGGATTTTGTTGTCTGTACTGGAACCACACATTCCTAATACATACAAGGTCTATAAAAGTTGGACATATGAAAATGATCGTGGCAAGATGATGAAAAGAGAATCAGTCTCAGACAGGTGTGAAGTGTACAATATTGACTTATGTTAGCTATGAATTACTTGCTTGCTTGCTGTGGCTTGTGTCGGGAACATTCGGGTAGCAACATTCTAAACACATTGGTGTGACGGTACGCTTTTGCGGACAGTCAGGGGTGTGACGGTACATTCTTAAAGCTTAATAGAGACTTTTAAGAGATCAAGTGCACAAGCATGTATTGCACGACACAAAGATGTGGGGAAAAAGTGGGGAATCCCAGAAGCTGGATGGAGAACCACTTGGAAGTATGAGTTGAGGGGGGTGCTGTGCTTTTTGTGTTCTATTCTTTTTCTTTCCCACATGATTCATGAAGTATGTGTGTGCTGTGCAGATTGAGGAACTGGGCTCTGAGGGCCGCGTGGAGGAGGCACAGGGCATGATGAAGCTGGTGGAGCAGCTGAAGGACGAGCGGGAGCAGCTTAGCTCCACCCCCTCGGTGAGTCACACGGATGGATGGATGCATGTGTGCACTGCACGCCTCTCCAGTCCCCATCCACTCCTTTCATCCACTCCCCCGCGCATACCCATGCTTAAATATAACCCATAAGGCACTTCACAGCTGTCTCAATTGTGCATACTGTTAGTGCCGATATGCAGACTTGCACATACCAACACATATTCAATTTTGAGTTTATACAATACCGACCAGAGTAGAGTAAGAAGGCTGAATTTTACTGTAGTACAAATCCAGTTCATTCTCCTTTGAAGTATATTGTGTTTGCTGACAACTCTTCCCAATAGACTATTGAAAGCTTTGCGGCTCAGGAGAAGCAGATGGAGGTGTGTGAGGTGTGCGGAGCCTTCCTCATCGTCGGCGATGCCCAGTCACGGGTAGATGACCACCTGATGGGCAAACAGCACATGGGTTACGCCAAGATCAAGTCTACTGTGGAGGAGCTCAAGGTCTGTGTGTAGATCAGTGTGACATGTCGGCTTAGGCTTGTACCTCAATATGTCTAGAAGAAATTGCAAAATGGTCTTTTATCACTTGGATTACAAGCAGAATGATGTTTAAGATGTCTGTGGGCCTGCATGGTCTGTGTTTTTAAGTTGTGGGATCATAAGTTTTTGCCTTTGTGTAAGAGTAAATAAGAGAAAATTAGTGTGAATTTGTTTCAGGACATTCTTCAATATTGTGGTATGCATTGCATTGAAGCCTCTGTATCATGATGTGCATCAGATCATGAGGTTGCAGGCAGTCTCTAGCCCTAATGTGTGGTTAATGTAGGCTGCCTGAGAGTAGCTTTTATTTATGGCAATACAGCTCTGGGGTCATTTGGCCTGCGTATTGGTCAGACCAGCATAACAGTGCAAGGGCTGCATGCATGTATGTATGTGCTGATGTGCACACTTAAATGTACTAATTGCCTCTTCTCTACTTCTTCTCCCAGGAGAAACTGCGGCGGCGCTCTGAGGACCCGGAAAAGGACGACAAAGTGCGCAAGGAGCGCGAAGACCGGGAGCGTGAGCGGGAGGAGCGTGAGAAGAAACGCAAGGAAGAGGAGGAGAAGGAGAAGGAACGGGAGAAGGAGAGGGAAAGGGAACGGGAGAAGGAGAGAGAGCGGGAGCGCGAAAGGGAGAGAGACCGCGAGCGAGAGAGGGACAGGGAACGGGATAGGGACCGCGACCGACGGGGCAGACGCAGCAGCTCCAACAGCAGACACTCCAGCCGGGCATCAGACCGCAGGAGGAGCCGCTCACGAGACCGCAAGCGTTCCAGGAGCAAGGACCGCGACCGCAAACGCAGCAGGTACCACTGTCACTTGACATAACAAGCACTACTCTGGTTGCACAGGATCTGTGTGAATATTGCAGTGGTTTATGATGCGACAGTGTGTACCTTTAGTTCCTCTAAATTGTAATGACTGCTCTTTGGCATTTCTGATGAGGTGGCATGAATTAGGTTGGTTAATGATTTAAGGCAAGAGCTAAGTGTAAAAGGTGTGTGTGTGTGTGGGGCCACAGGAGTCGTGATAGAGAGAGGAGACGCAGCCGGGAGCGATCTGACAGGAGGAGGCGATCACGCAGCCGGGAGAGGAGGAGGTCCCGTAGCTCGGAGCGCAAGTCCCACAGGCACCGAAGCCGGAGCAGGGACAGGGAGCGTGAGAGGGACCGAGACAAGGACAGGGAAAAGGACAAGGACCGATCCTCCAAAGACAAAGGTCAGCATCACTTGTTTTTTTCCCCTTTAACTCCCAACATATAGCTGTTTCACCGTAGACAGGTAGGCCTGTCAACTAAGGTAGAACAAGGGGCAGTGTTTCAAAGTCACAGTATGGACATCGTTTGTCTCATCAAATACTGAATCTCATATCGCCATTGTGCTATTTAGCATAGCAAGTGCACAGTATTGTATCAGGGCATTAGCCTCACTGAAGTGCTTGCGCTGTGCTGAAATGTGTGTGCTAATGTTTCCCTCAGACCACAAAGACGGTGACGAGAAGCGCAGCAGCAAAAAGGCACCGTCCAGTGACGACAAGGCCAGTGAGCTCCCCAAGGCCGAGTCAATGGAGGTTGAGGCCCCAAAAGCTGAGCTCAATGGCACGCGCGAAGACATCCAATCTGAAGGTGACACTCAGTCCAATTAAAACTGATCTGATAGGACCTCAGATCAGGCGCAGGTAAGTGCAGACTCCCCCTCCAGCTTGGCTCTCTCCCCCTCCCTCTCCACCCTACTCCTTCCCCTCCAACTCTCCTTGCCAGTACCCCACACCCCTCTCCCCTCCCGACAGCCATCCCTGAACACCCCCTACTTCTCCCTCCCCCCTCCCTTCTTTACTTTCAGTTACGTCTTTTCATTTGTCTTCCTGTTTTTTTGGCTAGTGCATCGTAAGTATGCACTGAAGATGGAAGAAGGTAGACAGAATCTCAAAGCCAGAGGGAAAAGCCAGTGTAGCCCTGAGAAACATGCTCGGAGGTACTTCGTTTTGTATCGGTCATAACATACATGTGTCTCTCTAGACCAGTTTCTCTTCCAAATTTTTAACTCTTGATATGACTTTTTTTGTGGCCATTGCTTTGTGCTGTCTCAAGCTGAACTGCTAATGAAATTCCATCAATGCTGACAGTAAATTGTGAAGTCATATATGCCCCATTTTAGCATTACAAAATGGTTTGTGTGTCTATACATGTACAGACATATATAGACACACAGCATTTTTTTTTTTAAAAGTTCCTCCTCCCATATCATTATTTTGACACTTAGTACTGTCTTTTAAAGGTGTATCTGAAAGCGAGTCTTAAGAGAAACTAATGGCTCATTCATTCATTAAAATGCAGTCACGCCTCTCTTTCCTCCCAGTGACAAAGGATGTGTGCCGTCTCTTTTTTTGTGCTTCATTGCCTTGCATATTAACGCAGTGTTCTTTAAACTGGACAAGCCAGATAGCATTGTGGGAGTGGAAGTATGTAGGGCTAATGAATAATTGCAGCTGACTTCCATACCTCATACCACAGCGTTGGTGTTGTGAGCGACTCTTCCCCCCTCTCATGAAAAAGCCAAATTAAAAATCAAGGATACTGTCAAACTGTGCAGGTACTCACCCAAGGTACTCCTTTCTTTACCCACATCCATATTTATTCTGAATGCTGTTGCCTGTGAACGTGTTTTCAGAAGCTTGATGTACTTTTTTTGTTTTGTTTTGTTTTGTTTTACTCATTTTCTTTTTTATTCCTTTCTTTTTTTTGTTGACAAAGTTCCAATTTTCAGTTGTGATTTTGTGTTATGAGAAGGCTGACCACCAGAGATACACAGTATGAAACAAAGAAAAAGTTGAATGATCCTGATTTATATCCCCAAATCTCTCAGACTTGGGTGTTTTACTCCATTAGAATAATACAGGCTGTAATATCTACAGCACAGATTGAAGTCATATGGAGGCCCAGTCTTATTTGATTCATCTGTAGCTTTCAGTCGCAGCCTCTTTCCCGTTTGTGGGAAGACAAAGTAACTCCTTACAAAAGTAAGTGTGTTGTTTTTTTTGTTTTGTTTTTTTAAACCATGGACCTTTGCCACTGCAATTCACTCAGCACTCTGCAACTGTGGGATTGTGTTTAGTGAGATGGATGTCTGCATGCTGATTGCACAGATGAGGGGATATTAAACGGGCTAGTCTTAACCTCCAGGTTGACATCTTCCACCTTAGAACATCAGGTCTTCCTCTCAGCCTTGGGCTTTCCCTCGAATGTTTTTTTTTTTTGTTTGTTTTTTATAAACATGACAAACTACTTCACTCTTTCTTTCTTCCGCTCTTAAGCTCTCTCCCTTACTGTCTTTCCCCCTCTATCTGTACTCCATTATTTTTGTACCTTTTGAGCATCTAGTGCAAGCATTAAAAACTTAAAAGGTTTTTTCCAGTCTAGCTCATGATGTGCTGTGCTCATCATGTTCTGATGCAGTCAATTGTGTCCTCTTCTCCTTGTTCATGGGTCATGTTGAATGCCCTGGTGTCCTTACGATGACGCCTCTGTGAAATGCCAGTGTTCCTTTTTGAGCGGATTTCCTTTTTTTATTTTTTACTTTGTCTTTGAAGTGGTCTGTGGTGCATATTGAGCCTGTTTGCTTGATGCGGACATGTGCCGTCTCCTGTTCTAATCTTGGTCTCTCTGAACGTTTGTGCACATCAGGAACCCCTGGATTGCCCTGACAGGAGAACAGAAGAACTGAAGACCTCCATGACCAGAACACACAACTCTGCTGCTTAAAACAAGGTGAACCACAGATGTAGTGGGTTGTTGAAAGTTTAAAATGATAATAAAAAATCAAAACAAAAACAGATATAGCTAAATAAAATGTCTTTTAAAGAGAGGTTGCCCTTTTTTGCAGCTACATTGACAGGACCTGTAGTATTCATATCTGTTAATAATGTCTTTTCCGTCTTAACTACTGCTATGAATTTAAAATGAATACACAAAAAACAGGTAGAGGAGAAGTGTATTTTAAGGTCTACACTTACTTTGTTCACCAGCATTCAGGATAAAAATGAAAGCTGTACCTGTGGCATGTTTTATTTTTGTTATTTTCAGTTTGTAAAGTAATGGTATTCATGTCACCTGCCCTTGCCCCTCCATCTCGGTTTTGAAGCATATGTACAGTGTTAGGAATGGGAAGCAAGACAGTTCCCCTTTTTTCTCTCTTTCCTTCTGTAAGGCCAATCAGTCACATTTAGGTTTGAGAAGTGAATTATTTTATTTTTTCAATTTTGTTCAAACTTTAAGAACATGTATTTGTCTTGAATAAATTGTTTAAAAATGAACTGTTTCTGTGCTTTTCAATGTGCTGGTTCTCGGTTTTACTGTATAACTGCACATTACATATTTAATTCTAACTTGAACTTTTAAAACTAAGAGTATCTTGACTAAATTTTCCATGCGCTTGAACATTTTGACCCACTTGAACTTGCTTGGCCATCTCTACTACACCATCACTACGAACACTGCCCTTTGAGCCCCTGTTTAAACGGCAGGGGGAGTAATTGCCATTTTGGAGACGGGAGCGAAGCAAGAGTAAATTCGGTGCTCAGTATAACCAGAACTCAAAGACCTTATGTGCAATATTACTGTTGGGTAGAGTCTGAACAACAATATTATGGAATCTGGATCACCAGGAGTAGTCGAAAACGAACCGGATTGTCCAGATTTTAGTCTCCGGCATGCACTTTCTCACACCGGGCAAAGGAAATCCTTTCCCACCCTTCCCTTTCCTTAAATCCTAGTCCCTCTACCCATGATGAGGGACTAGTTCAGCATCGATATTCTTGACAGTTGAATAAATTCACAATTCAGTATAATCCACAGTATTGTTAATTTGTATGTATATATAAACGTAACGATATATTGACCTCTGATGCTTGACCAGTTAACAATCAGCATTTCACAAAAGATTTCCTATGGGCACTGGTGTCTTAACGTATTGTGTAATTAAACGATGCTGGTAAAAATAGACAAACAATTTCTATTTAATATTGCTAAATAACATTGCCAGCATCACGAAATTCATATGACTGACGAGTGTCTCCTCCCGCCCTAGAATGACGTCAGGGACTCAGCCCGCTACTCGCAACATTTCAAAAAGTGCTCCAGTCAGTGCAGGTCGAGATGAGCTGTTGACGCTGGATGAACTGGGTGATCGAAATTGCGTGACAGGTGTGAATAATATACGACGTTTTTAAACCATACCTGTATACTCTTTTAAAAAGTAATTAATTTTGTTTGTGAATATTTTACCTGACTGGGAATCCCAAGGACTTTTGTGCAAACGTGCCTCAGTGGTTTGGCTAGCCTTACAAGTAACGTTATTCCACTGTCACGAGGAACAAGCCAAGTTTTCACACAACTTCTAGTTTCATTCTGGATGTTACTGTAGTTTGTGGTATTTAACGGCAATGGGTTGTTCTTTCAACAAGAGACGGACGTGGCCTTCTCAATGTCTGGATGTGACTAAACTTAGCTGAAACTCTGGATCAAGTTGGAGACCACAGCATACCATGGGTGCGTCCGCGTGCAAATGGGAATATGATTTTGGCTGCCTGAGTAAATATGGTTCATCGTCAAAATTGTTGCACTCTCTCAAGTAGTTGTTTGGTCATTACGCTACCTGTTTATATTTACCTGTTTATCAAAAGACAATATTTGCGTCCTCACGTAATTAAAGCAAATAAGTGAACCCAGTCTACACTTCAAAAAAGTTATCAACATGATTTCAGAGGAACGGAGTAACCACATCGCAAAACAGGCACTCAGTTTTCCTGTGGGTCTGTTGATCCGTTCACCAAAGAGGCGCCTGGCCAAGCTCGGAAGAAAGTCAAGCAATGGT
Organism: Tenualosa thibaudeaui; assembly: GCA_027481765.1. NCBI lineage: Eukaryota > Metazoa > Chordata > Actinopteri > Clupeiformes > Clupeidae > Tenualosa > Tenualosa thibaudeaui. The sequence continues at coordinate 2,126,078 of JAIFZK010000016.1, forward strand.
TCCTTACAGTAGGTTCAAATTTTATTTATTTAAGTTTGACAGCATAAAAGCACAGCACAAAGAAACTTGCTGCCTTAATGACAAAATAATAAAAGGGGAAAACGGGTAATATTCTGCGGCATTTTAAGTAGTTTGGAGTGGAGGAGGGTTGGAGGTGAAATTTTTGGGTAACTTCAAATGTGAGCATGAACTGAAGGAGAGATACCGTTGACATGTTATATCATGTCTATGGACCACACAGCTGGGAACTTAACGAGTTTCCATAATCAGTTTCTTATTTCAATTACTGGAAAGGCAGCTCTTCTGCTCTCCCATTGGTTTCCCATGTTGAGGTCATAAATGGAAATTTATGCGTAATATGTGGTGCTGTTGAGTTTGTGTGGATCCAGCTAGTGTCTGTTGATGGAATGCTTTTAAAAGGAGATGAGCAGAGATGATGTGTATCCTACATACCATGTGTAATACCAATACAGTGCGTGAGACCAAACACTGTGCAGACACACACCACCAAGCTTTTAGACCTCAACTGCCCCCCCCTCCCATCAAAACACCCACATCTCTCTCTCTCTCAGGTCCAACACGTCTGACAGTACCACGCGCTCATTGGAGAGCTCTACAGGCGTGCGTCAGCCAGCCAAAAGCAAAATTCGTCGCCACAACAACCGTCTGTCCACGGTGTTCACCCGCAGCCCCCTGCTCCGGGACAGTGGCAGCAGGAGCCTGGGCGGAGTGGGCGACAGAAGCGACCCCCACCCAGTGGCCGATGACCCCGCCGAACTGTCCAGCCAGATGTCTGCCCCAGGCATCCTGAAGATCTTTGGCAGCGACATCTGTCAGGGCACCAATTACAAGAGCGTGCTGGCCACGACCCGCTCCAGTGCCAAGGAGCTCATCCGAGAGGCCCTGGAGAGGTGAGTGAGGAGCAAACTGTTATACTGGGCCTGGGGCTTCAGACTGATCTCTGGTTGTGATCTCTGTTCCCAGGGGCTTATGTAAAAACAAGCATGGGGCAAATATTACCTACAAGCATATCCTTCGATTGGGTATGAGGTTTGGAAAAAGTGATTTTTTTTCTTTTACAACCTTTCTAATATAAGAGTTGTCAAAGACAGGAAATGCAGGAATCCTTTAAAATGTGTACAGCATAGAGTAACACAAGCCCCCCTCCCGTCCCCTTGTCTTTTGGTTGTTGGTTGCTAGGAGAGCAGTCAGTCAGCTGTGTATGAGAGGATTTTTTCCAGTACAAAAAAAACTGCTTTGTGTTCAGTAGAAAAAAACACGTTACACGTTAGAGCGGCAATCGCAATTCCATGAACCCTAATATTTTTTCCGAAGGTTTAGTTATGTCTATTGGAAAGTGGTCTTTGCAGCAAAACACTAAACATTCAATTGTTTCTGTGGCACAGGAGCCGGTTAGGTCCTTTGTATGACGGACTTTGTCGTTTTTAAGGGAGAGTGGGGCCAAAGTACTTTAGTCTGTTACTACTCTCTAGATAAATGTATGCCTCAATATTATATGCATTGACAGGCATTTCTGTTGGTATCCATACCACCATACTTGGATTGAGCACAGAAAATCTAAATGCAGTTTCTCAATGCAATCATGCTCCTTTATCTTGCCAGAACAGAGAAGCTTCAGTCTTATTGTGGTCTGCATCCCCTTAAGCTTAATTGAGAAACTCAAAACACACTTGGCTCCACAGAATGGTCCTGATATAAGGGATGTTCTCACTCTCTTGTCCCCCTACAGATACTGCCTGGAGAAAGAAGAAGCGGCCGACTATGTGCTCTGTGACGTCATCGGTCAGACGGGTGTTGACCACCAGTGGAAGACGGAGTGCTTCCGGGTGGTTGGGGAGCACGAACGGCCACTCATGCTGCAGGCGCTTTGGAAGCCAAAGCAGGGCCTTTCCAGGCGCTTCGAGATCCAGAGGAGGTCCGCTGTGGAGGAGCGCAGCACCAGGGACACAGACAACGTCACTGCAGGTACAGTAGGGCCACCTCTGTTGGAACCTTCACCCTAGATCAACTCGGAAATGCTTAAAGCCTGCTGAGTTGGAAGGAGACCATAGTGTTGGTACAGAAGTGGCTTGTTGGGGCTTAGCAAAGGTGCACTTTCGTCTGACCACCCCAGACCTACTAAACTCTAAACTCTGATAATGGGAATTTTCTCAATAGATTGTGACACCTTTTCATCCTCTTGTGTCATTGTCCCCTACAATTGGGCTGTTCAGGAAGCAAGGGGCCCCCTCATAATTGCGGTTTATTGGTTGGGTCTGTCAGGTATTTCCCACCAGACTGGACTGACGGATGTGTGTGTGTGTGTGTGCACTTTGGTGTGTCTCACGACAGTGTGTTTATCTTTCCATTGGTGCTTGCTTCCTGTGGTTTGGGGAATGTGTGGTGGTCCTGTTGATTTTGGCTCTGGGGTTGTTGTATTTCTCACCCCTCTTGATGTGTGTGTGTGTGTGTGTGTGTGTGTGTGTGTGTGTGAGTGAGTACAACTAAACTTTTGAGGGAAAAGTAAGTGCCCCCATTGCAGTTTAGACAATGCCAAACACTCACTTCCATCATCAATATCGTGCACTCACACACCCACAACAATTGCTTGGCCTACGCCAGCCTCTGAGTAGAGCAGACCCGGTGCTTAATGGCCATGGCTGAGGTGGACCGAACGGGTGTTGCGTCTGGCTAGGAACCAAACGCCTGCTCATGCCAGATAAAGACAGAAAGAGAAAGAGAGAACTCCTCTTGTTCTTTGACTCAGGATTTCCTCCTTGTTTTTTTTTTATTTTTTCAGTCCTCTTTAGCAGGCCTGGCAATGATGAAGTCCTGCTGCTGTTTGCTTAGGAGGTGTTATCAGGTCGCCAGTGCGCTCTCTCTCTCTCTCTCTTTCTCTCTCTATCTCTCTCTCTGTCTCTCTCTCTCCACTCCATTTTATCCCTCAGTGTTTTGCTTTGTGTTTAGCCTTTGAATGACATTTGTCTCTATCACTTGGCCTTGATGAGTGTGGGAACTGTGCTTCAATCTGCTGCGAAGCCTTTTTCTCTCTCCAGGAGGGGGACTGTCTGGTCAGATCCCTCAGTTTGCCTGATAGCCGTGGCTTTAATCACCTGTAGTTTGAGTGCAGTCAGTGGCCAATGTTCTGAAGGCTCTGCCTGCGGTAACACAGGAGCCTGTTCCCAAGTTTGCTTATTGCCCTGGTGGCAGGCATTGTGTTTGCTGTGCTATGACCTACCGTTGACATCAGTGCTCTCACATCCCCCTACTTTTCTAGAGTTGAGATTGTGACTGAAGGAAAGATAGTGAAGTAGAGGTAGCCTTTAATTATTAGCTAGTAATGGGGGAATTATCTTGTTAAAATGCATACCATGTGTTTAAAAGACCTTTAGTGAAATACAGATTAATCGATGCAACACTTTAATGATCCTTAATGGGAAGTTGCAGAATTGTGTTAGGCAAGTGGGATGTGAAGAAATGCTTTAATGAAACAATTGAACAAATTGAACAAATTATTGAAACAGACTCTTAGTGCACAGTTGTTTAATTGTAGTTTAAAGGTGTCCTGTTCCTCAGCTGTGTTCTGTCTGTCTCTTTCCCTAGGTCTTAATGCCCAGGCTCGAAAGCTGCAGCGCGGCCGCTCGCGCGTCACCTCCCTGTTCGTGGATGGCAGCGAGGGCGAGGCGGACGGCACAACCATCTGGAGGAGCCTGAGCGACATGGACGTGTCGACCATGGGCCAGGAGGCCAGCCGAGCCCAGCGGACTCACATGGGCACCCAGGATCCTGCTTCACCGACCACCAATGTGACCCCAGCAGAGAGCCCGTCCGAGGCCCCGGAGGCGGACGCGCGTAGCCTTCGCACAGAAAAGGAGGAGACAGAAAGCAGTGATGACAACACCACGCAGTACTCCGTCCACCCGCCCTTCGACTTCCCCTACTTCCTGCTGCTGCAGGGCTACAGCTACAGACAGGTGAGAGAGCCATAAGGAAATGAATCAACTCATTATCCTGGAAAACATCCTGGAATATTTAAACTACACTGTCTGGCCCTGAAAATGTGTTATGAGTCAGTGAATTCATTGATCGACTTGTCATGTCATATGTCATATCAAAGGATGCAGTATGTCATGAGAAGTCTTGGAATTGGCTGTTGGTGTAAAAAAAGATTTTTTCCTGTGCTCCTCCATGAAATTGCACCTGTCCTTCCTGCAGCTACCTCTATACAAGCTTCACTTGTGCTGTTTTGACTTGTGCTATCTTCTTCATGTGAAGCACACATTTCAGATTCTGGTGTTTGTTAGGTAACTTCTCTTGAGCGGCTGAGGTAATGCTCTCCTTAATCGGCATCCATCTTGTTAACGAATTAAAGTTCCCTCAAGGTTATCTGAAGTCTGGCTGGCGGTGACAGAGTGCATGCTGTCTGCTGGTTTCTCTGGCATGGGATGCATGTGTAGGATTGAACATCTATGTTTAAACTGGAGAAGAACATCCCCTGGTACTGTTGGACCAAGACAGATTTTTAATCACACCCTGGGAATGTGGGTGGGTTGGTGTATAGTACAGTAATAAGGTTTGTCTGTGTGGAGTTAAGAGTGTTAATTGTGTGTGTGCGTGCATGCGTGTGTGAGAGCAAGTGCGCGCACTTGTGTGTGTGTGTTTGAGTGATGAGAGAATATGTGTGATAAAGAGGCTGTGTGTGTGAATAGCATGTGTGTTTTTGGTTCAAGCTGAAAAAAGCCAAGTATTAAGAGTGTGTGGGTGTGTGTGTGTGTCGTTTTAAGACTGACAGACATACACTCTGACAGACACTCCGTCTCTGTAATGAATGAAACTTAAAACATCAATGTTTCCGTGGCTCCCTCTATCTCTTTTTAACTGTATTTAGCCTTCTCTCTCTTTCTCTCTTTCTTTCTCTCTCTCTCTCTCTCTCTCACACACACACACACACTCAACTACACACCCACACTTACAGAAACCTTTTCAAACACCAGTGCTTCCAAAATATTATTCTTTCTTTCTCTCACTCTGGGCCCTGCTTGGCTGTGCCGTGACTGAGATAAACACGGCCCTCATTTACTGCCTGTTGACGCTCCAACCCTGCCATGATAAAGTGGTTTGCTCAGCTCGTTCCCTCCAGGCCACCAGACCAGTGATACCTCCACCAGGTCTCACAGGGTAGCTGAGGTGAATCTGCAAACCCAGGCCGTGGGTATATGGTGGACTAGATGGGGGACATCCTCCAGCATGTTGTTCATCTCTCACAAGTCATTAGGATAGCAAGAGCACATGTAGAGTGCTGTGGGGCACTCAGCAGCTCTTATTAATTAACTGTCCATGTGCTTGGTTCTTGTTCGTCCACCCAAGGTTGCCAGTCCAGTCCCACAGGTACACCCCTGCTAAGACCCTGATGAAAGGCCTCCTGTTACTGAATAACCTGTTATTCCTCCTAATTAGCTGATCATGTTTGTTGTCCTTGAGAGCCTTTGTCAGAGGCCATAGTGTACATACAGTGAACATTCCAGAGGAGTGAGAGAGGGCGAGCGTTGAGAGAGACAGGCTGTAATTTGGGCTGAGGTCACAGAGGTTTTGTACCTGCTGGATGAGGCATGAGTCACTGATTGCTGGGTAATTCCAGTGTCAATGTTGTGATAATGACACTGCTTTATGATGGTCACCTGAAGTCTCACGTGTGTGTGTGTGTGTGTGTGTGTGTGTGTGTGTGTGTGTGTGTGTGTGTGTGTGTGTGTGTATATGTATGTGTGTGCACGCGTGCCTGTGCATGTGTGTGCGCTCGCTGGGCAAAGGAAGAGAGCACAAGAACATTTAGTCATGTTTCTATCATGGTGCCATAAAATGGGTAATGTTATGGGTAATTAGTTTGTTGAACAGATTAATAATTAACACAGTCAGCCTTCAGAACTTGCTGCATCCTTACAGTAGTGGAGGGAATTCTTTGGCTTATTGTGGGTGTCAAAGGAAAATGTTCTGTGCTGGGCTTAAAACAGTAGGCTACAATAAATGAGTCAAGTTATCTAGAACCTAAGATCAGCTTAATGTCTGGATTGGGATCCAGTTGTCTCAGACTCTATGCCATTCTAACGGTCTCTGTCCCCCACCATTCCACCCTAGGACTTTGTGATCTACCTGATGAGTGGAAACAGCTGTGTGTTTGGCTGCTGTGCTGAACACCGGCAGGCCGAGGACGAGGAGCATCTGAAGGTGGACGTGCTGCTCTTCGCCCCGGATGTGCTGCCACAGCATTGCCGTGTGCGTCGCCAGGACCCCGACGACAGCGAGAGCCACAGCGACGGCAGTCGGGGTGGCCTCATCCTGCTGGAGCCCATCCAGGGGGCTGCGGTGACACACAATGGCATTCCCTTGAAGCACGAGGCAGCCCTCAGCCCTGGTGACCTGGTGGGCATGGGCCAGCATTACCTGTTCATGTTCAAAGACCCCACTGCCACCAACACCCTGCACACCCCAGACTGGATCACCTGGCTGTGCCCAGGCAGCGACGTCCCCGATGGGCTCTGGAAAACGGACGGCAGAGCCCTTGCCGGCGAAGGCAGGAGGAGGTTCGGGAGACCCATTCTGCGCTGGAGGGACCTGCAGGGCTGCGAGCTTTGCCTACCCTACGCGCTGCCTCTGGAGGACCGTCTCCTGGAGGAGATCCTGGCGACGGTGGATCCGGCGGGCGATGAGCCCAAGCTCACGCCAGCCTTCCTGCTGTGCCTGTGCATCCAGCACTCGGCCGCCCACTTCAAGATGGCCGACCTCCGCCGGCTCCTGCTGCGCATCGCCAGCCAGATCCAGCTGACTATGTGGGTGAGTTGGGTGCAGTCTTTTCATACTCTCTGCCCTCATAGTTCATTAACAGTCTAGTCACAGTGTGTCTCAGTGATGCTTCTTGTCTTGTAATAGTGGGGAAAACTTTTTTTTCCCTGAAGTCTTCTTTTTTTTTCCCTCTCGCCAGGAGAGAACCAAAGAATTAGCAGTCATCCAGCCAGACAGGTATGCTTGCTCTTTTGCCTTAATTTGCATGTTCCTCTGAATTTAAAATCAATTTGCAAGTTTGGAATGGTTTTGGTTTCTGTAATGCAAAATTACTCCACCATATTCTAGTGTTGTCAAAGCAGGACCACATCTGAAACACAAAACACTGCTGACACACTGTTTTCAAGGGTTGTGGTAGTTTGAAGTTAATGTTACACCTTATCTACTCAGCTTATCTTAACTCCTTTAAGCAGCTCCGACTGCGGCTCATGATGTCATCTGTCCCTTTCCTCTTCCTGAACATGACAAAGGTCGTCAATATAGGAACTCCTCTGTCTATTTTTGTCTCCAATATGATCATCAGGTCTTGAGCAGTCATAAACAGACCGTGATTGTGTGCCAACCCCCCCCCCCCCCTCCCACACACACACACACACATTTCCACTAGTGCGTGTATTGTGTGTGTGAGAGAGGCGGAGTGAAACAGTCCCTATTATTTGGACTGGGCCTGACTGCGTGTCCAGTCGTGTTGATTAAATCATGACCTCCGAGGCCAGCAGTCCCTCTTCCGTCATGTGGAGGGAAAGGCATTTCCACCCTTGTGCAGCAAGGGACCCAGCTGCTCTTCCTGCGTAGTCGAGTAACTGTGCAACCTCGGAACCGATCTCTGGGAAAACCATGTGATTTCCAGGATTGCATTACCAAACGTAAAAATCAGTCATGAGACAGGTTTTGTATGTGGTAATAACAGCTGTATTAAGTTGTAGTGCTAATGTGTCAACCAGTGTCAACTGTGAAGTTCTGTTCCTTTGTACAATCCACAAAAAACAGCTTTTGGAAAAAGAGTTGTTTTGGTTTGCTAATCCCTTTAACTGACATTGCCCTGATGTTACTCAATGAATTAATGTGTTATTGCAGATGCTAAAACTATGTAGTACCACAATGGTAAATACTTATAAAAACCTGCGTGGGTGCAGATGGATCTGGTTTGTGCATTAATGGGTCTGTTGTATGTGCTGTCCTGCAGGTGCTCCGACGTGGAGCCGGAACGGGAGCCGGAGGAGGTGCGTCCTCTCAGCATGGCCCAGCTGGTCCCAGGCCTGCAGCCGCTGGTGTTGTGGATGGCCAACTCCATCGAGCTGCTGCACTTCATCCAGCACGAGGTGCCCCTGCTGCTGCCGTGGGGTCAGAGCAGCGCTCACCAGCCTGACGGGGAGGAGCATGCAGAGGATGAGCTGGATGGCCATCGTGGCACAGGTATCAACCTGGAACAGGCTCATTCAAACCTTATCTCTACCATTCTGGCACAGAACTTAAATCTAGTTCTTTCTTGTAAAGAAATCTAAAGAACCTGTCCATCCCATCTCCATTTAGGGCCTTTTAAATTTTTAATTTAAGTCAAGTAGGTTTTTATTGTCGTTTCAATCATATACACAGTACATAGTGAGACGAGACAACGTTTCACTGGGAATAACTGGTGATACACGTAACTGTTGCCTACATACACTATTGCGGGACTACACAGATGCACTCACACGCACTCACACACACAATTACACAGGCATGCGTGCACACTCTTGTACACATATGTACATTTATGATTTAATTTAGGGGATAGCTTGTTCTATTCTATTCGAGGAGCATCATATGATTATTTTGCTATAAAACAAATGGCAAAGCATTTACTAACATGAATGGATTGCAACAGTAGCCATTAGAACAGAACACTTGTTTAGACTGTTTGATCAAAGTGATCAATCGGTTCTGTTCTGGCATGCTTGGTGTAATCGCTCCCAACTGCCGTATGTTTTCACGGGTCAGTTCAGTAATGTGTAACAGGGAGCATGCTGATACTTCACCAGCACCAATGACCTCTGACCTCCCTCCCACTCTCCTTCACAGGCCTCTCTGACTCCCAGATCCTGTCCACCCGCACAGCCAGTGAGGAGGCCATGACAGTGTTGGAAGAGGTCATCATGTTCACCTTCCAACAGTGTGTCTATTACCTCACCAAAGTAAGCATCGCTCCTTATTAATGATTTACACACACACACATCAAAATGGAGTGTCAATTGCTCATTCAGATGGAGCCATTTTCTGCCCATACAAGGAGGGCGAGCCCATTCTGTAGATGCTGGAATATGTGCAACAGGACGTGAGACTTCTGTAAACACCATTCTTCCCTGCCTGCTCTGGCTGCCAAGAGCAGAAAAGCAGTCCCAACAAGCCAATGGAAACATTGTTTTTTCCATGCTGATTTTAGCTAAAAGACCTGTGTGTGTTTGTGTCTGCGTGTGTCTATGTTTGAGTTTGTGCGTGCATGCTCATTTTTTTATGTGTGTGTGTGTGTGTGTGTGTGTGTGTGTGTGTGTGTGTGTGTCTTTGGTTTTTGATTCTTTCCAAAATGATAAGGCATGCTATCTCTCTCTCTCCCAAAAACAATTTTCTTTGGATTCCTACCACTTTTTGACCAAAAGTTATCTTTTTCATTGCGTGGCAGTTAGAGTGGGAAGTTAGAGTGGGAATTTGCTCTCTCTCTGGAGACGTATGTTTTAGTTGGTTTTGTTTTGACTTGAGATTCTACTTTGAAACATTTCTTTATGCGAGTGATGTTTGGCTCCTTAAACTGGATTGTTTATTGGTACTGTAAACAACAATACAAGGCATTCCGCTGCACAAAGAGGTGCCAAGCACTGGCCAATCACAGCCTTCCCAGCTCAACATAGACCACAGGCCGCCCACTCCTCTTCCATCCTCTGTATCTTCCACTCCAACCCTCTGTCATCTACAGTACAGGCCTCTATTCACTATAATTCCTCTCTCTGTCTCTCTCTCTTTCTCTTTCTATAATTGTGCTCCTCCCGTCTTGTATTTTCTTTCTTTCCATTCCCCCCTTCTTCCCAGACACTGGGCCCACGACGCAGCCTGGGTGGAGCTGTGGTGGCCTGTCGCCATGGCAACCGGGGCCCCGACAACCAGCTCTTTCTCTCCAGGGAGTGTGGCGTGCTGAGATCTGTTTTGGTTTGCACTGTGTCACTTTCCTGTCCCCCTCCATCAGGGCCAACCGGTCACACTGCCTGTGACAATTTCTCTATGTGGCTGGCTTAACATATTAACCCTCACAAATACACACACATAGTGTGTGTTGTACAGTGATGATAAGTCGTGTGCCCACACAACGCCTGACTTGAACAGATTAGTCGCCTGTCACTTGATGTATGTCAAACCCATAATACACAATGCTAAGCCCACTAGACAGGTTGGCGGTGTTGGCTTGTGCTGAGAGAGAATTGTAAAACATGCGCACATGCATGGTAAGGTAAGGCTTTGGCAGTGGCTCCAGAGCACAGGGAAACAGCTGTAGCCTGCTCTGTGTCAGACCAGAACATTGCCCTCGCCAGCCCCCATTTCCGCTTCAGGAAAAGAACCCTCCACTGGCACAGCAGAGGGGTGGATGGGCTGGCAGAGAGAGAGAGAAAAAGAGAAGGAGAATGGGAGAGTGAAAAGAAAAAGGAATTTATGATGGCAAAGGCCGAAATGGAAAGATGGTAGAAGGAAGAGGGAAGAACAGAGTGTAATCGAAAATGATGGAATTCACTACGCTGAAATTCCTGAGCTTGTTCAGAGGAAACCGTTACAATCTGTTTGATAGATGAGGTCATGGGTGACACCAACAATAAGAGACATCAGATGCGTCAGGCTTCATGTTCATCGGGGAGGTGCCTCTCTAAATGGAAACAGTGGGGGTCTGTTTTTTGTCTCCTTTTCAACAGCCCTGCACTCTGTTAGCCAGACCACCTCAGATTAGTCAACGAGTCAGTATGAGCTGGCGTGACCTGTGCTCACCAGCCGGCCTAGACTGAATAGACTCCAGAAGGATAGGGCACCAGGCTACAAAGCTGGAGGGTTTCGGTGCCTTCTTTCTATTCCTCCAGCAGGTTACCAGCAGTGTCTGCTGTTGGTACATTGAAACACGCACACACTTTGTCACTCTCACACACGCACACACACACACAAACACACACACACAAACTGATGGCCATGGCCCTAGTAGACTTGAAAGGGGGAATGTCTTTTGTTGTAGGGAGGGAAAAAATTGTGTGTGTGCGCGTGCGCTCGCGTGTGTGTTTTTGTATGTGTGTATAAAAGGGAGAGCGGAAACATATGTGTGTTTGGGGACACGGTGGGACTAAATAACTCCAATGCCTGAATGCTGTGTGTCTGTCCCCCGGTCTGCTCTCTCCAGGCCAGTGGTGCAGTGTGGGATATTCAGGAGGGCTGGTTCTCATCAGTCCCATTGTGTCGCCACGCTGCCTTTATTAAAGATCAAGGGCCGCAGGGCACAGGCCAAGGAGCAGCTTATTTTCTGCCTCTCGGTCTGGGGCTCGGCAAACCTAGCGGCTGAAATGGGATTTAGAATATTTAAACATTATAGGGTTGTTGTTGGTGGTGGTGGTGGTGGTGGTGGTGTGCGTGTGTGGTTGTTGTTGGTTTTTGTGTGTGTGTGTGTGTACATGGTACCTGTCAGGACCCAACTTTAACCCTGTTTTATGTCTCCACTTGTCTTCATCCCAGTGCTTGATTTGTCAGGTTGGAGGGAAGGAAAATAAATGAATTTTCTGCTTTATTTCTTTAAGTTTGTGAGTCCCACCCCCCACCTCAAACACACACACACACACAAACACACCAGAATCAGATCTCATTGAAATGATCCCAGCGGCAGTCTTGCTTTTAACCATGCTTCTCAGTGCTTCTCACAGAGTGACCCAAACAGAGGGATTAAGTTTGTTCTGTTGAACTTAGCCTTATCATGCCTTTAATCTTCATTGTCGCAAGAATGACTTGTGCTGCAAAGTGGTGCAAGATCATGGGCTAGTAGGGGATAAGTCCCCCTGTTTATACACCGTTTAGAGTTGAGAGTGCTTTTTAGGAGGGGCCTTATCTCCGCCTAGTCCCTGAAAGTGTCTCACTTTTCCCAGCATGGGGTTCAACAGTCATGGGTGTACCTCAGGGCTACAGTCATAGGAGTGGAATCTGCTCCCAGTGGGGGGGGGGGGTCATTTCCCAGCCTCCTCCTGTTCCTCCCAAATGTCAGGTTGGACCTTTGGAGTGAGCTTACATGGGCCCTTCCTTCCCAGAGAGAGAGAGAGAGAGAAAGAAAGAGTGAGAGTGTGAGCATAAGAGAGAGTGTCGGTTGCCAGTCCTGGGGTACAGTAGGGAGCTCAGAAGTGGTTCCGGCATTCCTGAGCTGTGAGAGAGGCAGCGAGTTCCTGCCCTGTTCTTTTCCCCTGGTGATGTGGGAGCAGAGGTGTCGCCCCCTGCGCTGTAACACAGAGGGTGTGGTGCCCCAGGAAGTGTCTAAGAGTTGAAAAGGTGTGAAGGAGGAGTCCCTTCCCTGACCATTGTCACTCGTTTGGTATTTCCCGAAGAATTTCATAAAACAGTTGAGAGCTGAGAGCTTTTGTTCTTACATAGTCGCACATTACCAGTTTAATTGGTTTGTGTCTGAATATTAAAACTGTTTCTATCCTTCTTTTTTTCTTCCCTCTTTCTCCTCTGTATCTGTACTTTCTTTCTATATGTCCTGTTTCTCTCTCTCCCCTGTCTCCAGAGCATGTACGCGGCGCTGCCGGGGCTGCTGGACAGTAACCCGTTTTCGGAGAGCGGCGCGCTGCGCGTACCGGTGGGCGTGAGCGCCGTGCTGGAGGTCCTGCAGGGGGCACTACAGCTGCTGCAGGCCTTCCAGGTGCACGGTCAGATCTCCTCCCAGCTGCTCGCCTACCTCTTCTTCTTCACCAACGCCTCGCTCTTCAACACACTCATGGAGAGAGGTGAGCACTCGTCATTCGGGAACAAAGAAAGGTGTATTTTATTGTGGGAAAATGTCCAACTGGCGTAATGGTAAGATAAGTTGGCAGTTGGAGTTCACTCAGTCATCTTGACTATGTGTGAAGGAATGCTTGGGAAAGGTGGTAGATGTCAAACAGGTGTAGTGTAAACACACTGTTACCTAGTGTAAACACACCGTTACCTTTTATAGCAGCTCATTCCTCTCTCTTCTTGGCTCCGTCTGAGGAAATGCTTGGCTAATGCTTGGCTATAATTTCTCTTTAAGAAGTAGACCAATTGTGTTACATCTCAAGGACTGTGCGTTCTTTTTTCTTTTTTTGCATTCTTCTAAGAGGGGCTTTTGGTGATAGGCTGATTGTTTTGTTTTGTTTCTTCCTCCCGGGAGTTCAGGTTCTGGGGGCGGGTTCTACCAGTGGTCCCGTGGAGTTCAGATCCGAGCCAACCTGGACCTGCTCATGGACTGGATCCAGGGGATCGGGCTGGGCGACCTTGCCTCTGAATTCTTCCAGAAGCTCTCCTCTGCCGTCAACCTGCTGGCCACCCCCAAGGAGAACCTGCTTCAGGTCTGCTATCATTTGGGCCCCCAAAACACACACACACACACTTCAAAGCCACAATGCTCCAGCCCTAGCCTACACACCCCCGCACATACTTTTAAATGTGCTTAGATCAACCAGCTGTAAAGCATTAGTCAAATCCCAAATCCCGCCAAGGCCTCGATCAGAGAACATTCAGCAGAACCCAGATCACTAAATCCACCTTAATGACCCCTTACTTCATCTGCCAAAACCCCCAGTTTCTGCCACTCCTCTGAGAAACAGCAGTGGCTGTGTGATTTTGACGCACAAGCACAGGCATCATCATGCTGGTATCGACCAAAAACACTGAAGTGCTGACGCCAGGAATGTATGACTCATGGATCCAGCTGTAGGAGTGATAAGGATGGAGGAAGAGTGTGTGTGTGTGTTTTTGTGTGTGTGTTGTCTCATTCCCACCTCCTGTCTGTCAGACATGTAAATCACCTCTGATCTTCGCAACCCCATCTCATCCCATCCCAACATGCTCTGGTCTTACACAAAGACGGCCAAGCGTTGGGTATCTGTTTCAGTTTAAATCTGCCTTAATGTCTGCTGTTGATCTAATAGAAGCCTGCTTGATGAGACTCCCAGTCTTAACTATTTTTACACCTACAGTTCTCACCCACGACTAGGCCTTATTAGGGGCACGCCTCAAATGAAATAAACTGCAAATTGCTGTGGACAGTCCTGATTAGGTAATACACAGGCAGTCAGGCCAACAGTTCGCCTGGTTTATGGCGAACTGCAACTTCACAGGGTCCCATAAAACAGCCATATAAGCGTGAGGAAGGCAGATGACCTCACTACTGTCCTGGCTGCTTATTAAACCCCCTCACACTCCGTGTGTACTCTGTATGTGTTTTGGCAGTAGCAGAGCGAGTTGTGTGGTTAGCGGCACCTGTTGACGAAAGTGCTTCGGAGAGACTCGAGGCCGTTCAAAGTTAATCCCAACCGTTAGAGCAGTAGTCGTGCTGTAATCCAGACAGAGGGGGGTCTTATTTACTCTTTCACTCTCCTTCTCTCTCCAGCTCGCTCACTTTTTCACTCCCTATTGCTCTCTCTCATCCCTCTTCCTCCCTCCCCCTCTCTCTCTCTCTCTCTGTTTGATGCAAAGTGGAGGCCTGCGTGACTTCATTGGGGCACTTGAGGCCGTAAAAGCCCTGACACTTGGAGAGGTTCTCTTGCTCCGTTCCAGCTGCGCTGCTAAGCCGAGCAGGAACAAAGAAGCCAGCCTGCACACCAAACAAATCTCAAGGCCCTTTCCCATGAGATATGAGGGAGTGAGAAGGGAGATGGCAGCTGTTTCCCCTACCGAGAGAACCTGTTGATAAAGCGAGCTGAGCAGGTGGTGGTGGGATTTAGATAAGGTCTGTCTCCATACTGACTCAGATACACTGAAGGAGGTAGGAGTGATAAGAGGGTACACACCATGGCGCAGTTGTTTAAGCAGTCCATACCAAAGCCTTGGAAACCTGGATCCAAATCTGACCCCAAAATCATTTCCCAATCTTTCCCTGTCTGCCACCCATTTTCTTTCACTGTATACTGTTCTATCTAAATAAATGCAAAAGAAAGAAAAACAGTAATGAGGTAAGGACTCTATGGTAGGCTATATAGTAGTCTTTCAGCAAAGCAGAGCTCCACTGAGTTCAAGTTGAAGACTGTCCTGTGTTGCTGCAAGGTGTGTTTATTTAGAAAAACGAGCAAGAATGGGTGATTTAGTCAGTCATCATCGTGGAATGTTTTGTGCGCTGGTGACATCATCATGACTGCTACTCTAGAGGAACGTATGTGACAGAGGGCCGTCTTCAATTCAGGACACCTGCATGATGTCACTGAGAAGATCAGGGGTTAGTGTTACTATGCTACAATCTGGTGTTGTCATCCTTCAAATGAGCTTTGACTCCTGTTAAACCCATTAGAAAGTCACACCAAAGACGGCAGGCCAGCCTGCGGGGATTTTTTTGTGTGTGTGTTGTTTTTGTTTGTTTGTTTTGTTTTTAAAATTCCTCGCCACCTGCTGTGAGCTGTCCTTTTTCAAAGTAATCAGGATCACAAGGAATCAAGAGAGAGGAGAGTCTGGATGAGAGAGAGGGAGGGAGATGGAGAGAGAGGTTCAGCGAGTGAGAGTGCAATAGATGGGAAGAGACACAGAAGTAGACGAAGTGAGAGAGAAGGGAGACGTGCTGAAAAGAAGATATGAGGTTCCCAGAAGGCTCCTTGTTCTCATGACTGCTTGAGCAGCAACAGGCTCCCTGACTCATCTAGTGAGTTCTTGCTTTCAAGTTTTTTGAAAGAAACAAAACAACATGGATGACGTACAAAGACGACCAAAGGATAAGAAAGGGTTTCCTCCGTCAGCATCTTCCCCTTTTGAGTGACTCCATGGGTTCAGTCTGAGTCACTGGCAGCACATGAGAGAGGCTCCCACCGCTGGTGATCTCTCAGAGCCAGCGGAGCAGGGAGGTGTGTAGTCGGTGTCAGTGCCTCCCTCCATTTGCCTACACCCTCAGCATTAGGTCATACTTTGGGGCTTTTTCTGACTTAACCGCCCCTCCCCCCCTTTCTATTAAATCCCTGTCGAGCCCCACTCTCGTCTGGTTATTTGATTTCTGTTTCTCTTCCCAGCTGTCGGGTCACATGGGGCGACGCCCCAACACTGGCCTGATTCTGGTGTGCACGCTGTCATCAGTGACGGGCAGAGTTTGAGTTATGGTTGCTTACCCTGAACTGTCATCTATAATCTAACTGAGGGGAAGCTACTCAAGGCACTAGCCAGGACCAGCTAGCCGACTCCCTTTATACATCAGACTTAATGAAAGTGTGTCAGTTTTTTTCTACTTTGTCCAATTAGTAGGTGCTTGTGCCCTCAGCTGTTAAGAATAAAGTGTTTTTTTGTGTGTGTGTTTTTCCTAATGAAGCGTTTGGGTCTCCACATCATTCATTATTACCTAGCCTTGCTGTACCAGATAAGATTTTAAAAAGTAGCTATTTTGAAGACAGTCAGGATCATCCAGAGTTAAGTCTGATAGTTGTTGACTTATGAGGCTACCACTTTCCACAAACTCAGACTCCACAAACCTCCCCTCCTAGGCTCCATCAGCAGGGATATTTTCCACTTTGGGGGTTTTGGGGTGGGGTTGGTGGAGCAGAGGTCTCTGGATGGCCCCTGGCTGGCTGGCTGATTGGCTGGTTAGCTGGTTGCTTGCTGGTGTGCCAGGCCTGTGCAGTCAGAGCTCACTTTCTCCATTATCTTACACAAACGTTGCTGCAGCTGCAAACACACTAATGATAGGCTGGCTGTGTGCTCAGATAGGTAGCTATCAGAGAGACTTGGACTTTGTGTGTGTGTGCGTGCATATGCTTGAGTGCATGCCTACAGTATGTCTGTGTGTGATGAAAAGGAAAACAAGAGAGACATAAAGAGGCTCTCAAAGGAGAGTCTTGCCAGAGGAGTGGATTACTGTCGACCGTGCCGCTCTTCCACACAGAAGACAGCGCCTTCATTCTCTGAGTCTTCCTTCTCAGCTCATTTGTCATACAATCACTCTGAGGAATGAAGCAAAGCGGCCTCCAGTTACACATAAGTGTTGGGAGATATTTTAAGCGCAAGAGGCCTCTGAGTGAAAGTGGTCTTATTGGTAGAAAATTGTTCTCATTTTGTACTTTGTCTCAGGCAATTCAAGAAAGCCCAAGAGAAATTCAAGGGTCTTTGGAAATTCAGTGAACACCTGTTTCCATCCTGGGCTGTAAATTCAGTTTCAATGGCTTTAATTTTTAATGCTGTGTGGTGCCTTTGTAGTCTTGTTCATCTTGCCAACGTTCTCCAGTGTTATTCTCATGCTGTGCATGCCATTTGTGTGCTAAGTGCATATTTGAATGGTCTTCATTTGTGTGTGTGTGACTGACTGCAGGCTTCCTGGGCATCCCTGAGGGCTGAGTTCCTTCACCTGAACCCAGCGCAGCTGCACCACATGCTGCGGGAGTACAACCCGGGTAGGGCCTGCCCCTCCAGCTGGAACCCCACTCCAGAGGACGCTGAGGCCGCGCTCCGAACCAGTGAGCATTGTTCCTCACACACGTTGGCCTTACAGTTCATCTCACTGGTCACACATCCATACTCACTGCCATACTCATTCACATGCACACTCATCACCAGACCATAAACACACATACACACTGTATGCATATATTCAGTGTATATTTATATTCTGTTTTATGTATGATGCATAACTTCATTATTACATGTTATTATTACATAACTTCATTATTACAAGTCCATATATGTTGAATAGCATGTAACCTTTCATTATGTGAGTAACTGTTCTCAGTGCACTAATTGTAAGCTGCTATAAGCAAACTATGAATGGCTCTAACTGGCATTTTATTGCCAAGAGTAGCTTGCGGTACCCTGTCCTAATCCAAAGATGACTTGCGTAATCGAGTCTAATCCATGCCAGTCTTGGTGGTGACCGGAGTGGAGGAGGGCATTGACCTCCCCAGCCTTGAGGGTACGGACACCGTTAGGTTAGCTGTCCTCACCAGCATGGCTTGAATCCCTGGCATGCCCTGGGCACCAGGGCTAATGGACATGTTTGTACACAGGGCAGCTTGGGCTGTGCCCTGTGCAGTGCTCTCACTGAACCGACTTGGCATCAGATCTCAATCTCTTTGTAACACTCTTACTGTCAGCTCTATCCATCTGTTTGGCTTCTCTCTTTGTTTTGCTCTCTCTTTTTTCATGTCTCCTCTCTGAGTTTTCACTCTCCACCTCGCTGTCCATTTAACTTTACTGCTCCTTCTGCTTCTCATTTTTTCTTTCTTTCTTTCTTTAATTTTTCTATCTGTTGTTCTGTGTTGTTATTCCACTCTGTCCTCTCCCTTCCACCCCCAGCGTCTCTCTCTGAGGGAGGCCTGGCATGTGTGTGTTTGTGTGTGTGTGTGCGTGCGCCCTGAGTGCCCCTGCCATGCCTGCCCTGAATAAACTCCCTGTGTGCTCCATCATCTGTGCCTTGGCTGACCTGTCCCCTGCCTTTGTCAGCAGGAGTCAGTGATCCCCACCACCGCCACCCCTTGTAGATCCACCGATAAACTAGCCCTGAGCTCGGCTTCGCTGTCATCAGTGTACTCCTTCGCCGAGATTGAGTTACCCAACAGGGAGAGGCCTTGGCCCGCTCGAGGCCTCTCATCAAAGCTCTGTCATGGAAACAAGTCCAAGTTCTTGTGGTGCAGAATGGTTCAGGGGATGCCTGGACCTTTTTGTTGAACATTGACATTGTGAAAGAGCTTCACTTGGGTCTAAACACACAAATGAACCACCTCACCAAAAAGGTTCACTTGGGTCTAACAAAAACCACACATGGCAAGGACCTGAAAAAGGTTCATTTGTGTCTATTAGAAAACCATGCATGAACCCCAGAAGGGCTTCGCTTTGGTCTTTATTAAACACAGGTGTGCAGAACCTTTAGCTCTGACCCTGATAGAACTCTCTTTTTAATTGGCTTTGATTCTCGTCCTGTTCCAGGTGACATCCTGGAGAGTTTCGACAACCACCCTCCCCTCATCCTGCCCAACCACACCTTCCACCTGGAGCTGGGCAAACCCGTGGTGGACCCAGGGCTCTTTCGTCAGCTGCAGCGGATTCAGGAATTCCTCCATACTCTCCCAGTAGACGACACTCCCATCAGATCACAGGTAAACACACATACACATACACATACACATACACACACACACACACACACAAACACAGTCGCACACAAAAAATGCCTCGCCCTAGGGCAGGAGTCTTTGATGAGGATTAAGGGGTAGTTCAGGACTATGGTTGGATCTGGAATGAGATTAGGCAGGTTTTTTTTAAAAATCTAACCTTGTCTGGGAAAAGCAGCACAGGAAACGGTGTCTAGTTCCAGCTGTTTTGATGTTGTGGTAGGTCTCTGACTACAGCTCTGAGGTGATCTTTACCTTGTGGTTTAAATCTTGGTTTCATTAACGTAGCTGTTCTCTTGTGTGCTTCTCCCAGACTGCAGATGAACGCCAGTCTCTGACCTCCCCCTCCATCACCGAGTCCCAGACCTCCATCCCTTCCTCTCCATCGTCCTGGTCAGAGGCCCACCGACGGGCGCTCTCGCGGGACACGCACGACTCACAGTCGCGTGGCTCGCACAGCGACCTGAGCACATGCGAGGCTGGCCTGCTCACGCAGAGACTCAAAAGCCTGGAGCTCCAGAGCAGCTTACCCGGTGATGCCGGCCTGGGCCTCCACAAGAGCCTGGCCCTGGACCCGTCCTGCCTGCTTACGCCACCCAACACGCCACAGAACATGGAGCAGGCCGAGCTGGAGGCCAGCCTGCAGGAGGGGGCCCAGCACAACGCCCGCCACCAGAAAGGTATGACCACTAGCGCCTGCACCACAACCACACGGCCCCAAGATGAGGCACTTATCGTGGGGAGGTGAGGGAAAGGAACATTTCGGTTTCTGATTACAAATGAATACCAGTCTGTCCCACATCCTATTTCTTTTTTTTTTGCTACCTCATACTGTTTAAATATAGGGCTCTCCCTTATAAAGTTTTATTCAATACACATGTGACCCTTGACCTTTCCACCCCAGTAAAACCAGTTTCATCCAGGTAGCAGTGAGGAAAACAATTTAGGCTGCTTGAGTACATCTTTGAAAGTCTTCTTATCCATTATCAGCACACAGTATTGTGTACACTATTTGTTGATGTACTGCATTTATTCTCTTTTGATGAGGATTAAGGCTAGTTCTGGACTATGGTTTGTCTGGAATGAGATTAGATGGAGTTTTTCAAAAAACCTAAACCTGTCTGGGAAAAGCAGCACAGGAAAGTGTCTAGTCCTACACTATTGTACACTGATTGTTGCTGTACTACATTTATCTTAGTTCAGTGTGCTTTATTCTATGACTCTATTGCATTCTTTCGCATTCTTTCAACTCCATGGACATTACTGAGGGTTTTCTGGGGCACTTATTGAGGCAGTCATTGTTAGAGAGGAGTGCTTTTTTTGTTTCAGTGAGTACAGCAAACCTACAGGATCCTTTATTGAGACTGCCCGATGCTAGTCTAATCTAGTCCACTGACCTGGTTTGGAGGAGAAAGTGTGTTGAATGACTGCAGGCTGAGGTGTGTGTGTATGTGTATGTTTGTGTGTGTATGTGTGTTTTTGTATGGTTGGGCTCAGACAGGAGCTTTTGTTTCACACACGGATCTAATTAAATGACCCTAATAAAGATTTCTGTGTTGCTGCTGATACAGACACCACCAATCCCAGCGTCAGCTTTTACACACACCCCAGCCCCCCCCAGCATCCGTGCCCTTTCTTTGGCTCTTCTGTTTTATTGCCCTGCTGCTAAGTTAACTGAGCACTTTCATTACCTCAGTCATTGAGGGGGGCAGGCAACTACCCTGACTCAGACCAGACCCAGCAGCTTAGGGAGTGGAACTCATGATGAGTAAGATCTAGTGCGTCTCTTTTACCTTGCTCCCTCTCCCTCCATCCCTCTCTCCCTCTCCCCACTGTTGACCTCTTCCCATTTCTGTTTCACTACTTTGTCTTTTGTCTTTCCCTCTGTTTCCATCTCGCTTCTTTGCGCTTTTACTTACATTCTTGATCTTTCAGTCTTTCCCTCAGATGTCAACTCCTCTCTCTTTTTTTTCTCGGTTGCCTCTCTCCCCTGTCCTTTTGATCTTTTTTATTTGTTTTGGAGCAGTGCTGCTGAGTCAGTGTCTTGGCCGTGTAGCCTCCACTGGGTGGTTTCCAGGTTCAAAGTGAAGGCCACTTCCTCCTGGTCCCTCTTAAGTCACACATACATACATACACACACACACACACACGCACACACACACACACACACCAGGCGGGCCAGAACTTTATGGACTCAGGACTCTCCTCCTCAGCCTGTGTCTTTAAAAGGTCAAGGGGAAGTTGGGAGGGAGAGACTGCACCAATTAGTGGCGATCAGAGAGTGGAGTGGAGCCTGTCGGCTGCCTCCGCTGCTGCTTACAGGCATAAAGAGTTTAGCCCCTGACTGTCACCGTGATTGATGAGGAACTGTTTTCTGTTTAAACAATTTTACAGGGGGGAGGCAGCTTAGGGTCAGAATTAGGCACATTACCTTATGAAGTAGCTGAAGTAATGAATTCTTCTAACTAAGGCGGTGCTTATAACGTCCTGCGCGCGCGCGCACACACACACACACACACACACACACACACACACACACACACACACACACACACACACACACACACACACTCTTACTTACCCATGTTTCCATTCCCAGCACATGATTTACTTTTGTTTCAGCTTTATGTAGATTTTCACTTTAAGACTCTAAGCACCCTGAAAGCTGTTATTTTTCTCAGAGTACTTTCACAGGAGATTAGAGCTCCATTTTTTTTTACTTTAGCATGATCAAGAACTTCAGCTGTTCCAAATTTATTTTTGGGGGGGGGGTGTATTTGGGGCTAAAGCCCAAAATAATAATGTACAGACGACCTTACTACCTTACAATTTATTGTGTGTGTGTGTATGTTAATAGCCCATACACACACACACACACACACACACGGTGGTTTCCCTGCCAAACAGTCAAGCTCAACTCTGTTGGGTGGATGGGTCTGAACTGCGTCACGCTATTTTGGTAGCAGCATGCTAATCCTATAATCTCGAGCTGGGACTGGCAGTGAGGTGGTGATGTCAGGAGAGAAAAGATCAGCGGATGAACCGTCATGGGAATTTACAGTCGGGTTGGCGCGCGGAATCTTAATCGGGACCAGCCATTGTTCGGGGCCCGTCCTGCACACAGAGCAGAGCAGGGGACTGAAGGGGCTTTGGGGTTGGGGTCGAGGGTCAGAGATTGGGGCTGGTTTGGAACAGTTTGGGAGAGCTGTGTGCGTGTCTGTGTGTGTGTATTTGTCTGTGTGTATTTGTATATGGAGGACAGGACTGCTGAGTGTTCTGAGTGGTTGATTAGGGTCCTGCTGTGTAGAATCATAAGACTTTTGTCATTTGAGAAAATAGATGCAGTATATGGTTAGGAAAAGCCCCAAACACTCTGGCCTTTCCATTCCTATTTGCACTTCCTTCCTGTGGCGAATCCCTTCCCCCCTGTGGCACAGTTCACACACAACCTCTATACAAACACACACATACACAAACAAGACCACACGTACACACTCACACTCTCACTTGTATCTCAAACCTGAAGAGGGGAACCAAAAGCCACAGTGTCCGGAGCATGAGCATCTGACTCACACTGGGCCCACACCACATCCACCTCACATGCCACACACCAGTGTATCTCAAACCTGAAGAGGGGAACCAAAAGCCACAGTGTCCGGAGCATGAGCATCTGACTCACACTGGGCCCACACCTCATCCACCTCACATGCCACACACCAGTGGTGGCCCAGTGTAGCAAAGGAGTTGTGATTATGTGTGCCGGACTTTGTGCTTCAGCTCTGTGAAACCCCCCCCCCTCTCCCCAACAGGTGCTGGAGAGCAGAAGAAGGTGAGCAGAGAAGAAGAGCAGGATGAGGAGGAAGAGGAAAGAGAAGAGGTGTTCACTGTGGAGCTGACGAGAGGGCCTCATGGCCTGGGGCTCGCCCTTGTGGATGGCATGGTAAGAGGGGTGTGTTTGTGTGTGTGTGTGTGTGTGTGTGCGTGCCCAAACAACACTTGTCTACTTCCTTTAACACACATCTCCTTTTTTTACAATTTCCTGTTCTCTCTTCTGTTATTTGTCTTATGTATTTGTTTGTCAATGTCACTAAAGTGAGAACTCAAAAAAGTGAATTTTGTTTCCATGGTTACAAACTGGTCCACTTTCAGGATTGTGTGATACTAGGCTGATGAGTCAGAGTCGCCACACAGCCATCTTGGACTTAATCCAGAATAATCGTCTTTCCCTAAGATAGAGGGGAAGGGAGACACAAAAACAGGGAAAACTAAACTTTTATCTTTGTTTCAAGGGAATTTCCCCATATTGGGAAATTCAACCATTTCATCATATCTAATATCCCGCTTTGAGAAATTCAATCATTTCAAGGGATTTGCTATTCCACATGGAGAAATTCAGTCATCTCCCTCCTATACATTTGCCTCTCAGTTGGACAGCTGTGCAGATGATCCTGGTACAGTTTACCACTGCATTCTGTGGTCCGCTTAAAAGCACAGCGCCTCTTCTATGGGCCCTGTCAACATCAGAGCAGGGACCTCTTTGTCAATCCCCTTGAGTGGTATCCGATCATTTAATAGTGTTTTTGCTGCATTAACTAAGTTTGCAAGCATGTGTTGTTTTAAGGTAGGGGGCTTTGGTTTTAAATGGTGTGTGTGTGTGTGGGGAGGGGGGTCGTTTTGCAAGTAACATCATGATTGTGGGGGGTGAGGGGCGGGGTGTGTAGATTAATTTAGCTGGCTTTGACTTCAGCCAAAACTCATTTGAAGTGCATAAAAGCCCACATGTTGACCAGAGCTGCTTCAGAGCAGGCAGAATACTGGTCCCCTCCCCAGAGCATCTCAGTGGTGCAGCAGGAAACCAGAGCACAGACAGCTAAGGGCACATAAACATGACACACAGCACACACACTCAGGTTACATTCAGTCATCTGTTTGTTTTGTGTGACTGTTTTGGCTTTTGTTTTGTTGATGTTGTTTGCTATTGGGATTTCAACACCAATTTTGACAACATTACAGCCTTATGAACGACTTGAAGTCAATGGCTTTTTGCCACTCTGGTTCCTCAAGCCCTGTCCTGACCACCTGCTTGTGCTCATTTGTGCCCCTGACAGAAAACCCCCTTGAAAATGAGTGGGATTTACATCAAGTCAGTGGTGCCCGACTCTCCTGCCGCGCAGTGCCAGAAACTGAGGCTGGGCGATCGCATCCTGGCAGTGAACGGAGTGAGCCTGGTTGGCATGGACTACCACACGTAAGTCACACACATACACATACACACACACACACGCACGCACACACACATGGAATAGTGCCTGTTTAGTGCTATTTTAGATGGTAATTCATGAAACATCTGTTGATGTTGTCTTGCATTTAATAGATCTGCTCCACGTCAGTGTAAAATGTCTCACCTCATCTGGTCTTTCATGCCAAATCATATCTAAATCATAAACATATATTTTATTTCTTCTTCCGTGTCTTGTGTGGGATGAGTAGAGGCAGAGAGCTGATCCGCACGTCTGGAGACTCGCTCCAGTTACTGGTGGCCAAGACGGAGGCGCGGCCCAGCGGAAGGAGCTCGGTGACAAAGTGTTGAAGCAGAACGTAAACAGCGTGGCTTAAATGGACATGAGGCAGTGTTACGGCCAAGGAAAGCCTCTAAAGGAAATAACTATGGCTTTCCTGACCCTGTTACCGATCAGACTCACCCTGAGTCAAAAGAAAGAGTCTCTTTTGGAGTTCATCTGTTCTTCACATGTTCCTTTGTTCTTTCAAGAAAGGTATGCATCTCATAATCAAAATCAAAAGAACTGAGAAATCCAAACAACCCTGACTCTTCTGGTAGTTGTTTTAGAGACGGGTTGTATTTGTTTATTAGCACCAAAGAAAGCAGTTCCACCAGTTCAGACCAGCCTTGCCCAAGACGAACACTCTGCAAAAGCAATGTTGTGCTGATGAAGGTAAGCTATCTGCGGAACCCTATCCTTTGGGCATATTTAAGGTGGTGTTGTGGGGTAATGGTAAGCCCATTCTGCAATCCTCATTACCATCCAGAGCGGATGCCCAGCAGTGCTGGTCAGGTTGGGATAACTGTGGTGGACAGAGACCGCCTCGCGCAGCTGGGCTATTTGAGGATGACCAAGGTCACTTGCACTCCGACTGGTAACAGTGCAGCGCCCGCACTTCCCTCTTTCCAGACTACAAATCCTATAATAGCCCTCGGCTTATTCAAACATGATACCAAATATGACAAGAGGGGAAAATATAGTGCTGGACAATGCCATATAAACACTGTTTTTACCTTCCTCTTAAAAAGCCATCATCATTATTCATTTATCATTTACTGCCATTATCCAGAGCGTTTCAGAAATGTAGGACATGTTATTCAGCCGCATTCAGTTTCCAGAGAAACCCCTCCAAATGTTTCTTGCAATGCCCAGTTTAGTACCACTTCAACAGTGTTATTGTTATTGAATTTTATGATCAACCAAGAAAAGTGATCAGTTATTATTTTGTACTATTTGTATTCTTAAATGTTGTCATATTTAATAAATATTTGGAAATTGAAAAAGAGCTGAGCATGTTTTGTCAACTGCTCTCAATGAGCTCAATTATCTGATTTACAAACTGGTTTTCTGACAGATGTCCTTTTACGTTATTATGAAATATGAAAGTGTATGCATGGGTTTGAATATGTGTCCATCTTCCTGTGTCTATATTTTTGTGTATGTGTTTGTGTGTGTGTGTGTAAACTGGGACTCCAACTGCTGGACAACCACTGGGTTTTAACGGGCAAAGCAGCAGGGATTCATGGGTGTGTCCCTCCATAGAGAATGCTGCAGTGGGCAAGACTGAGGCCGTTTATAGAAGCCTGCGGTTTTCCACCAGCCAGGCACCCTGTGCAACGTGTCTGTGTTTCCCCCCGCTGCCTATTTCAGCAGCCACTGTGCCGCTTAAGCGCTCGCACTGACAGCCTTCAACTTAATAGGCATTCTACTTTTGCAGAATGTCATAAAATAAAGGATGAGAAAAGCATGGTTAAACTTGCTGACACGGACTAGAGCTGTTTTAGATGCTTGGCTATGCACTTGTGTTTCCTGTTGTGGTGTGTGTGTATAATGCCATGAGTGTATCTGGAGTCTTGGTGCTAATAATGGCCCCCTTGAGGTTCATTTACCTCCCATCAGGTGGGAGGATTGCTTGCCAAGCAAGTGCATAAGCTGCTCAAATCAGTCAACTGTGGGAACTTCAAATGCAGATGCATGTTTGAATGTGAGTGTTCAGACTACGCATGATCATAGAGTACATGCTGCATTGTGTAAAAGAGCGAGCCATGTCATTGTACCAAAAGAGACGCGAGAGATCTGTTTTGTGTCTGAAATAGAAGACTTGTTTCACTGCTGCCTAAGTTTGTGTTGATCACAAAGCACCACTGCTCTTTAAAAAACAAAAAGAATGATCCCGTGAGAGGAGTTGCGGAGTTGCCTATTTAAGACAGTCAACCTAACAGCCCTCTTGCGCAATGGTGACACTTTGTGGGCAGCCTGTATGTATTTTGTGTCTGCCTGTTTGTTCCAAGTTTGACCGCAACGACTGGAGAAACAATCCCCCTCTCTGACACAAATGGATAGA
Organism: Tenualosa thibaudeaui; assembly: GCA_027481765.1. Classification (NCBI taxonomy): domain Eukaryota; kingdom Metazoa; phylum Chordata; class Actinopteri; order Clupeiformes; family Clupeidae; genus Tenualosa; species Tenualosa thibaudeaui. Next base: position 2,152,837 of record JAIFZK010000016.1, read on the forward strand.
TGCCAACCTCCAAAGGCAACCCTTTCTTTCTGGTCTTTCTGGTCTTTGTGCAACTAATTTCTTTGTTCTGGATTTTAAGAATACTAACAATTTAGTACACCAAATGTAAACTAAGTGTGATTTTAAAGAAGAGATTAATGCTGTCATGTCAACGAAAGATACACAGACATTTGTAAAATGGGCAACTGATAAAACGTGTCTTGCTTTCTAGACTGGTCAGTTATTAGCGCATCATACCAAAGGAATGTGCTGATGATCGTAGGAGGAAGGTTCCACCACTAAGCAAGTCATAAATCACTTAATCGGTTGCCGTGGGTCATGATAGATGCCCCCTTTCCTCCTGTCAAAAGCACAGCTCCCTTTTGTGTTTCCAGGCTGAATGACAAAAGGGTTCTGTTATCTTTTGAAGGGGGGTGGGGTGAGGGGGGGCAGGAAGACTTATTAGCATTCAGGAAATGAACAAGCGCCCACTGCGGTCTGAATCAGTGCCTCAGGACCCAGTGTGACCAGGGTGCCTTCATTTCAACCAGTCTCATCACATGGGTGTCAGAGTGAACAGCTGGGTGACTCACTATCCGTAAAGTGATCTCCTTGCCCCAGTTCTGGACTTGGGGTCTATAAGACATATAGGAGCTGAAACAGCATTGGCCTACTTGGTTTACATTTAATGAGGAATAGCTTTCTATACTTACATACTGTAATTGTAATGATGGCTTGTATCAGTTTCATATCCATATCAATCATTTGACTCTGCCTGGGTGTTGGGGGTAGGGGTGTGGAGTTCTCTAGACACAGGAAATCCAGTCTGGAGACTGAAGCAAGTGCAAGCCTGGCCAGGCAGTGAGGGGTGGGCTGTGTATGGGGGGATGTTTTGGTGCCGAAGGGGCTCTTCATTGGGCCCAGACCCCCAATGGCCGCAGCTGCTGGGTCACACAAGACAGAAATTAACAGCATAGGAAATGGAGGAATGCAGAGAAATGTTGTGGTATTAAATGAGTCATTATGAGAGAATGTGTAATTACGTTGGTTAGGAGGTTATTATAAGTTGTCATAAGAAGCCACTGTGACAGCCAGTGCATTGCACAGGGCATTCTGCCACCAGATGACCAAGATGACAAACATGGAGACCTAGGTCTTAGAAGGTTCAAGTTGTTGTTGTTGTTGTTGTTGTTGTGTCTGTGTGTGTGTGTGTTGGGCAGTAGCTTCACTGCAAGCAGCAAAGCTACTAGTTTAACTACATTTCTGAGTAGTGTGGCAGTACCGAAGCTGTTTTCTAAATCTGATAGCTTTTCATTAGTTTTATAATTTTTTTTTTTTTGGCAATGTGTGGTAGATTTTCTATAAGCTACATTTTCAGAGCTTCAGCTTACAGCAGCAAATCTTTTATCTAAACCATTTTATCTAAACCATGTTCTTTGCAATGATGTGATGCATTTGTTGCATGAGAGGTGCCATATCAAAAAAATCCAAAATATGGTCTATACAAAAAGCAATTGTGTCTTCTATCATTCATGTGTGCACATTATAGTAATAGTAAAAATAGAAAAATCTATTTGAAAAAGCATTATTTACTTGAAAAACAATAGTGCAAAATGCTGTTGGCATCATAAGAAATACTGTAACCATAGGGAAATCAGGTGTTTTTTCAGGACCCAATAAAGCATACACATGCTGTCCTGCCATTTATTCTGTCTTGGGCACAGAAGGTGGCAATCTTGTTTTATATACCTTTCACCTATATAAAAGGGCAATTACTTGTATATACTCACTATTAGTTCTTTACTGTTATACGTCTATTGGAGAGACCTTAGTTTGGTCACTAATAGAATCTTATCAGAAGGTTGCATCATTCAATTTAAAGTAAACTACTTATGGCATTTTATTGTAACTTATCTTACATATTTTGTCTTCAGGTAGCTTTGGTGTAGTGAAGCTTCAGCTGATGTGCAATAACTGGTAGTTTAATTTTTTTGACCAGTTTGCCCAACACTGTGTTTGTGTGTGTGTGTGTGTGTGTGTGTGTGTGTGTGTGTGAGCGCGCGCACGCGTGAGATAGAGAGAGAATATTAACAATACCCCTTTAACCTGTTTGCATAAAGTGGATGATGAAGTAAATGATTAAAGTTGTAATATTGACTGATGAGCAAACACATCCAGGCACTGATAAATTCCTGGGATTACAAATTAAACTTAAATTAGTTACCAATGCAAGACACAAACGTTAAAAACTTGTATTGCATGTAGGTTACAATGTTAATGATACCAGCAAACATAAACCATGAGCAGTCTTTCACACCATGACTGGTTGCCGTTTTGATATCCAACAACATACGGCTCTGACATACATTGTAATATAACGCCACCCAAAGGCGATGACCTGCACAGGCTCAGACAATAAAGAGGAAATTACTGCGCTTGCTTCTGGAAACTGTGATGTTTATAAATCTGATAAATAATTGGTGTACGTGTGGTTAACTGCACTCACACAGTAAACTAGGATGAAAATCTCCGTTAAACGGTGCGGAACAGAAATGGTCGCTGTAGGAACTCAAAAATATGTTCTAAGGTTGTTACACTCTAAACTGCCCCCCAACATGGGAGGAGTAGTTGAAGACAACCAACAGAGGACTTTGACAACCGGGTAAAAGTGTAAATGTGTATATAATAGCGTTAAGCGTAACAAATTGTTGATGCATGTCTGTCACAACCTTTCAGTTTAACCGTTCTGTCAAGAATACTTTATCGGCAAGCGTGTAAACAACGCAACATCTTGACATTTTATCGTTGCTGAAGCTTGAGGCGGCGAATGTTATTTATAGTTAGCCTCACGTCACTGCGTTTATAAGATTAGCAAGCTAGCTAAACCTAAAATTCATATGACGCGTCATACAATTTAGCTGAAATATGTCAACAACATCGTTGGAGAAAGAGCTGCAAGAATGTTTAAGAGAGGCCAGTGCTCTCGGAGATATTGATGAAGTGCGGAGGCTGGTCGATAGCGGAGTAAATGTCAACTCTCAAAATGAAATAAATGGCTGGTAAGTTACATTTAACATGTATTTTTACGCTGTTAAAAATGATTTCCATGCATAACGTCTTTCGTCGTTCTTGTGATAGCGGGAACTTTTGAAATGAAGCAACAGGAGAAGTGTCGAAGCTTGGTTTGCTAGCAGCATTGCTGTGGTGATGCTAGTTTGCTTGCTAGCTAGCCTGGGTGAAGAATTTAACCATCATTAGATTAGAACTTCAAGTAAGTGGGTGTTTTGCTTGCCAGCTAGGCAGTGCATAGATTCAGTAAGGCCTCTTCAAGCACTGAGTTGTTCTTGGCATGCATACAATTAAAGGATTGGATAATTGGCAGAAACGGTTGGTGTTGCCCAACACCCTCAAATTAGGTTAACGTGAGTGGCAATCAGAAGCCGCTATCTTAAATATCTTCAATCAATCTCAAAACAAAAAATCCCTCTTTGTCCATTAGAAATATCTGTTTCTATTGTTCTGTACACATGTGGAATTGAGTATTAGAAAATGGTAGGCGGCGAAGCGTCATTATCATATTTCATCGTCACCTGTTTCGCCTGTCACCTGTGTTAAACTGTTTGTTGTGTCCTCGTAGTCTAAGCCTAAAGCCTAAAGCCTACCCGGAATTAACCCCCGTAATGTTACAATCTAACACTGATGGCAAAGAAAACTGAGCGAAAGACGAAAGCATATAGTACAACGTAAGCATGTGCCCCTCACTCCCCTCACCGCTGTTATGCAATCGTCTCTTCCTCTAGGACATGTTTGCACTGGGCATGCAAACGAAACCACAAACACATAGTGGCATATCTTCTGAACTCGGGAGCTGATCAAAACATTGTGACGGCCAAGGAGGAGTTAGCAGTGCAGTTGACTAATAAACCTGAGATCAGAAAGCTATTAGGAGGTATGTTTTCATAACATGTTATAAATAATAATTAATTAAGATAAGTACATTGATTGTTTCTGAGGTTGATTTGTGAAAAGGTTACTCCAAAAACTTTTGTTTCATTACACATCAGTGGAGGAGGAGGATGTGCCTGAAGTGAAAGAGCCGGAGTTGCCAATCATCCCCAACTACCTGTCCAACCCGCCCTTCATGTACAGCAAGGCTGATAAAGATGACCTGATGATAGCACAAAATGGCACCCAGAACGGCTCCAGTGACCATTCTGAGGATCCTGACAGTGAGCCGGCCACCCTGTCCCCTACCCAAGAGCACCCGCCCCAACCACAGCAACCACAGCCTCAGCTTCAAATGCATCCAAGTGCTCCAACACGTGCCACACCTTCACAGCAGCAGCCACAGCATCCACAGTCACTGGCGAGCCCCAGAGAGGGTGCCTTCATCCCAGTCTCAGAGCAGAACGGTGTAGTGTCCAACCCCACGGCCACCATGAACGGCGGTTTGGCCATTGAGATCTCTCCTGAGCCGCACCACCCCCATGTGCTGACGCAGAACGGTGCAGTGTGCCCCACAGTGCCCTCCCCAGGCGCCAGCTCAGGGCAGCAGCAGCCCCCCATCAGCCGGCAGCAGTCCATCCCCCAGCAGCTCAATGGGCCCCAGGCTGCTGGCTCCATGCCTGCCTTCCAGCCTTTCTTCTTCACCAGCACCTTTCCAGTCAGCTGTCAGGGTGAGCACTTGGTTCATCTGAGTCATTCTTTCCTTAGTCCATCCATTTATCCATCAATGCCTCCCAGAATTCATGCTGAATCCATACTCTTATCTATCCATCCCATGACTCAATGTAGAACCACATTGTGAGGCTAGAGTTGTGTCAGCTGATGACTTCAGATCAGTATAATTCTTATGTATTCCTGCTTGTACAATCACTCTCCAAAACCACTCCAGTCAGCTCTTCGGTTCTTGTTTCTGTCAGAGCTGGTTCTGAAGGTGCGCATTCAGAACCCAAATGCCCGTGAGAATGACTTTATCGAGGTGGAGCTGGACCGGCAGGAGCTGACCTATCGCTCTCTGCTGAGAGTGTGCTGCCGTGAGCTGGACATCAGTGCTGAGCACGTGGAGAAGATCCGCAAGCTGCCCAACACCATGCTGAGAAAGGTACCCGCTATAGGGCCTAAGTCACATCAAGAGACATAGCAGACATAGCTAACCTGATATGGACAGACTGAAGTTCTAATTCACTGTCTGAATACAGTGTTGCCCAACTGAATTGGGCATTCTGTTTTTGTCTTTACTTCCTAGTGGACATAGATTTTAAAACCATTGGAACACCCCTCAGCCAGTATGAGTTCCCTGTCCCATTTTGCAATAAACAATACAATATAATTTTCCAGTAAGGCTTCACTTTGATATTTGCTACCGTTGCTGCTGCTGTTTGTGTTCCTTGGCCTTGCTCTTGCACTGTGGCACAACACTATTTTGAACAAATATGTCATTGTGTGTGGCCACTCCCCACTGCTTGATCTACAGCTTGCCCCCTATTCCAAGACTGGCCTCTCATTTTTAGGCCGGGCAGAAAGATATTTGAGTGGGAAAGGGACCAGCCATGAAATATATGATGCATGAGCTCAGGTTATGAACACAACAAGATGAGCTCTGTAAACCTCTCAAGTTATGAACAAGACAAGGGATGAGCTCTGTAAAGATTCTAATCACAGTAGTGGAAAGAGCTCAGCTATAGGGCTCTTTCAGAATTCCAAAAAGACATTTGAGTGGCCATATTGTTGACATACCGTTGCTGCTGCTATTCTTGCAGGCTAATTTCAGTTAAATGTTAGCTTTCAGTCTTCCCTTTTTGTAAACTACGTTTAGCCTAATTAAAGTGTTTCAATCGGCTCTATAAAGCAGACACACCTCATCGTCATTCATAGGCTATGTAACTTTATTGACCAGTGACCATAACAAAATAAATCGCCTTTTAAATGTTACCTTCCCTAAAACTAGCATGCATTATCTGTGGTTAAATAATGAGTAGGCTAGGGGCTTTACTGTGAGGTTCCTAATCTTATGTTGCCTGTGATAAAATGATGACGGTGGTGTGGCTTGAAGTTTTGCCTCTTCCTAGCATGTTCTATGTCAACAATATGGTCACTGAGAATTCTGTGACATGGATTGCATGAGTTCAGTAGTTAGCGTTCATGTAGTGTTTTGCATATTTTAAGCTCCACTTTTGCATATTGGCTTTGTACAAAGGTGGCTCGCAAGAGCCTTAACCATAGCATAGCTACAGAGTTCATGGGGTTTGCTTGTTTGGGATATAGAGACAAAATTGTCATGATCATCCAATCACAAAATTAAATATGGCCCCGGTTGTGTGGTTGCCCAGCAACATGGCTCAAAAATTTCTCTACGTATCGGCACCTTTTAGGGACATTTTGAACTGGATGTAACTGAGATGGTGTGTCTGTGCATGGTACATTTGGGTTGGTGAGTGTGTGTGTATCAGAGTGAGAGAGTGAAAATGTATATGTGTATGTGCATGGTAAACATGGGTTGGGGTGTGTGTGTGCGTGTGTGTGTGTACATGAGTGAGAGAGTGAAAATGAATGTGTGTGTGTGTGTGTGCGCATGGTAAATATGGGTTTGTGCATGCGTGTGTGTGAGTGTGCATGGTACATATGGGTTGGTGCGTGTATATAAGAATGAGAGAGTGAGAATGTATGTGTGTGAGAGAATCAGTGTGTATGTGTGTTTGTGAGTGAGAGAGTGCAACCATCCATGTGTATGGAAGAGTGTGTTTTGTGTATGTGTATTTGCAAGTGTCTCCATCAGGCCTGAGCTCCCATACAGGATCCCGAGGCTGCAGCCTGCTGTCTCTGGCTGGCTGCACCTATTAACGGGCTGGACCTGAGTCAGCACTGAGCCTGCAGCCTCTTACAGCCAGTGGCGCTGCTCCTTCTCTCCCCACACCAGGCATCAGTGCCCTAGCCCTGTCAGCCATGGCAAACAAAAGCACAGTTAGCATTTGATCTTATTCTAGCGTTGCAGTCTAGCCTAAAATGCAAGGATGAGCAATGAAAGGCCATTGAGCCTGTGCATTTTCCTTTCCACCACCATCTCATCTCTCTTCCCCTCCTCCTTCCATCCACTGTGTGCATCCCTACCTGCAGGACAAAGACGTAGCCCGACTGCAGGACTTCCAGGAGCTGGAGGTGGTGTTGGAGAAATCCGAGGGTCTGTCGCTCTTTTCCACCGGCTCGGGAAGCCTGGCTGACCGGCCCTGCTACAACATGAAGGCCTCCCGCCTCACCTACTGACAACACACAGCCCTCTAGGTGGCGCTGTGCCTGGGCGCCATTTGCCCATCATTGTTTGGGTTCCTTTGCAAAATCCTGTCACGATTTGTCGTATAGCCTCCCCATTAACCAGCCCAGAAGGCCCCGTTTCCTCATTGATCTTTATGATAATTCTAAAGTGTACCTCAACCCATCATGCCCCCACTAGTTATTTAGCCAAGCATGGGTCCTGTGGTGGATAGCCAGATAAATGATAGGTCTGGGTTATTTGATGTTTTCTTCTCACTCACTCACTCACTCACACACTCACTCACTCACTCACACACTCACACACACACACACACCCACACACACAGTGCCACTCCTTTTAGGAGAAGAAACCTCACTCTTTCTTTCTTGTACTTTCTTTCTGTCTCTCCCTCTTTCTCTCATTCTCTCTTTTGGTCTCTTTCTCTTAGAAACAAAGTTGGGGAGAGGAGCTGCCTTCACCCAGTACAGTGTTTCTTTCTCCAGCATTCCCAGACCTATAGTATGTCACCAGTATTTACTAGTGTCCTGACTAGTCCTCCATGTGCCATCTTAGCTCCACTGTAGCGGCAAGCTGTAGAGTGCTAGTGCTAAGCACTTACCACCCTAGTTATTTTAGGGGCGAGAGGGAATAAGGCTTTCCCTCAAGGCTGCTGGAGCACACTTTTGGTGAACCTGCTTGTCTATGAATTCCGTGGGGAAACATTTTGATTGGACATTATTTGAGGACACTTGAAACCTGGCTGCAAACTATGGTTATGGTTATATGGTTTACTTTTATTGGTTTGGATGAGTTCTTGTGCACTTTACTGAGTTGGGATCCCATTACATGTGATATTTGGGAAGGTATCTTTTTTTTTCTTTGTTTGTGATTGTGTTTTAAAGTGATATGTCCATAGCTGTGATAAGTCTAATACCAAATACCTATATTAACCATTTAGACAAATTCTTGGACTACCAGTGAGAGGACAGTTTTTTATTAATATAGGCATGAGGAAACCAGTCGTACATGAAAGGAAGTGAGCAATGTAGCAAATTTCTTCTAGTTCAAAGCCTAACTAGAGGTAGTTTTAGAGAGGGAGAGGGTAACAAAAGAGCTTCCACAAACACTTAGCTTCCTCCCCCAGAATCATTCAACTAGATAGATAGGGGGTACGAAGTACAATCATAGTCTCAAAGGATGAGTTTCTTCTGACTTAGCAGAACTTCAAGTCTTTGTTCTTTTTTTAAATCTTGGTTTAACAGGACTAGGTGTTTGCCACGTTAGAAGAGGAATTTTGTCTAACCGGTTCAGTTGCAGGGTGGAGCCCTTCACCAATGCCATTATGGACAAAAAAAAGCTCAGCCTCTCCCAAACCAAATGTTTTTTTTGTTGTTGTTGTTGTTGTTTTTCCATACCCAATTAAGACTGTAAACACGAAAATTGAGTTTACCTTCTGCAAATATGCACTCACCATTCCCAGCATGCATATCAGGAAAAAGGTTCAGAGGTGTACTATGTGTATAAAAGAGTATACCACTCACACAAACATTTTAACTGGTTCATGGGTGGCTATTCAACATGGTTATCTTCAGAGAGCTACAGAAGGCTCCAATTTTTTTCTGTTAATATTGTTTCTATTTTAGTTGTTTTAGCAGTGAGTGCCCAAAACCTGTGATTTTTACTATTAAAATGTTTATACCGCCATCTTTGTTTATGTGTAAAACACTAATCCACTTTAATATTTTTATTTTCTGTATTTTGGGATAGTTGTCTTATTTTTTAATATACAAACCTAGCTGTTATAATTTTCTCGGTTTGAGTCTGTTGCCCATGGAGAGTGTGAAATGGGGAGAGTGGAGAGAGGGGGAACGTGTGGAGCCACACTACAGTGGAAATGAAGCAGAGCGCATCGCCACCTCCTGCAATGGCCAACAGGAAGCACTGAAGGAAGCGGGGGGGGGCTGCTTGTCTGCAACAACAGCAACAGCATTGGCTGTGGCAGCTGTTTGTTCTGTCTGTGAGGATGTTGAAATAAATGCTGGCCCTGAGAAAGGTGCTTGGTGAAAAAAAAAAACAGACTCTGTATTTGGTTGCCACTCCTTTCTAAGGAATCTTTAGAAAGCACTTTTGTTTAGGGTGATTAGAGTTTTTCATGTAGGGAATTTCACAGATGACAGGAGCAGAAGATATGTACAATTTTTTTTCCTCAAAAACAAATAGTTTAATCTGTTTCTTTCAGAGTCTGACATTTCGACACTTGGGAGTTGCTATCCCAGGGATGAAGCATTAGGGTTAACCTTGACTTTAAGATTTAGCCTGTGTGGAGGCCCTGTACATGTGTACAGTTCCTCGACCAAATGGTCATTGCTTGCCGTGAGCTGTACTTTAGCTCACCACAAGATGGAGTAATCAAATCAGTCTTCATGAAATCAGTGCTGCTGGAGATAACCCTGCCTTCAGAATCTGCTTGACAGATGGGGGGGTTATTTTAAAAGTGGGAATTTGGACACTTTTTTTGTTTTGCTAAACTCCAAATACTGACCAGGTAAATATTAGAAGTTAGGTGTTAATGTAAAAACAGTGATATTCTCCAGTTTACCAATAGGTTAAAGGTGTGTAAACTCATTTGGAAAACAGTTGGATGAGATCAAAGCCAAGAATTATAAAGTAAATAACGGCATCTCGAGTTTCGAATATAGCAACAATCCCTAGAAGGAGACATAACATGTGCAGTGTCCCTTTGTGTTTGGTCCATGTTTAGTCTGTTTTAGTTGGCTAAAGGCTCTCATCTCACTTGCAAAAACAAGCACATTCGCACCAGCGACGGCAGCAACCGGTGATCCAGACCTGTGGTGTTGGATTGACCCACCGCGGACCCAGGCAGGGTCAGGCGCCCAGCACACGCAGCTGGCTTGTCATGGCATACTGCCACATGTTGCTACATGCAGGTGGTCATCTGACCCTTGATGCTAGTATGAGTATTTTGTCAGTACATAATGAGTCTTGATATCATGTTATATTAATCAAACAGTTACATGGCTTGTAACATAAAGATAATGGCTCCTCACGACCCGCTGGCGCTTCATTCTCCCGAGTCACCAAAAATCTGGTCTTAAGATACACAGGCTCTGAAAACCGAAAATAATGAACAATCGGGGACAGCCTGCCCCCCAACCAATAACACAGGGAACTTTAATTCAATTTTAGTCACATTAAGGGCTAATGCATATCTACTGTAGGCTAACTAGTTAACTAAATAAATGAATTCAAACAATAACAGAGTTTCTCCAGGAGGACTGAGGGCAGGGTTGAACTCCCTCTCTGGCATGTATTGTTTAGTCCTGGATCAAATGAAACGGAGGCTTTGCTGGTCAAAAGCGTATGCTTAGAAATATAAACATAAACACAGATATGAACAAATGTAATTTCCACAAATGTAATTTCACTGACTGCACCTTTAAGAGACAGTTGTGTTATAACCACCATAATGCTTAGATGAGACCCATCCAGCCTGAGTCCTGCTCCTGATTGCATGTCTAACCCTAGGTGACATCTTGCAGTAGGCCTACAGTTGCATTAATAGCTTGGAGCTATTTTTGCCTGTTAGAAAGTGTAGTAGGTATTTCTTAATGGTGTGTTACTCATGAATGGATCTATAGTGTCTGCAAGAGGGGAGGAGGTAAAAGGGAATGTATGCAGGAAGAGTTGGGTCTTTAATGATGTTCTCTGCCTGTTTCCTGGTCCTTGTAGAGTATAGGTTGTAGAGGGAGGGCAGGGAGACACCAATGATTTCATCTGTCAGGATTTTGTGTTGTAATTATTATTATTACTTTTTTATTTTTTTAGGCTGCCCTAAACCAAACCCATGATGGATGGATTCAATGACAGCAGCAACCTGCTGAGCCTTTTTGAGAGTGGTGTTGACATTGGACTCACACTTCAGGTCCTGGAATTATATAGATCCCAGAAATTTGAATTTGAGTTCACATTTGCCCACACATGCACATTTGAAAGAAAGAAAACTGTTTTCCCATGTTCCTCTGACATTTTGCACCCTAGGCAGCTATATGTCACCAGTTGCTTGCTACAGGCCGCAGGCAACCTCTTTACTTATATAAAGGCACCATGCTATGCATTCACAAATAGTGCTTTAACTCAAGTTTGCAGACAGCTGCGCATTAACCTATAGCTACATCTAAAGTACTCTCAGAGCACCCTGAGGCAAGAACAACAAAGGCACTAAATGTTTTGAAGGCTCTCTGTACACTACGTAGAAATACCACAGGTTCTCATGTGTGGTTGGAAAGGAGTGCATTCGTGCCACTGGGCCACTTCTCTGCGGACAAACATGAGCACAGGTACTTACAACTTTGACATGACGCCATATAAACTGGGTTTTCATTAACAGGCATTAAGGAAAATGCAGTCCCTTCATGCCTTCACATGTTTTCATAGACCTCTTCCTAATTAGAGAATTTCCCTGAAATTCTTCCTATAATGCCATGCAAGGCTATAACCCTTTACAACCTTAAGAGCCTTGACTTCCTAGGTATCTAGCTATGTTCCTTAGCACCAGTGTCAAGCCTCATCTCCAATCCCCTGATACTGTTCTCTTATGGTGGGTGAAAAATACCTGTAGTCTCCAGTACAAGCATGAGGATGTTGAGTAGTGTCAGCCATCCTCACCAATCCCCCTCTGCCAGCTGTCTGTCATCATTGACATCAGTGTCAAGTGGGGCATGTCATATGAGCAGCTGTCAAAATGAGCTCTCGTGATTTCTGACTGACATGTTTCTTAAGTCGTTCATCACTTCACTCAGTCTCACTCAGTCTTTTGGTTTCCTGCATTAATCAACCCTTGTGACATTGATTAGGGGGGAGGGAGCAGCTTAGGCCTGTGCCCTCCTGCGTTGTTTAAGCCGGTGAACTATTTCCCTGTAATGTGAGGGAGACAGGCAGAGGAGGGTCCCGGTGTGGTGAGCTCGCCACCCAGCACTGTTTACCCCTGCCAGACAGCAGTCGTCATCAGCCTCACCGCCCGCCCCCCCACGCTTCTAATCCAACCGGTGTTGCTGCAATACCAGCCAAGCAGAGGCTCATACACACAGCTCCAAGTTGGCTCCATGTTGAGTTTCTCAGTCTCTTATTAAAATTGATTGATTAAGGTTTTAGTAGGTTCCAAAGTTCCAGATTAGACAAAGGGTTTAGAGTAGACTAGGGCCTTCAAGGAAAACGACACATGACCATTTTGACTGGAAATGTGAAGGGGAAAATTATGGTCACAGGCCATTTTAAGCAGATAGATATCAGGCTTTCACTTTGATGTCAGTATGTCCTTGTTTCCCCTATGACTACAGTCTGAGCTCCATTGTACAAAAATTTTACAAATCCAACTATTTGAGACCCTTGCCATGCACACACAGACTAAAGAAGCATGACACTCTACGTTCTCCGTTATCCTGAAGAGTTCAGTCACAAGGAAAATATTTTTTAAGGTGTAAATCTGAACATAAACAATGGCTATGTAAATCTAAACGTGAATGCATATTATGCTCTCCATTCAGTTTTTAAGGGGTAAATCTGAACTTAAACATTGGCTATGTAAATCTAAACGTGAATGCATATTATGCTCGCTATTCAGTTCTACATGAAATGGATATATACTATACATGTAATAGATAATGACTCATAAGTGAGTTTAACATCAAAAACTACAGAGGACATAAGTTAGCTGAAGGATACTTCAAATAAATGCCTAGACAAAGATACCAGCTTCACCAGAGCATGGGGAAGTTTTAATATAAACTTCAAACATGTATCTCTAATTTATTGTTATTATTTTAACTATTTACAGTGACTAGCGTGTGTCGCTTTTCTCTCTTTATTTATAATCTCTGTTTGGATGTGCATTTATTCACAGAAATCAGTAGCTCTTTGGACTCAATACATCTTATTATGTTACATCTTTTTGACCAAGTTTTTTAGTTAATGAAGTTCTCCTCTCAGGATCTTTTACCACCTGTCAATTTTCGAGTTTTGATTATGCTTATGTGTTAAAAATGACTTTATATCTCCTTTATAATGCATTCAGACTGCAGACACACTTGACAGAATACATGATAAGGACAGCTGGAGATTTCTCTCTTATTATGTAGCCTTGGTAGGCCACATTGCATAGTAGGCTAAGCAACACTGCTGTAGAACACTCTGTAATTTAATGCATGTTTGCTTTGGAGAGAGTCTTATTGCATTGTGTTTGTCTTCTTAGGCTTCATGTGGTCAGGAAGGGTCAATGTCAAGGTCTATTTGCAGACAATACACAATGCCAGAGCCAGCTCAGTGTCTGCCGGGGGGAGCAGGGGGTTGTAGCTCTGCGGGTGTTGTTCTGTGTTGGACAGTCCATCCCAGCCATACAACGCTGGGAATGTGGAGTCTCTGCCTCTTCGGCAGTGGTGAGGGCAGGACTGGTACAGTTTTGGAGGAGTTGGTGTGAAATGCATGTAAGGTGCGTGGAAACACTCGCTCACATACACACACACACACGCAAAAACATGACTTTGGGGTCAACTGGTAATGGAGGGCAGTCATTCTGTAGGTAAAACCTAACCTTGATGACCTTTTTCTTGTCCAGTCTGTGCAGTGTATGTGTGTGTGTGTGTGGGGTGTGTGTGTGTGTGTGTGTGTGTGTGTGTGTGTGCATCTGAGTGAGGTTAGCTTTGGGCAATGTTGGGCCCCAGCTGCCCAGCAGGAGCTATGCTTGGGAAGGAAGGCACTATCTCCACTGCAGACATGCATATGTTCTACAGTGGCTCTGCAGTTTCCCACGTTATTTGCTGCATTCTCCCCCTGGAAGGACTTCTTCAAGTCCCTTTCGTTTATGGAAGGCTTTTTATTCTCCTATTGATCTGATTTTCTTGATAATGTTTCTTAATCGCTGACTACTTTCACATAAATACCCCTGTGCAGCAAGAGGCTTTTAGGATGTACATACAACACATTTTGACCTGAGGACTCCTTACCACGTTTTTAATGCTTAATGCTTGACCAACCTTTTCACTTTGTACACTTTGTTTCACTGTCTTGTAAAATGACTGCGATCCTGCGAGATATCATGTTGATATTACAGCGTCCCCTGGTGGTATTTAAAACACATTGTTTCTGCTCGAGGCTATCTGTCAGCGCACGACAAGATCACGCACAAAGTCATGTCCTGAGCCGCATAACACACAAGTATTCGTATCGGATAATGGGAAACTTTGGTTTCTTTCGCAATCGTCTAGGGCCAAGATAAGATCTTTTCGTTCAGCAAGAACAGAAGTGCCTTGGCCAAGAATTTGGGGCAAAACATGAACTTTTCTGCCAGGGAATCAGGTAATAAATACGAATGAAAATTTAACAATGCACGTCAACATAAACAAAATATTTTAACATGTAAAATGACACAACACGATTATATAGACGCAAATTCTTATTTTTTTCACAATTTTATTACTTATGATATTAATGATATTTTATTTTTTGTAGCGAAAGGGTTAAAAGGTGTTTCAGTGGTTCTTCAGGTGGCCTGCAGAGTCAGAATTCGTCTGATTTTCTAAAATTGGTCTTTGTGTTAATCGCTATGCCTGGAACAATAGTCACTATAGTCTTGGTGGAGAACAACCAGCATAACTCTGTGATATTACATCCTAAGTAACAGCGTTGAAATACCGCAACCTAATCTCATTGCACTATTAAATGTGGTGCAGTGCATCGACGTCCTCACTCCGTCAACACTTCGGACTGGCCAGACGTCCTCCCGCTGACTGTAGACCTACTTTTACGCGCCACCTGTTGCTGTAGTCGCACATAGGACCAACGAAACTTGGTGGAACTTTTTGCGTTTTGCCCAGTCTAACATTCCTCCACCGTGCCTCGACACATTGCACTGGACATGTGGTGGATGCTGTATCCGCGATGGATTTGGTTTCTCGTCGGACACCTCTGCTTTCTGCGGCTGGACTCTCGCGTCAGGGCGATGGTTGTGCCAAAGCTCGTTTACTCACACGCGGGAATGTGCCCAAATGAGATGAACCCGAACCTGTGGGTCGATGCCATGAGTACCTGCGAGCGGGAGTGTGAAGACGATCGGGTGAGACTTCGAGCGCCAGTGTTGCTTTTCCACAAAAGTTACATTTCTGAGGGCATCACAGAGCGAAACTGTTTGATTTATGACGCGCCTTTATGGAAGAATAAGACCAAATGATTAGCATGCGCAAGGGGTAATGAGATGCAAATTGAGGGATTGATGCAAAATAATTCAAGCCATGAGATGGTCTCACCATGAAGCCTGTGTGTAGATTTAAATAAGAATTGGGCAACAAGTGATGCATTGTTATTGAAACCACAAATGAGAAATTTCGCTCATTCATTATACACTTTGTTCTGCTTTTAGTGATATTTGTCTCTTTTTTTAACAAAACCCCTCTTGCTGCCATTTTTTTTTAAACGTGCTCATTTGTTTTGTCTGTATGTCTTTTTTTCTTGCTCTCTTGTCTGTCTCCCAAACAAAGGACTGTGAAACCTTTGAGAAATGCTGTGCCAATGTTTGCGGAAACAAGAGCTGCGTTGCGTCCCGCTACTTTGACATCAAAGGCAAGAAGGGGCCTGTGGGGATGCCAAAGGAGGCGACCTGCGAGAAGTTCATGTGCAGCCAGCAGGGCTCCGAGTGCGACATCTGGGACGGCCAGCCTGTGTGCAAGTGCCGCGATCGATGCGAGCGGGAGCCGCACTTCACCTGTGCTTCAGACGGCATGACTTACTACAACAAGTGTTACTTGGACGCTGAGGCGTGTTCCAAGGCCATCACTATCACTGAGGTGTCCTGCCGTTACCAGTTCCCCTGGTCTAACACCAGCCCGCTTCCAGAGGAGACCACCCTCAACCCCACCACTGCCCAGCTGGAGACCACCCCCATGGACATCCAGCTGCCCATGATGACCAACAAACCCATCCACCAGTCAGTGTTCGTGGGCGAGACAGCCAGCTTCCTGTGTGAGGTGGTGGGTCGCCCCAAGCCAGAGATCACCTGGGAGAAGCAGTTGGCTGGCCGCGACAACCTGGTGATGCGGCCCAACCATGTGCGTGGCAACGTGGTGGTCACCAACATCGGCCAGCTGGTCATCTACAGTGCCCAGCTCCAGGATGCCGGCATCTACACCTGCACGGCCAGGAACATCGGCGGCTCACTGCAGGCCCACTTCCCCCTGTCGGTGGTGAAGCGTGAGCGAGCTGCCGCTGGCACAGCTGAGGAACGGCAGCTCAAAGGCAACAGCAGCAGCAGCAGCAGCGCCCGGCTCCCCGCCGAGGAGTGTCTCAAGCCGCCCGACACGGGCGACTGTGGCGAGGAGAGCATGAGCTGGTACTACGAGGCCAAGCGCAACAACTGCTTTGCATTCACCTACAGCCAGTGCAACAAGAACCGCAACCACTTCGACAGCTACCAAGCGTGCATGCTGGCGTGCGGGGCGGCCGAGCTGGCAGCACCCTGCTCCTTGCCGCCCGTGCAGGGCCCTTGTAAGGCCTACGAACCGCGCTGGGCGTACAACCAGGCCCTCAAGCAGTGCCAGTCGTTCGTGTACGGTGGCTGTGGAGGCAACGAGAACAACTTTGAGAGCCAGGAGGCCTGCCAGGAATCCTGCCCCTTCCCCAAGGGCAGCAACTGCAAGGCCTGCAAGCCGCGGCAGAAAATGGTGGCCAGCTTCTGCCGGGCAGACTTCGTCATCCTGGGCCGCATGACGGAGCTGACGGAGGACCAGGACTCAGGCCATGCACTCGTCACCGTGGAGGAGATCCTGAAGGACAACAAGATGGGTCTCAAGTTCTTCGGCAAAGAGCCGCTGGAGGTGACTCTGCTCAACGTGGACTGGAGCTGCCCGTGTCCCAACATCACACGCGCCGCTGGCACAGATGGTGGCCAGCTTGTCATCATGGGCGACGTGCACAATGGCATGGCAGTGCTGCAGCCCGACAGCTTTGTGGGCGCCTCCTCAGCCCGACGGGTGCGCAAGCTCCATGAGGTTATTACCAAGAAGACCTGTGACTTTCTGAAAGATTTTAGCAGCGCCTAGGCAAGGCAAGGAGGGGAGTGATCTATCCACATGTGCCGTGAACTTGTCTGACTGGCACTTGGACTCAGTGCTTTATTGAGTCCATGAAGGATAAAACCCTCCCAAGAGATATAATGATGAATTTAATCAATGTATTTCAAATGGGACTTTCAAATATAAATTTATCAGAGTAGTATATCATTTATCTAATGGATGTTTAACTGATTGTTCCATCCTAAAAGATTTCCTCTTATGTATCATATATGAACCTAGCTTTGAGCGGAAACTTAACTTTTCTTTCAAGCACTTATTCTGTTAATGGCATAGGTAAGAATATTTTAGTGCAACTAAAATTGTTCTTAGGGTTGTGTTTCAAAATGAAAAAAAATCCTTCTTGTCAGAAGTACATGTATGCCTACTGGGCAATAATTGCAGAAGAATGCATAGTATGGTGGCTTTCAGTGGATGGTTCATTCAGAATAGCAACATGCCGTAAACATTTAACTTATAGTCTGAGTCAATTCTCTGCTGATCACCATAAAAAGGTCATTTTAAGTATCAAATCAGTATATGAAAACAGAACATGTAATGTTTATGTTCTCGCACCTTGTAGTTCTATTTTATGAAAATATATACCTAGTCTGCTCTTAAAATATATATTACTTTACTGTATATTTATTTGGTTTGTTTTCATTTAAGGTTACAATGAACTTCTGTAGTAGTTGCTTTGTAAGTGACGTTTCAAAATCCACAACAGATCTCATTGAAAATGTACATAATGTGAGTAAGGGATTAAAGCAACTCTAAACGAAAACCTCCATTGATATGCTTCATTTCAGTTCAGTCGAAATGCGCAAAGGAAGTCTATTATACTATTATCATTCAATGAGAGCTTGTTCATATTTCTTTGACGTTAGGATATTTTATGATAGAGAATTCCCTGACTGCAGCCATTGTTGGGCAACCTGGACATTAATTCTGGTGCGGGTCACATTCTTGTTCAGCTCTGTAGTGGTAGGGGGGAAGGTAGCACTTGGAGCCCCCACCACCCCACTCTCCCTCAACCCCTTTCTCCAGACCATGTGTTGTGTCTGCATCCTAGGGTCTCCCACACTCAGCGTCGCGCGGACCTTTCATGTGCAAGAGAGTCGAAGGGGCCCCCAAAGTCTTGCAGTGTCCCATCGGCCCCTGCACTGCCCCCCTCCTCCCTCTCCTCATTCCTCTCTCTCCTCTCTCCTCTCCCCCATGCCCCTCATCTGAGCCAAGCTCCAGCCACGCAGTGACCCTGTCAGGGAGGGAGGGGGGATGCTGGGAAGGAGAGGGGGTATTGAAGCACAGATAGAGTTCTGTTTTAAAGGCAGCCTTTGAACTTTTGACTCGCCGGTGGGCTGCACTGGACGGGTGTTCAGCGTTGGTGGTGGTGGAGGGGTAGGAGGGGGAGGGGCGGACACATGGCTTTTTCCCAGGGGGGGTGCCTCAGCCGTCTGCGACCCCGGGGCCTGCGCACAGAGCGCAACCCATGACCCCGTAAGCCGCTCATGAAAGGAGCACGGAGGTGGGGGAGCACAGATAGAGAGAGGGATGGAGAGGGAAGGAAAGGGGGTTGTTTCATTAAAACCTGTTGACAAGTGTCAAGTGTGGCTGTGCGGCTCAAGTTCAGCTGAGCTTCACCAGGCCCCCTGAAAACAACAACAGCAACAACCCCCCCACACCCCCCTATAGCATTGCATTCCATCACAAAAGAAATGATCAACGCTCTTTCAGTGCTGGTGGTAGAGCAGTTTGTTTACATGACAAAAAGGAAAACGTATGCTGGCATATCCTTGTCAGACACTGATATTTCGCTTGTATAACATCTTAGTAGCAGTTCTGCGTTAAATGAATTTCGGGGCTGAATGACTGGGCAGAAACGACTCATTTTGTGGTGCTATACGTCCAGCTGCGAACATGCCGCAAGCTGTGCCGTTTACATGTAAAAGTGAAGGTCGAGCTGCTTCACACACACACGTGATTCTAATTAGGAGAAGAAACAACATAATCGGAAAAAAATGTGTTTCACCCACATGCATTTCAAACTCAGCAGGTCGTCTCAACCAGGCTGACACCACAGTCTGGCTACAGAATGAAGACATTCTTTTCCTTCAGCTGTTTTTATGCTGGACACTGATTTTTCCCCCTCCTGTTTCATCTACAGCTCCAATAATCAATAGTGAATTTAGAACACGGAAGATTTCATTTCTTAATTTTCTTAACTTGTTAAATGAAACAGCGACTGAGTTGTCATTTCACATTTGAAATCTGTACTATTCCAGTTCTTTTCGTTCTGATATTGTATGTTCCCAGATTTTTTTGTTACCTTGAAAGATCAATAGAATAATTTTCAGGATAAAGTCATGTCATGCTAAATCTGAGCATAAGATGTACACTTGCATAAGATTAAATACAGTAATTTCCCAAATGTAAGTCGCACCATGTATAAACTTCAGGTCAGTGTTTTAGGCAAACTATAAAAGGAAAACCATGTATTGACCTCAGCCATGTATCAACCTAGGCCATGTATTACCCTCATTTTACTGAACTCACAATCAGATCAGATCAAGTAGAATGATCAGTATGACAGTGTTTATACAGATTTAAACCAGATCAAATGAAGGCCATGAAATAGATACGATTGACAGATTTAGCCAAACCAGTATTGAAGTGAAATCAGAAAACTGTCTTAAAAATGAAGAAAAGCCTGTTGTGATGACCACCTTTGTGCGTTTAACCTGGTCCATATCTCTCATGCTCTCAACTCTCTCTTAACTTGCCCCACTTCCCAGATTTGACCTCACTCATAGATCTCTCTGCAGATGTTAAAGGGGATTTAGAGCTGCTCACTGATGGCCATTTCTGAGCTGGTCTGTCTTTTGTCTTGAATCAAGACAAACCCTTAATGCCTGATGAAGTGTTGAAGCGTTTCCAAAGAAAAACATACAGAACTGCATATAGAATTCTGTGCTATGACATGCATTGATTTGTTAACAAACCTGTTTCATCCTCAAAATGTTGTAGAGAACACCTTCACTTGTGCACAGACAAATAAAATAGGATCAAGACCATTGTTGATTTTCAAATGTAAAATATTGTTTAATACTGACATGATTAGCACAGCCAGCTTTGTTTTGTTCCACTTTTTGACACTGTATTAAACCCATCCCGTTAAAACCTGATCACAATAGTATTCTCTTTCTTCTTTCAACATGTAAACTGAATTATTGATCAACAGTGTTATCTGATTATAATTCACCACTGCATGGTGGGGCAACAATGCACTTGCCCCTTATGTAAGATAGAAAGTGGTTGAAAGTGGGGTATTGCCTTTATGTGTTGGTAGTAATCTCAACCATATTGTCTGAATGTGTATCCATGTTGTCTAATCTGACTTCATATTAATTACACCAAGCACCACTAGGTAGGCTAAGGTTGTTCATGGAGCTGTCTTCAGCAGGCTAACTTACTTTCCTTGAATTTATGTTTTCAGTGTTTAAAATGTTTGCATTCAATAGGGATATTTTGTGTTATGTGTGTTTGACAGAAAGTTTAAAGTAACTTCAACTTGGGTCTGGATGCATCAGGCAAAGTCTTTCACCTTTGCTTACCTTATCATCAATGCAATACAGCACTGCTGGAAACATAAAACCGGCGTTTGGAACGTTGAAGTGTCATGGTGACGTCCATTGTTGGGCACGGGAATGAGGTAGATAACAGAGCATGCTCAGAGGCAAATGAACAACTTGGTGTAGTAATTGCATTGTGCATAGCACTAGGCACTAGGAAAGCAAATGAACAGTCTGATATTGCACCCTATTTGTTTTTACCTATCAACAAAGATGAAGAAATCACATCTGAGTAGTGCTTAGACACACAATAATATTTTATATATTCTACCCAAGGCCACTAGCACCTTTAGCATAAGCAAACAAGCATGACCTGTTTGTCCATGACCATGACATGACTGGTTCAGACATGGCCTTCTGAAATGATTCATGGATCTCAGACTACCCCTAACCATCCTTGAAACCCACATATTTCCTAAGTGCAAGATGTTCTCTAAACAGTTTCTTTTTATCTAACCGGTTATTTGCAGATTGTGTGGTTGGCTGCCCTGCTTTTCCACCATTCAAGAATCAGTCTCCCCTTTGTCATGCATTTGGACATTTTTCCATAAATATCATACTACTATTGTTTAATGGACATCTCTTCTTTCTCTTTCTCTCTGTGTCTGTCTGTCTGTCTCTCTCTCAGATGTGGCTTTTAGGAAAACTGGCTTGTTTTCTGGGTACAGTGTATGAGGGAGGTAGATCTGTAACCTGTTATGATGGTCTTTGTAAAGAGCAGGTAATAGCAAAGTTTATAGAACAGTGCAGAATAGGACACGTGCAGATTTTCCTTCAGTTTCTGATGCTCTTCTGATGCTTCTGCTATGAATGTGAAAAGTTCTGCTGCACACTAGTGTATCTCACCAAGTGCTACAACTTCCAATTGAGAAATCAAATGTGTTAACGGAGAATGTAAGAACAGCCTTTGGTCACAAGGTGGCAGCAATATACCCTACAGAACTAGTTTGCCTGTGCAGTGAATACTTCAGACTCCAGGTAATTTTCCTTTAACGCATGCTCTACACCATTTGATAAAGGCTAGAAGAGCATTGTCTCCTGCTGGCAGCAAGCTCATGTGTCCTGGCTTAGGTGAGTGAGTTTATTTAACAAGGGTGGCAAATGTTTATTAACATCCTTGTAAATGTATGGACTCCAATGTTGACCAGCGATGAAAAAAAATGACATCTCAAATCGAGTGAGAACATTAGACCTGCTTTATCCAACAATCCCTGATTGCACAAAAGACACGTGGGCTGACAGGAATCATTATATTTCCCTCTTTGTTCTGATTATTGCGCAGGGTTGAGAACAAGGATGCCTGCTGCACTTGCTGTTGCTGTGGCAACTTTGAAGAGGACAGCCTTTTTGAGTGGGCATTGCAATGAGCAGAGTCCGACACAATTGTTATGTGTGGACTAAACAGCATGTTGCCAGCATTAGTCAAGACCTGTCCAGATTCATTTCCTATGGAATGTTGCAGCTAATCTGCCTACTGTTCTATTAAGGGGCAGCAGCCACACAAAAACCAAACAGGTAAATATTAACAATTAGATGTCACTGGAGGAGAACTAGAGAGAAAATCGGTTTTGAAAAGGTTCTTTTTCTCAGGCTGTTGCATAACTCAAGTGACAGTCCTTGGCTGGGTAGCCCTGACCTGCAGTAAAAGCTGGGGCCATGCAGGATAGACGGTTGTCCGACAGCATGTTGTCCTTGCATTGGCAGTGTTGTGGAAGTAGGCTTGCTAGCACTTCGGGATGATGTTGCCTGTGTGAGACAGGGCTCTCATTTAAAATGGGCTCTTATTAGGCTGTGTGTTAACTGTTCACTTTCCTCTGTCTTTTTCATAGTCTTGCCTCGAGGCCCTTCTCTCTCTCTCTCTAGCTCACCACCCTGCTGTCCATCTGTTTTGCAGTCATCACACATGTGTTGCGTTGAAGTTTGTTTACTCTGTCTCTGTCTCCCTCTCTTTCCCTCTTTCTCTCTCTCTCTTTCACACTCTATGTTGCTGTGCATGAGAAGGACCGGACAGATGGGCTGTGAACTCTGCTCCATGAAGCCATGACCTTTGCAGCCAAAAGGACTATGAGCTCTCTCTCCCTCTCTCTCTCTCTCTCTCTCTCTCCCTCTCCATCTCTCTGTTTCTCTGTCTTTCTCTCTTTCTCTCTCTCTCTCTCCACAGACTAGAATGCTTGACAGGCAATGATTCATAGGCCATAGCAGGTGGGGTGGAGCATGCCATAATGCTGCTGGGTTAAAGTGCGATGGAAGGTGATCTCAATAATCATGTAAATAAGTCATCCTTCTCACTGACCTTCACTGCTGACACGTTTAAAGCATTCACGTACTATTGCTATACATGACACCACAATGACCTTTTACTTGCAGGTTGTTTTCTGATGCACAGAATCAATAAGGTTGCAGTGTCATGAATTGACAGTGGATTTAATATATAGTTATAGTGGTATATGTAATTGGCCTACTACACTTTGGCTTATAGCCTTCTTGCCAAAACGAGGGGAGGAGCGCAGTGTGATCCATCGACAGGAAGTGCAGGCTTTTCATTTGCCGGGGACCAGATCACTGCACTGTGCTTTGGAGTGATGCCAGATTGCCTCTTGTTATTTTGGCGAAAGAGAACAGCTCTCTGCTCCATTCCGCCCCACCCCACGCCGCTCCGGCCCCGTGCACCCCTCACTGAGAACACCGTCACGAGCGTTTGGCCAGATGGCGTTTTCAAATCGCACGACAGTGCTGCGTCGGCAGTTAATCACCCCTCACCAAAACTGTTGCCGCTGCCACTCACACGGATCTGCCGTGTGAGAGCACGCAAAGCAGCGAAAGCAGTCCGCTGCTTCATCTTGTCAGTCGGTGAAAACATTTACATGAGTTTGCGTCACCGGGCTGATTAGCTAACAAACGCCCAGATTCTCCAAATCCCTTTTGATGTTTTGTGTGTGTGAATCTGTCCTACAGGGACAGAGCTGGTGTACTGTCAGTGAAAGCCTATGAGACACCACCAGATGCATGAGATGTGAAAGACAAAGAGAGCAGCGAGAGCGAGAGAGATGGCAGAGAAGGAGAGTGAAAGAGAGAGAGAGAGAGCGCAAGAGGACTGTATTTCACAAACCACTTCCAAATATCAGCTCTCACCCAGCCTGCTCAGAACATCCAGCCGCTGAAGATAAAGCTGACAAGCTGACAACGCAGACATCACAGCATATAATACAGCCTACAGGCTTGCGTGCACACACACACACACACACACACACACATATATACACACACACACAGAAAAAGAGATAGACAGACATGTGGCCAGTGGTAGGCGTGAGGTGATTAATAGCTGTTTTTGCATTTAGATTGAATTTGAGCAATGCTTCAGTGCGGGGACATTTCCTGTTTGAGCTTCCACCCCTTGCAACTCACACACACAGACACACACACACACACACACCCTGGTTTATCTCCTTGTGCACCGATCTTACATAAGGCAATTCCAGTAATGCATCCCAGGTCAAGATTTAAGAGACACAGAAAAGGACGGGGGGTTGGGGGTTGGGGGTAGGGGGTAGGGGGTTGGGTTTGGGGGGGGGGGTGTTGATGCTGCCAGAGAGGGGGGTAGGGGGTTTGCAGTTGAAGGTGGGGGGCATGTTTATGTGTATGAGTTTGTGTGTGTGTGTTTGTGTGTATGTGTGATATTAGATGTGTGTGATGACTCCTCATTCAGCCTGATTGGAAGAGAGACAGAGGGAGTGGAGAAAGGAAAGGCTGTTGGGGGCTGTGTGTGTGTGTGTGTGTGTGTTTGTGTGTGTGTGTGTGTGTGTGCTTGCGTGCGTGCACGGAGGGGGATGGTTTGAAAAATGATTTGGCAGAAAGGTCAGCTTCCCATAATGAGACTGTAAATTGCACAGAATGGTCATCCTGCTGTTGACTCAAGACTTTTTCCCCTGTTTTCACCTCTCTCTCTCTCACACTCTCTTCCTATAGTTCCTGTAGAAATAACTTTCCATTGTGTTGCTTTCCCATCTTGCTCTGTGGCTGGTCTGTGTGTGACTTGTTCGAGGCCATGTACCTGACTTAGCGAAAGGAAATTACAGATAGAGGAATAATGTCCACCCTCCCCATCCCGTCCCCATCACCGCAGCCGATCAATTTGCTCCAGCTTTCATCTCTTGCCATCTATTTTAGAGATGGAGGAGAGAATACCGCAATCCCATTTATCTAATGCAGTCCTCTAACTCTCTTGACTGGGTTGGAGAGCTGCGTTTTTATGGGGTACATTGGGACTTACAAGGCACTCTTGTTTAAAGGAAGTGGCAAGATTAAAAAGATTTCTCCAAAAAGACTGAAAGTCTCATAATCTCTCTCTCTCTTTCTCTCTCATCCTTCTTGTTGACAGACAGTGCATCTTGTTTATGACCTGTGCAGTATGTGTCTCATGTAATGAGCCTCAGTCCACAGCCCCTCTTGATCATCAGTCTTAGGTCTTAAGCATCTCTGCAGTGCTGTGACACACAGATCAAAAGAACGTCCTCTGTCAACACCACAGGGGGGAAAAAAACAACCCCTCAAAACAGTGAAATTAGAATTGCAGCACTTCTCCATCTAATGCAAAAATACAGGAAGTCTCATCTTCCACCAGTGAGGAAAATTAAATGGACAGATTCAAATTGGGAGTTTGTGTGTGTATGCAGGTGTGTGTGGTTTTATGGTCATTCTGTCCCAGCTCCAGGCCTTGCATGTAGACAAAGAGTCAAGGGGGAGATAGCTAGAGAAAGATGCTGAGGCCAAATTGTAGGCTGCCGAATTCTTCTGATCCCATGATAGCCACAGAGATTTTTCAATCGTTTGAGTGATGGGGAGAGCATGAGAGCGATAGAGGGGAAAAGAGAAAGAGGATCATCTATGCTGGCCTCTTAATTTCCTTTGGTTGAATCTGTGCTCATTAAATTGCAATAATAATGGTGGATATCATGCAGTGACGGAGCAGCTGAACACTGATTTTGCCGGAGCTTTATGCCAGAGAATAGGTCATGGTGTGTGTGTCTGTGTGTGTGTGTGTGTGTGTTTGTGCATGTGTGTGAGAGAGTATGTGTGTGTTTGTGTGTGTGTGTGTGTGTGTTGGTGGTGGTGTGGGGGTGCATTTACATTTAAATTGGTCCTCATGTTAGCTGTGCGCTGCTCGCGCGGCGTGTGACTGCCTCTCTGTCATTGTTTCCTGCCAGTGAAACCATAATTAGCCCAGTGCCAAACGAGCCGGCTCCTCAATCAAAGCCGCCAATACCACGGTTGTGACGTGGGCGCTCTCCACTTCTCTTCTCTTCTCTTCTCTTCTCTCTTTTCTCTTCTCTTCCTCTCCAGCCCCCCCACCTCCCGGTATTGCATTTGTTAATTTTGTGTGAACCCTGGCGAGCACAAAGACACATCTTCATTAATGGCAGGCAAAGAGTTCACAGTAGAGCCGCCTATGGAAAAATGCGGCTGTAATTTAATTTGAGTTGTCAAACAGGGTTGGATTGTGTGTTTGTGTGTGTGTGTGTGTGTGTGTGTGTGTGTGTGTGTGTGCTGTACATGACAGCATCTGAATACGTGCCTTGTGTTTATGTGAGCATGTCTTCTATGCTATCAGACGAGATGCTGTGTTTTGACTGTACAGGGAAGTTAAAAAGCTTCTCCCCACATGCCACTGAATGCCTATCGTGCAGACACACAGTGTGTGTGTTAATGGATCAGTGCCAGGGTGACAGTGCAAGTGTGTCCTGGGTTTTCAGTGTGTGTGAGAGAGAGAGACTGTGTATGTGTGTGTGTGTGTTTGTGTGTGTGTGTGTGTGTCTTTGTGTGGGTATACTGGACATATTGTCCACTGGCTAGCTGCTGACATGGGGAGTCCAGCCTGACAAGACATGGCTATACTTAGCTTCACATTGAAGGGTGATACTACCCTAGCCTTGTTTGGTGCACACCAGTTGGGAGGGGGGGGGGGGGGGGGGTTGCACGGAGGAGGTGTGGGTAAACAGGTTTTTAACTGCTTGATATGAAAACAACACACAAACTGAAAATTAACAGTTTTCTCAGGGCCAGGTTACCACCAACATATAAAACAAGACCAGAGTCCAGTATGGCACATAAACAGAACCAATAACATCTTTACAATGACATTCTGAGCAGATGCATCTCACTGAATTACATTCGAACAGATGCACTATGAAATTCCAGTAGAACTTCCCGCAAATGTTCATGGTGAATACAGCTCGCTTGCAGTACACCGTGTGGCATTGGGTCTTTGCCATGTCAGGGGCAGAGGCCAATCAGCATGCTGTGTGGTTTTGTACTGGGTTCACCCAACTCAATGTCACACTGACTTCACACAGGTGAGGTGTTCAGACATAACAGGTGCAAATAAAAATAGCGCGACCAACGGGGAGAAGGGGGAGGGTTGCACTCTGTGTCAAAGTCATCTGATTGGACCTTTCTGGAGAAACAACTGAGGAGACAAGGTGCACCTCTTCACACAGCACTTACTGGTCCATATTTAGCCTGACACCTTTTGTACTGTTCCAGCGGGCTCTGTTGATGGTGTGACGAGGCGTCTCGCTTTGACACAGTGTGCCTATGGTTGGGTTTATATAAAAATAAAGGCTCCCTGCCTGCCAGGACACGTGAGAGAGCTCAGAGTTGAGGGTAGTGCTGTATTGCACAAAGTCATGCATTTTAATGGGCCCTAAGTCAGAGAGAGAATACAGAGTAGGTTTGTGACCGGCTAGATGTGGACGTCTGTGTTTATGTGTGCGTGTGAGAGTGAGAGTGCATTTGTGTGTGCATGTCTGTGGTGTGTCTGTGTGTGTGTGTGTGAGAGAGAGAGAGAGAGAGAGACAGAACACTTCACCTACTCTCTGGGATCAACAGCTTTGCAGCCTCCAATGGCCCTAGCGACAGAGGCCCTGCACTGTAATTGGATCATGTCTCTCTTCCTCCATCTCTCTCTCTCTCTCTGTTTCTCTCTCTCCCTCCCTCACTTGCTCACACTCTCCCTCTCTCTGACTCCCTGTCTCTCTACCACTCCCTTTGCCTCTTTCTTTCTCTTAGGTTGAACACAGCAGCCACTAGAGGGAGTTGCATGTCTGGTCAGTCCAGTTGAAAGGGCAGAATGCAGTTAACCGGAACAGGCAGGGTCAGTGTGTTTGTGTCCTTTAGCACCTTACGGAAGGGCATCAACATATGTAAATACACACACACATACACATTCTGCATACATATGTAATTGCACACGCACACACACACATACAGGGATTTTGGTGGATAAAATGAATGGGAAGGATGGGGGAGTGTGGGGTGCGGAAATGGCGTTTTTTGGCAAACTCGCCTGGATCTCAGGGCAATATCCTGAGCAGATGAGCTTGAAGGGGATAATCGTTGCTGAGAGTTACGCTGTGAGCTGAGCTGGCACACACTCCATCAACCATCTGCTTCAGTACCTCGGCTGAGCTATACACCACAGAGCACAGAGCCAGCTTCATACTCACAATCATCTCATCCTTTCTCCCTCTCTCTCTCCTCCTCTTTCTACATTCTTTTCTCTTTCCACCTCTCCCTACGTATATTTCTATTTTATTTACTTTGTGACCCTTTCTTGGTTTTCACTTGGCTGTCCATCAGTTTCTTACTGTCTTTGGTTCTCTTTCCACAGATACACATACACACACACACACACACACACACACACACACACACACACACACACACACACATACACACACATACACACACACTCCCCAACTCTGCATTTCAAGATAGCAGTGAGAGGAAATTAAAATAAACCCCAAGCTGTTCCCTCCAACTGAATCAAAGGCACATGTGATCAGTGATGCCATATGTGAGAATGGCAAGGGCCTCTGTTGCACATGCAAATTACCTTGTTATGGGAGCGACAACAGGCCCCATCAGGCCAAAAATGCCTCCGATCAAGGCTGAAACCCTCTGGCAAGATGCCTCGTGCGACAACTTGACAAAGAGACTCACTGCTGTTCGCTGTCGCCAGAAGGCTCACAACACAAGACCTGAAATTAATTTTGTCTGATTTTGTGAGATTTTAAAAACAATTATTAATAGGTAAGACTCCAACTGAGAGATGTTGTTGGAGGGAGGTGTAGGTGAGCAGAGATGGGAAGGGCTTAAGTTTATCTTTGACAGTGGTGAGAATGAGTAGATAACTGCTGTGTGAAAATGTTAACCTTTACAGGGAGCCACACAAAGAGCCTTCCAGGGTAACAGGAAGAGCTGGGAAGAGATGGTAAATGTTCAGCTTGCACCTGTGCACCACTGCGCTAGCAGCAGGAGGCTTGGCTAACAGCTGCTAGCTGGTACAGACGAGAATGTAAACCTGACTTTCTGGCTCCTGTGAGATACACGCTGGTGATTAATCCTGGTGTTGGGCACATCCATGCCCATTATTGTGATTCTTTCAAGCACTTTGAAATTATGCTAGAATTGCAGGTTATATTACCTTATCCTGACACAATAACAAACCACACGCTGGCTGCTACATGAACTGGGGCAGCTGTGATGTCTTTCCTTCGTGAGTCTGAGAAATATGGTAATCTGTTCTCTAGCGCAGCCTATCCATGCTAATGAACAAGGGGCTTGTTTATTGGCATATAAAGATACAGATGAGCACACTGCATAGGTGCTATTTTTGTAGGTTTTTGTTCAAGATCATAAGACATTAACAAGAAACAGCAATGAACAATTTAAAAATCTATAGAATTAAATGAGCACTTGTGACATAAAAAGAGAGCTAGGCCTCGATTATAGTCACTTTGATTGGCAAGAGCCATTAGTGAGTCAGCAAGGCAGAGATATTGTGTGGGAGTTCAAAACTATTGTAAGGGAACAGTTGATGGTAGCCTGGTAAAAAAAAAAAAAAAACAGACCCGTGTTCGACACTTTCTTTTCCTACAGAGGGTCTGGACATTCGGTAGTTAGATTTGATTGCTTGCTTGAGGTGTTTAAATGTAAAAAGACTGGATCAGCCCCTGACTGATAGCTTGCCTTGACTGATAGCATTCTAGCTCTGCATTCACAATGCCTCCCTCTGTTCGCTGATTGGACAGGTTAAAATGCTTCCTGAGACAACAAGCTCAATGGGATCACATCCAGACTAGCACTGTAGGGAGATGATAATCAAGTGAAAACACTAGGAAGCCAAGGCCAGGCTAAGTAGTGGGGGAGTGCAAAACTATTGTGAGGTAATGCAAAACTATTGTGAGGTAATGCAAAACTATGGCCTCACCCACCTGCTACTGGAGCTCAATTTCAATGCTGGTCTGGCCTTGAGCAATGCAGTGACGCTTTGCCAGGCAACCAGGGTAGATGGCCAGTGACAAGATGGTATTGAAGTATTGAAATCAGGTAAATTTGTTTTCTCTCTGTGTCTTACCATTGGTGAAGTACAGGAATTCTTGATCAGTGTGGGGGGTTAGACTGGACCTGTGAGTTCAAAGTTAGTGCAAAGTCTACACCCCTTACTTCGCAGCTATTGGAACTATTTGCCAATTGTGAGTGGCTTGCACAAAATGTTCTCATTCTTCTTCCTACCAACACAGCACTTGGCACAACAGGGCTATGATTGGAATTACTCCAAACTATTTTAATACTTTAATAATGGCCATTGTCAGCCGCAGTCGCACCAATACAAACTATCCCAGGAACTCAAGATGCAATAGCAAAATCCCCACAAAGTTCGCCAAACCCCAAAATGCATCTTCACACACTGTACCCCCCAAAACCACAGCCACATTATGCCAGAAAGAGCGGTACCCCACAACATTACCCAGCAGCAAGCCCCATTAGGAAACAGCACACACAACACTGATCACTTCAGTTCCATTTTCTATGCTCCATTCAGTTAATGTGAGCTGGCAGTTTGATATTCTGTCTATGTTGTCATGTATTTTTTTTGTTCGTTCAGTGACCTCAAACAACGGGGTTATGGATTGAATCACACAGGATTTCTCTTTTAACTGATCTTAAACATTTCATACTAATCATTAACTTAGACATACTACACTATTATAACAGTATCAAAGGTCTAAAGGTCTGCGTTGACAAGTAGGCCTAACACAATATCAATTGACATTAGTTCACATTAATAGTAGCATCTTCTCATCAGTCTTATCATATAAAACTACTTTTGAACCTTAACCAATATGTCTGAAATGTTTGTTTGTTGTATGTAATGTTAGCCTTACAGTACATTCCCTTTAAACAATTTTCAGAGTATTTTGCTAAACATGTCCAGGTGGTCAAGGGAAGGTTTGTTAAATCAGAACCTTCCTTCCCCTACACAGACACACATACACACACACACACACACACACAGAGCAAAAAACTACATTAAAATCAGCAATGTGCTATTTGTGGGTGTCAGTTTCCTCAGGCAGGTATTTAATTCCATTTTTCCATTTCCAGGCCATATAGGCATCAGATTAATTGCCACATGGCGGCTGAAACCCTCCATGGGACCTCATTAGTGTTGGTGTTAACACCACTGTTTGAAGAGCTGCACACACAGCCCGGGAGCAGGTGTCTTGTGACCTATCTTACACATCCACACAGACAGACAGAGACACACTACCTCAAACCGTCTCTACCCCTCTCTCTCTCTAGCTCTGTCTCTCTCACAGACACATACACTCACATGGGCTTTCTCTCTCTCTGTTTCTATTTCTTTTTCACACACACACATACACACACACACACACACAGACTGCTGAGGCTCATGGCTATGGCAAAGCCTCAGGAGCAGGTATTAACAGAATAGTCTGGCCGGCACGTGGCCACCTTCCCTGACCTGAGTGTCTCTTGTTACAGCCCAGGCCTGTTTCACAGCAAAGAAATCTCTCACGTGAGGAGAAGGCTGTTGAGCTCAAGTCAAGTACACACACACAAACACACACACACACAGACATAGAGTTCTGAATGGCACACTGCTCCAAAGACATACATTAGCACACGTTCACACTCACAAACACACTCACATGACAATGGCTTACACAGTATTATCCTACAGGCTCTCCCGTTTCTTTGCAAGACACATTTCCCCAGTTTCACAGGGAAACAAACTGTTCTTTCTCAGTCCCACTCCATCTGATCTGTTTCCTTCGCTCACTCTTTCTCCCCTGGTTAACACCAGCTTCACTCTGCACTGGGTACCATTCATTCCATATTCATACCTGCTTGGGGTGAGGATGGAAAAAATTGGGAAGACGTGGGGTTGTGGGGATGGAGTGACAAGGATAGACTAGGATAAGACAGATAAATTTTCATGGTGCGAGCCTAACCGAGATTCAAAAACAGCTGGAGTGGAACGAACGACAGGGCCTCTCATCTCTCTCTGTCTCTCTTCCTTGCCAAAGCTGTCTGAACGCGCGTGTTGTGCCTCGTATGCATATTTCATGTCCCTTCTGAGCCTCTAGTGCCCAGTAGCGGGGAAATTATACCTCCCTCGACAGCTGAAAGGATGCAACGCAGCCCGAGTGCTGCCACCAGCCTCGCCGCTTTAGTTAATAACTTGGCGAGTCGGTCTTGATCAATATCGGACGTGCAAAAGCCCCAGGCGCATCTCCACGTGACAACTCTTTGGTGAGCTTTAAGGTGAGACAAGCAGGAGTGCTGCAATTCGCACAATAGACTCTGTGTGTGAGTGTGTGTGTGTGTGTGTGTGTGAGTGTGTGTGTGTGCGCATATCTCTGTGCTTATGTTTGTATCTTGTTTATGTATGTATGTGTTTGTGTACATGAGACAGACTGTTATGAAGATGTAAATGAAGTGTTCATGTAATTGCCTCTCACGTGAAGACATTCCTGTGTTCTGGATTTCCTCACAGTACACGTAAACAGCACTCTCAAGCAATTTATTTCATCTCAGAATTGCATAGCGGCCTGCTTCAGATAAACCAGATGCACACAAATAACTTTTAGAATATAGATGCAAACAACCTTGTTGTCAAGGAGCCTCTTTGTCAGAATCATACAGGGCTCAATCATTAGTATTAGAGACAACGAGGGATTAAGGGAACGAGCAATCTGTTTGTTTTATGATGTAGCTGTTCATGTAGAGTTACCACATCCACAAATATGTATACAGACAGAGAGAGAGAGAGAGAGAGAGAATGTGTGTTTGTGTGTGTCCTGCCTTACCTCTGGTTTGTCATGTCTGTGGTGTTCCTTATCACACTGGCCTGTGATGGACAGAGCACCCTGGGGATCAGAGACAGGATGAGTGCCAACAGAAAGAGCAGGGTGGTGATCCTTATTACATAACACTGCCCTCAGCAACTACCCCCCCAACACACACACACACTCCAGCAGTGTCCTTCACTGTGATATGAAGGTTACCTTACCTCTCCGTGGTGGGGGTTGTCACTACTGAAGCACACCCACGTATTTTCCGTTTTTTACATCTTCATGACAATAAATGTGGATATGTTTACAAGACAAAGCATAGAAACCAGCAACGGTCATTTTTGAATCTAATAAACATACTTTTGTAAGGCTCATGTGTGAATTAGTTTCAATTTTTGTGTTGGGCCGGGCACCAACTGCAAGGCTGACTTCTCCATTTTACAGTTAGCTGGAATACCAGTACAAATTGTGTGACATTCTTCTTATTACAAGTTTGTTTACCATCAAAATGACCTTGTATTAAGGGAAAACATCTTACACAGGGGGCCTTTAAATAAACATTTACAATGGTAAGATTTTTGATTAGCTTTGGGCGGCGCAGTATTAGCATGCTAACACATATGCCCTAATGATTCAGGTGTTTCCCAGCGTGTAATGGTGTATGTAGTATATTACATAACAAGGATCCAGTATTACCCAGAATTGTATAGCTCAACAATAAGGCACCATATAAAGTGTGAGATTGGACAAGTGTTTTATGTGCGGCCTGGCCTCAGCTCACAGTGGTGATGCTGTGCGGCTTCCTTCTGGCATTCCTTTCCCGAAAAGGAATTGTGGTCGACAGAACATCTGCTTGTTCCTTGAGACTCATTGTACTTTTGCGGTGTGTGTGCACGTGTGTGTGTGTGTGTGTGAGTGTGGGGGTGGGGTGGGGTGGGGGTGGACTTGGAATGTAACTGCACAATGGTAAAGTGTCCACACAGTAAAGGAGCGCAGCTCTCAGCTTGGTGCCAGAGAGCTGGGTAAACACAATGATGTAGTCATACCTCGCATCGCCATGACAATGCTCAGGCTCTGTTTTGGACAGGGAGGTTTGAGAGCAGAACAATGCGCAAAGTTTCTTATCCACTGCTGCAAGTTGACCTCACTTGTATACTTTCTCCTCTTCTCTTCCTTATTCTCTCCCTCTGCTTCTCTCCTTCCTTCTGATTCTGCCTCTCTCCCTTTTTCTCTCTGTGCCTGAGTAACTTTTTCTGCCTCTCTCCTTTTTCCTGTCATTTTTCTTCTCTCTCTTTCTCTCCCACTCACTCTGTCTCTTTCTATGCCTCTCTCCATCAGATCCTTTGTAACATTGTTCACAGAGATATGTGCACACACACACACACACACACACACACACACACACACACACACAACACAACACACACACAACACACTGCTTTCATAAAGCCTGCTTGTTTTCTCTGGACCTTGTGTTGGCAGCCAGTAGAGCTGCTGCCTGTGACCTCATCCATTATGCAGCCTC